>VXBZ01006558.1:65167-191810 GCA_013399135.1 Heliornis fulica
ATTTAAATCCTTAAACATTATAATTATTGCCACAATAATCACTGCCACAATTTGTAAAGCTTTGGTAGATCTTTTGTTTGCTTGCTAATTTTGCTAATTTATTTATTTTTTCCTTTTAATTATTTTTATAATAGAATATTGAAAAACTCCAGGTCCCAGATGAAAGTTTTTTTTTGCTCATTTAGTGAAGATTTAAATAAACAACAGTATCTTAAAGTCAGTCAGTTTTAATTATTGTATCTTTTAGATGTAAGAACATGTCTTCATACATGATTTGGTGAGGAAGAAAGACTGGATCCAGAATTTTTTAGCACTATCCAAAAAGATGAAACCAGTTTTTTATCATAAGATATCATGCTAAATATAAATATCTCATCTAAAATAGTTTATTTTTTAAAATTTTTTTCTTCCCTCAGTGTTTCCTCTAGGCTAAATAGCTGTTTAAAACCAGTCATAACAAATTTGTAATTACAAAATTTCAACCCCACAGCTAGCATGTAAAAAAACTAAAACACTTTAAAAAAAATTCGTTTTGCTTGTTCTAAATCACTAACTAATGCTGTTTTAAGATATAAGGAATATATTAGACATAAGACCTCAATAAATTATTTGAAAACTGCTATAGGAGGCTACACTTAGAAAAATTAGGATACTGTATTTACACAGTTAATTAAAGAGTAATTTACTCTAAATTCTTCCCTCCTCTGCTTCTTAAAGCTAATCTGAAAAGGATTTGAAACTTGTGTGTTTGATCAAGTAATAGCTATTTTTTTTCTTTTTCAATAACAAAATATAATTAAAACCCAGATTTCAAGAATTGGTTGTAATTTGAGAGAAAAAAAAAAAAGAGTTTGTGACAGTTTTTGGAAAAGCTTTTGTGTACTGAACTGCAAAAGTAGGAGAATACACTTTCTAAGCTAAAATGGGTGCTTTTATAAATAAACACTTCAGCTTTGAGACTTATGATACAGACAAGATTTAATGCAGGATATTTCTGAACATACACTCTCATGGTGAAGTAGTGCTGTGAACCTCAGAGGGTTGGAGAGAGCATAAAAAAGATTAAAAAAAAAAGGTAATACTGAGCTTCTACGTTAAGAACATTTTAATTAATACTAATACTTCTAAATGAATTATTAGCATTATTGAGTTCATATTAAACTGGAATTTAAAAGGATATAAATTCATTATAGATGACTCTTGCATCATGTTTAATATGAACAGAAGAGTCCCTGTAATCCCTGTTGAGTGCCTTTCTTTGAATGAAAGTTCAGTGGAAAGGTGTTTGGCCTTTATCTGCCGCATACACCTAAATATTTTGGTGCATAGAACTCTCAACAGTACCTTGCACTTTTCTTCCTGTCTATTGCAAATTTTAATGTATGAACTTTTTCTTTTAGAATGTCTAGAATGTTTTGAAAGGAGCTTCATCAGTTCTGCTTTATTAATTTATTATTTCTTCAGGCAAAATAAATACACAGATAAAACCCAAACCCATTTATAAAGATATTGTTAGCAAATTAAAATATAATATGTTATCTATTTACAATCCCCACAAATGAAATAATAAAGTGAATTAAAGAGTTTACATCTACTATAGCATTCTGGCAATCACTTCATAGACTCAGGTTTTTGGCGGTTGATTTTTTAATTTTTTTAATATTTTGCAGACGAAATTTATATTTATTTTTTTAAACTGTATATTAATTCTACTTACATATTCACAAAGAAATTCACTCACATTCAATTTCATCAAGACAGAAAAGTGATCATAGTTTTCATACACTAAAAAATTAAAAAATATTCAATTATAAATTCCTAATATTAATTATATTATAGAAGAGTTTTATGAAACATTTCTCAAATTTTGTAACACAATATAAAATCTACAAAAGTTTTATATTCTATTATTTATCATTATGATGTACATGCCTTTTTCCTTACACAGTTTCTTCAAATTAATTATTTATATTAGTGCTTCTTGCTTTTTTTTTTTAATAATTCTAACTTTTTTTTTCCATTTGGATGCTAGAATTTACTAGCATTTAATGGCACTAATTTCTTTCCTTCCCCTAAGCACAATTGATTTTCCATGTTTTGTATCAAAACTTACTATTACTAAAGAAAAATTTAACATGCAAATAGCTTGATTGTTGAACCTTTAATATATTACCCTATATTTTCCATAACTGCTGAAATGACCTCTGTGACTGAATTGATTCCTCTGTATATCTATGTCACATCTTTCAAGTATCTGATTATGCTGAATATATATGATTCAAAAAACCTGAATGAATCTAGAGCCAACATAATTTTTTCATGGTTAATGATGTGTACTTGCATTCTGGTTTTAATTAATTGAATTAGCATAATGCCTTTTTTCACACTGCACAGCTGCTGCTTATTCCTAAATAACCTCTTTTACCAACACTAACATCCAATACATTTTTTGTTTGACTGCAGCAGAAATACAGGGAAGATTAGATAGATAGATAGATAGATAGATAGATAGATAGATAGATAGATAGATAGATAGATAACCAGCATACTGAAGTTGATTTAAAAATGTGCTAATATAAATCATGCTTGCTTTCATACTTTAAAAGTAAACCGGGTCAGCCTGATTCAAAGTCTTTTTGTTTACTGTATTTGACTGATGCTAGATACTCAGTGAAAAACAACTTAGAAATGTCAGAATATATATATCTCCAGGCAGAAAATAATTTAACAATGTATTATCTTGCATGCTATAAGAAATGCTCTGTACAGTAGAAGGCTTAAATCTCAGCTCCAACGGACAGCTGGTGCAAAGTTACTAGAGAAGTACTGGAAAGTCTCTGGAGTACCTTTACCTATAGGCACTAAAGAAGTGATGCGTGTTTTTATACTTAGGCAGAGTTGGAATTTTAATCAGATACTGTCTAGATTTTGATTAAATTACTGCTATAAATACCCCACATTTTTTGTGAACTCTGTGGAACTTTCATAATGAATCCTGCTCTACATAACAGAAGAAAAAGAAATCAACACCCCCCGCAAAAAGAAAATCCACGGAAACATCCCCACAAAATTTAAAAGGTGCTTTTGCATGTACAGTTGCAATGTTTATTGCATGTTTTAAATCTCTTAAATCTTAATAATCTATGATCTAATGTATAAGAAATAGAGTGAACGACGTTTTTCTATTTAAAAGCTCTGAAATTATACTATTGCTGATTGCAGTGGACCCTGGAGCAGTGATAGGATGACCAAGCAGTGGCAGCAGTGAGGGAGCAGGCCATGAGGGAGACACATGGGCAAGTAGAGGCCTGTTAGAATACCATGTTGGAACACCATGTTGGTCATTCCCAAGCAGCCAACCCTGTGCCTGTGAATTGGATGAGAAAGCAAGGGATGGAATCTGAACCATGGGATGGAATCTCTCAGCAAGACAGAACTTAACAGACTAAACCTTTCAGCCTCATCGATTGCAACAGAAGGGAATATTTTTCCCAGCCAGCAGGTGCATGTAAGCATGGTGAGCACTTGTCAAAAAGCAGTGGCCCTTGCTTCTCCTGAGCTTCCAGCATCTGGTAGAACCTACGCAGCTGCATAGACAGAGCTCCTCTTCAAGCATGCCACCACCCAGGTTTTCATCTGTGTAACATGTGAAAGGAATACATCTAGAGTTGGAAAGTGATTGCAAGTAAGCTGTGGGAGGTGTGACCAGACTGATGAACTGCTGTGCTTGGAGGCCAAGCTGCAGGAAGAGGTAGGTCTGATCCAGCATGACCCTCTCTCTTCACAGGCTGCAGGTTCTGCCAGGAGATTGCTCCAATGTGGGTCACAGCATCTTCTATATGTCTCCACCTGCTCCAGCGTGGGATCTCTCTATGGGCTGTAGGTGAGATCTCTGCTCTCCATAATCTTCCATGGGCTGCAAGGGACAACCCGCTGCACGATGGTCTTCACAGGCTGCAGGGGAATCTCTTTCTCCAGAGCCTGGAGGACCTCTTTTCCCCCCTTCTTCACTGACCTTGGTGTCTGCAGTGTCTTACATCTTCTCACTCCCTCTCTGGTGGCATAAAAGCATCTACTTGTGTTTTTTACCCTCTTAAATATGATTCACAGAGGTGCTATGACCATCACTGACTGGATTGGCCTCGTTCAGCAGCAGGTTCATCCTTGAGCTTTCTGATATTTACTCTGTTGGACCTAGGTGTAGCTTCTAGCAGCTTGTTGCAGAAGCCACTGCTGCAGTCTGACCACCTTTCTCCCCTAGAACCTTGCCATGCAAAAACACAACAGACCTAAATAGATAGAAGTATTGGGCAGCAATTAATGGGACGAAATTTAAAACAGGATATTGCAATTCACATGGAGTAACACTGGGCCCAAGTATAAACTGGGAGAGGAGTGGCTGGAGGGCAGCCCTGCAGAAAGGGATCTGGGGGTGCTGGTCGGTCGGCAGCAGCTCCACAGGAGTCAGCAGTGTGTCCTGGCAGCCGAGGGGGCAAACCACATCCTGGGGTGCATCAAACACAGCATAACCAGCTGGTCTAAAGAGCTGATTGTCCTGCTGTATTCAGCATTGGTGCAGCCTCACCTGCAGTCCTGTGAGCTGTTCTGGGTGCCAAGGTTTAAGAAGGATGTTAAGATAGAAGAATGTGACCAGAGGAGGGGAACAATGCTGGTGAAAGGGCTGAAGGTCTTATGATGAGCAGCTGGGGGCTTTGGTTTTGTCTAGTTTGGACAAAAGGAGTCTGAGAGGTGACCTCATTGTTCTCTACAGCTTCCTGAGGAGGTGAACTGGAGGTGGTGAGCTCTTCTGCCTGGGATCCAGTGCCAGAACATCTGAGTATTATGGTTCAAAGCTGCACCAGGGGAAGTTCAGACTGGATATTAAGAAGCATTTCTTTACCAAGAGGGTCGTCAGACACTGGAACAGGCTTCCTAGAAAGGTGGTCAATGCCCCATCTTTGTTAGCATTTAAGAGGCATTTTAACAATGCCCTTAACAACACACTTGGAGTGGTCAAGCAGTTGTAATAGGTGATCACTGTAGATCACTTCCATAAGAAATGTTTTATTCTACTAAAGTATAAGCTAATATGCTAGGGGAAATGGACTAGATAGCTATAAGATAGATCTTGCACCCTTTCAGGAAAAACTGAAGTAGAATATTTATACAAATTGTGCCATTTTTCAAAAAATGTAAATAGTTCACAGAAATGAAACAAATGTTAACTCAAATTATAATTTTAATTGTTTTAAGCAGACTTTAACCAGAAATTTATTTTCTTTATCTTTGTAATTCATCTCTCTTTATGTATCTGTTTTGCTAGCAGTCCAAGCCACACAAAAATTGAAAGCTCAGGATTGTTTTGAATTTGTGTATTGTTCATCCCCTCTTAAGGGATAAAACTGGTCACTTACAATAACTTAACAAGAATAAGGCTATGACAAATGAAACAGTTTCCTTTATTGGTTTTAATTATGCACATTTTTTTCTGGGTCTATTCCCACTATCTGACAAAGAATCAAAATCTAATGTCCCAAATATATTTTATATTTCACTATAACATATATCAGATAAATTAATATATATACATGAAAAATTAATTCAAGGAAAATATGTCTCAAGGCACTGTCAGGCTCAAGGATGTTTCAACCACCATAAGAGGCAAATAAACAAAGAGGACACTGATTGAGAGATGACAAAAAAAAATCACATTTCAGAATCTGGCAGCCAAGGAAATACAGTCAGTACAGCCCCTAATCTTCAGTTCACTTCATTAAAGCATCCCACAGTTTCAGTGATCAACACTGAATTTTTTCTGTTCATCAGATTAATGCAGTCAAGATGATAATCATGTGGGGTTTAGCTGTACTCTATGTTAAGTACTATGAGGCAGTAGAATACAGCTGTTTATACAGTTAATGTGCTGGTGTGGTTCCTGGGATAATTTTAGTCCTGCTCTTGTTCACTGTCCTCGTAATTTCCAGGTGAAGCTGAGCAGTCAGCACAGCCCAGAAGCAAACAGCCTGAATGCAGCTATGCTGTCCCAAAAGATAACACATTTAGCTACACACTTAAGGCTAAGCCTTGTTGTTTGGCATCTGAGTCAGAGGAATGTCCCTAGAACTGTTTAGTTTGTTAATAGAAAAATAAATACTGATTTCACATAGATAGTGTCTGGGAGGATGTTCATAAAATATACTCATACAAACAAGCAACAAGTATTGAAAGAAACAAAGTACCCTGAGATGTGCTGTAAAACCCTTTAAAGAGCTGAAATAGAGCCCATTTTTTAATTTGTGTTTTCCGCTTCTTCCCCGTTATTAAATTTCAGCTACATGGAGTTAAAACATTATTCAGGTGTCAGCTTGATAGTTATGTCTCCATTTCTAACCTTGTTATGAAAGTCATACTCACTTAAGGGAATCAGTCCTTACTACTTACTTATATTTTACAGTGCTGCGATGACCCTTCTTTGAACTAGCAAATAAAACGAGAACTACTTTTAGTTAGCTCTTTCTGGCTGTTGGTACAGCTTCACTGTTATGATATGCCTCCAGAGTTAGTGGTCTACATATCATCAGAGACAGAATTTCCAAGGACAAAAAAGCAGTGCTCCCTTCTTTTTCTTTTTTCTTTTTTTTTTCTTCTTTTTTTTTTTTTTTAAACTGACATTTCTTTTCCCAACAGTTATTGTGTTACATGGTTTTATATTCCTGTCTGCAGCAAGCATGGCAGGTAGATAAGGTCCTAGGAGGAGAAAGGAGACTATACATATTAAGGAGTGCTGTGGACAGAAACACAGAAGAGTGAAAAAGGGACTGACACAATCACCAAGAGTAAGAGTAGGGGTTTACATCTGCAAAACTAGGGGCGAGGGAGATACAAATAGGACTGAACAAGGGTTTGGCTTTATGCTATTCCATGATTTTTTACTCTTGTGCCTACATTTTATGGCATTTAGCGCCTAAGAAAGATCTAGATATGCATTAGTGTTTTGACAGTATTTCCCACAACAAGTGATACTCAACATTTTAAAATAAGTCAGTTATTTCTACTGTGCAAAATAATCTTGTCAGATATTGTGTTTTATTTGCCTTACTTCCTGTGCCTTTTCCCTTTGTTCTCTTATTTTATGGTGTATTATGCAGTTATAGCACTCCAAATCATAGTTAACACAATGTTTACGCTTAATACCTTACCCATTAGAATGTAAAGCCACATGGTGATTTTGCATGTGAAAAATTGAAAATTATGACAAATACTGATGAATACTTACAGAAGCTTAGGAATACTCATTGAGTTAAGTTGATTAATAAAACTTTAATTAATAAAACACTGAAGTTATAGGACCTCACTCATATTCCAGGTCCAAATGATGAACTCATTATGGCTAAAGGGGCTGAAGTTTTATATATATATTCACTTAGCTACAAGGAAGTGTTTGATGCCCCCAGCACAACTTCAATTCTTCAATGCTTCCTTCAGAAGCCTCATGGAGAGGTGATAATAGTACAACCCTGCTATATTATCTCATGAGATAATACTTGGAAATTATTTGGACATTTGGTTATTTTAAACCTCCAAACCTCCTGAGAAAGGTGATGTTGGCTGCCTTTGCTACTCCTCCACTACTCAAACAAGAGTGTCAAAGGAGACATGGAACATAAATCTGCTGAAGATGGCAGAACAACAGAAGCAATGGAGAAACAGACCTTTTTTGCCTACATTAAGAAATTTACATTGCATTATGACAGGGTCTTTTTCAGAAAAGATCCGTATTTTTAGTTAGCAGACCTTTAGAATCCTAGTACTAGTACAGTTCCCTTTCGTTCCCACTTGTGTCCCATCAGTTACATGTTCGAGTCAGAACAGTTAAGTGGTGAGGAGAGGACAGTATTGGAAAAGCAAGGAATGGTTTTGAAAAGGAATGTATGATCAGTCATGATGAAAACAGCAGAGTTCAAGTACGGAGCAAAGGCCCTGAGACTTGACATGGAGAGGTCATTGTAGGCCTTGATGTTAGCATATCCTTGGTGCACAATAAAAGCCAAATTGGAGTGGATCTATGTTGGATTGAAAGAAAAGGAACTTGAGGCAATTGCTATAATCTATGAGTTCAAGGAGTTCACCGATGAAGGGAAGAAAAGAAAGGGGGAATGGAGGGTTGACTTTCAGAAGCTGCTGGATACTACAGTGTGCTTATATTGTTAGGGAAAGGAACAGGGAAAAGGACAGCAGGGCTCAAGAAGTCATAGTGTTGAAGTGGGAAGAAATCGAGTCACAGGCAGGAGCAAGGGCCAAAAGATGGAAGCATGATGTAAGTGGAGAGGTCACTTTGGATCTTGTAGACCTTTACAAGACACTACAGAGATAATATAGATAAAAGAGAAAAAAAAATCTTTTATATGCCATAACAATAACTGTCCCACCTCCTCGTTTGGGCTTCATGCTAGCAAAGATTAAGCATAAAAAAGAATGACATTTTCAGTCACATCCAGTAAATAGTCAAACTCTGTATAAATATTATAGCTAAAAAGAAAAGCACTACATCCTATGAGAAAAAATTAAAATAAAATTTAAGGGATTTATTTTATATTATACTGTAATTCAAGAAAGCAAAGCTGTCCTTTCTGCAGTATTTGACTGCATCCATTTTTGTTGGGAGAGGGAATTGGAGAAAAGAGGAAAAACAAAGGGGAAAAAAAAGAAATACAAATTTTCTATTCCAATGGGAAAAAAAACAGTTTTAGAAATGTTTTCATCTAGCTTTCAATTGTCAAACGTAGATGACTTTCCAAGCATTTCTACATTGAAATATAAACTCATTTGTCCCAGAAAAATTCTAGTAAATAATATATTACCCTATTTCCTGGCAGAATAAACATAATGGTTACAGCCACCTCATATGATCAATTAAGAATAGCTCAAATATTGATTCTGAAGAATGTTAGCTGTGTGACTAATCCCCAAGAATTTTAGATATTCAAGTACTGGCTCTTTTTCATTCAAAATAGTACAGATCTTCTAATGCTAAATAGTATGATCATGAAAGCTGACAGAATTTAAAATAGTGCATACCCCACTGTGACACAAATCTTTATTATGGGACTTTTGTAAGAAATTAGATTTCTTTTTAGCACAGTGTGTACATTTATGATGTTAATGAATTTTATGATACCCAATAGAAAATATTTTTGAAGTCTTTACTGCTTTCTATTCCCCTCTAGAGTGCAGTTTGTTGTGAACTACAAAATTTTGTAAATTATTTGACAGAAATAAATCCCCTGTAGATGCTAAATTGTTTCATATAAATCTGAAAGTTTTACATTAAACTAAAAATGTAGAGAAATTCAATTCAAACATATTCCAATTAGAGTTTTCTCATACTTTGTCAGATAGATGTTTGTGATCACAGTGATCAGATGTACCACTAGAATATTTTTTATTTATTTGATTTCTCTATCCTATGGAGATTTTGCTGCAGCAGTTCTGGTACGTAATGTTCTCAATTTACCCAATAAATAATTAAATAACTAATTTTAGTATTTTCACAGTTAATCTGCAGCACCACTCCCCATATGAGCTCCCCACTTACTATGCTTATGGCACAGAATGATTAAATGTTGCATTTCACAATATTGAAGATGACAAATAACTGCCCTGAAGAAAGTATAATTTGAATAGCATATTGTGTAAAGAATGGTGTTAGTATGTAATCATATGCATGCATAAAAATAAGTGGAATAGATAAATTTGGTCACTAGTAATTGTGAAGTTATATATATATTTTCCCAATGTTTTAAGTAAATATAATTTAATTGCTGCTGACAGACTCTTTCTCTGTACATCTTTCCTTTTCATCTTGAGGGCAAGAGTACATAGACTTAAGAGCAGCTCTACAAATCACAACCTAAGGGTACTGGAGATCTTTTGATGAACCATATGCCTTGACACTTAAGAAAAGATCAAATTCCTCAAAAAAGGGAGGATATAAATTAATTCATGTCAGATCCTCAGAGAAGTCAGGAGGAATGAACAAACAACACAGTTCTACCCTCCCTACTGTCTCTGATTGACACAGAAAATACTTACGACTTAATTTTCAAAATATTTAGGCTCATTGGTCCAGCTTCATACAATCAAAAGCAGTTTCAAGTGTAAACACAACTGAAATTGATGACACTCACATAAACATTGAAAATATGAATGTTAAGATCCCCTGTAAATGATCTTCCCTAACAATACTAGATATAAGAGAATTCAAGGTGTGGTTAAGAAGTAATACACTCGACGATCTGTTTCACAGCTCAAGTAAGAAATGTCCCTATACAAACCTGTGACATTGGAAACTGATAAATGAGGCATGTGAAGCAGCTTTTCAGTCTCATAAGTGCAGTTTTAAAGGTTCAAGCTACTCACTCAGGAGTACTACAACTGCAAACTGTTGATTCCACTTGTAGTGATTGACCAACAGAGGAATAGTAATGAAAGAGCTCATGTTGCAGGTCTTTTCTGAGGTTCTGAAGGTGTGGGACCCAAGAGCTGTTTGAAGGCATAGGTTTCCAAAATTGATATTTCCTACTCCTGGATAACACCTTGGCAACTGAAAAAGTAGACTTCTAACACAAATGCTCATTTTAAACTTTGCTATCCCATTCCAAAACTTTCAAGTACTTAAAACTCTGTCATGGTGGGGGCTTCCACAACCACTTTGGGCAACCTGTGCCAGGGGCACCACGCTCACAGTAAAGAAAGTCTTCCTCAAATCTAATCTAAACCTACTCTCTTTCAGCTGCCACAACTTCACCTTGCAATAGGATTTTTTTTTTCCCAAGAGGATCATATTTTTGACCAATATTCTTCTTGAGGTTACCTATAACCCTACTTTTTTTTTTTTCAAGTGCTGATCACCTGGCTCCTGTTCTTGTATAAAATCTCACAAGTACCAGTAACAGGTTGCACCTTCTTTCTCATCCAGGGAAGTAATTTGAAATTCCAATGAATAAAAGAATTGATTGCTTAATCTTTAATGAAGATTAAGAAAAAATGCAGTAACTTTCTCCTTCCACTTAACTACGGATTCTGAAGGAGATACATTCTAATGATGATAATGTAAGCAATAAACTGTCTAGACATTTAATCTTGATCAAACCATGTAGTGACTTGAATATCATGGGGCAGCTGGGTCGTGCAAGTTATAGGCTAAAATACTCTTTTATTATTGTGTCACAAAGGATGTCTGCACATTCCCTAATATCCAGTATGAATATTACTAGACAGCTGTGCTCTATCATACATTAATAATAAAATGTTAATCATAGCCTAATCTGTATTTTATACTGAAAAAGGCAGATTCTCTTTATTGTATCATTTCATTAAGTTGAGAAAATTACAAACAAAAAATAACCGAAAAAGACTCAAAATAAACATGAAGAGTAGAAATAAGATATAGAAAATCAAGTGACAGAAAATCAAGGAGAAGAAAGGAATGCCTGCAAGCATGCAACAACATATATTACTATAGTGACACCAATTTAGAAAGTTGCATATAAAGATCTCTGCTTCTCTCCAATTTTGTCCAATCAGGATTAATAAAAATAACATCTGACTGTATAGTTTGGGATAGTTCAGGAGAAGAATTTATATTTAGTATTTTTTCTTATCGGTAACTCACAAAAGAACAATTTTAAAATTTCACTAATTCTTTTAATGTTGGTATTGCTAATCATTAACATAAAAGTAGAACATCTTTTTCCTTAACACTGAAAAGCATCCAAATACATTAGCAGATCTGCCAAATCAAAAGGTTGATAGATAGGCTTTTGAACAATTTTAAATACAAGCAGGAAACCATAAATTAACAACATGAAATATTATCCCTTCAAACATGCAGATTGTTTCATATTTTTTGGACTATTTGGTTGTCTGCAAAAGGTTGTCTGCTAATTTTCATTTCTATTTGTACACTATCTGTATAAATGGCTCTAAATGCCATCTTTGCAGAAAACTAAAACATTTATAAGAAAACAGTGAGTGATTTGGAGATGTTATATTTCAAAAAATGTTAAACAGTTTGGACTTTCTTTTTAATTTAATTTATGAATTCCAGGGCCATCATTCTTTTCACATTCCCAACTTTGTAAACCAAACATTTACATTTTTCTTTCCTGGGATTTATTTGGCTTATAGTCCCACAATCACTGAGATTTACATGGAATGATCCATGAGTGATCTTTCAGTACCTCCTCAGTTGTGATGTTCAACTGTGAACTACATGTACAATCAGAATATATTAAATGGCTGACTGCTGCTTTTCACTTCCTTTTTTTCTGATATGATGCTGAAACTGTGTTTATATTCTAAGCCATGATTCAGTGCAGTACTTTCTTAATCTATTTACATGGATTACTTTTCATTTTCTTAGCCTTAAAATGGATCCTATTCCCCAAATAATCAACCATGTTAAATAAACATATATAACTTCCTGAAAAAAATAATTATAAAATATTGGTCCACAGTGATTTTTTTTCTCATAGTTCCCCCTACTGAGATGCAGTTTAATAGCTTTGCAGACCTGAAAGAGATGTAATATGTTACATTTTCTCTAGATACATTTTTTTCCTCTTTATGTTGTATACACTAAATGTTTCTACTCCCTGTCTGGAGTAAATAATTATGAAATTAATTGCTGGTTGCAATGACAGCTCACGGATCTTATGATAGATTTGAAGAGGAAATTGAACATACTTTTGAAAGTTCACTCCTAATCCACAGTGTAGAATTAGCACGTGGTTTTCTCTGGGGTTTTTTTACATAGACAGAATTTTTTAGTGTTCAGCTTTAAACTAACTGAAGTTTAACTAAAACTTCTAATCACTTCTTATGGAACATCCCTCAATCACCATGAACTTTCCAAGATAATTCAGAGCAGGCTGACAATGACCTGGGCTATTTCTATTTGGTGTGTATCCCATTAGGTCAGGTAGGTGTGTATATATCCAATTTGTTTAAATTTTCCCAAGCCTGGCAATCCACTGAAAGTAAGTCTACATAGCTCCAGAATTTCCCTCTGGTAGCAGGACCGTAGGATTCCTGAAAGCAAATTTTATTGCTAAAACTGACCTTAGTTACCTTGGCTTTTTTCACATGCTTTGTCACTAGGCAGCCTGATCCATTGTCCTTAGTCCCTTTGCTGATGATGCACATTCTGTTGTTCTTCATGTTCTTTGCCAGATTCAGATGCAGGTGGGTTTTGGCTTTCTTAATCTGATTATATTTTCAATTGTTTCCAATTGTTCTCTTCAAGAAAAAAATTCCACTGCAGTCATTCCTAAACTTTGTTCTAGTTCCTAAACTTTATGCCTTCTGTCTTTGAGACCAGGGTTGCAAAAGCTATTGTCCCTGACCATCATTTATTTAGCAATAAATATGGCCCAAAATTTCCACGGTCTTATTAAGAACCCATCAGAGTTCAAAGATTCTTGACTCTTGTATGCATGACTGCATGAAGGAGCAATGTTTATTAAGAGAGCAGTATTACCTGTGTCCCATTTAGTCTGTGTACAAAAAAATAAAATTTGTTTTGCATATAGAACAGGGAATGGAATATAAATTCCTCTCTTCTTAAGAATAAATGCTAAAGCCATTAAGTACTATTTCCTAATACTACCCTAGGAATAATTTGAAAATGAAACGATCTAACGCTTTGTGCCAGTATGTTCCATGGGTCAGCAACAACCTGGGGTCTAGATCCCAGTAGCAGCAGGACAGATGGGAGGCTCCAAGGGCCTCCTCAGCTCTCATACATCTTATTGCCACACAGGTTAATGTTAGGGGGACAGGGGACAGTCCCAGTCCCAGTCATCATGAACCTCCATGCAGAAGAAGGTGGACACAGACAGGCTGGAACATCAGCCTGGATGTAGGGGTCAGGATCAGGCCATATGAGGAGAACTGGTGTCAGACACAGCCTCATGATGGCTGGGCAGAGACATGGGGATGGGCTAGAGCAATCAGTCCGTAGGTGAGCCTGGTTCAGGGAGGTGTCATGGCTGGGTAGGGCTCTCAACAGTCCATGTGGACAGCAGGACACTGTCTCTGCTTCAGAATCACTACAGCAGGGACTGATGGCCCCACGGGGACTGACATGGGGTCCTGTGTCATGGGCAGGGTGGTAGGGGCCCCAGGGAGGAGCATTAAGACCTATTGCTGCCCTCAAGGTCCTAACACTGTTTCCTGGCAAACTAAATAGCTTTCCTGTGATAAAGACTTTCAGAAACACTGACCAGCTTCATCCCCAGTCATTTTCTGATCTCTGGCACTGAATTAGTGAGATTGATGTTTCTTCCTCTTCTGTGCAATACCTGTTCCCGGAAGACAATGCAGCATTTTGCTTTGCATATGAGTAAAAAGCCCATGCTTTAAATCACTGTTTAGACATACTACTTCTCCACTTCCCCCAAGTTGTTCCTTCTCTGAATTAAAATCTCAGTGGAAAAATGCATGCTTTTAACTTAGACCCCTGAATCACTCCCTGAAAGCATTCACAGACACAACCAAAGAACTTCCAGCTAAATCTCTTCCTTTAAGTGAGAACCTTATTTTTAAACAATTTAACAAGTTCAGAAGCTTTCTAAAATAAGAACACCATTCTGGAAAAGCCACTTAGGCTGAAGTGGATGACGTTATAAACTAGATCAAGGCAGTTGGAAAATGCAATGGAAATGTGAAGTTTATTTTGGCCATGGCCACATGGTGAGCATGATGAAACATCTTACTGAGTGGTAGCAATTGTTTTTTCTCAACAGCTAGTGACACAGGCAATAACTGATGGTCATAATGATGTATAAGGCAAGGCAAAATAAAGAAGGTTCTGTTTTTACAATGTCAAGGTAAAAACACAATTTTGCCTTCCCTATGACAAAGAATATGAGCTATTTAATCCTACTTAACAGGTTTATTTTCTGCAGTTGTCAGGCAAATTACTGCATCCTTTAGTTTTTGTTATCAGCCTTCCAGCCATGATTCTGTTATCACAGTGAGCTCTGAAGAGAAGAAATATTCACCATCACTGGTGGAGTTTCCTGGTTCAGCTCCTTGAAGAACCTATCATGGAGCAGCCTGTAACTCCAGATCAATAGTCAAAGAACAAATAATGTAGTGCATTACTATTCAAATAAAGCAAAATTTCTGTACTTTTCAGTTATCATTGTCATGTTAAAGTCCAGAGATATGCACATAAACAGTTTGCTATTAAAAAAGCACTCTACAACCAGACCTAAAAATTAACACAAAAAAAGCCAAACATCACACTCCCCATCAACACAGAAATGGGCTTAATCTACATTATTTTCAGTCATATATAAATTCACCCTTAAACAGCAGTTGAGGTACACAACCAGAGATACCTAATACAGATGGGTTGAATCACTTGATGCAAATATTTCTCCTCTGTGCTGGTTTTACAGGTATCCTGTAGCGTGGGGTTGAATTGCCTGAGCATTAGTGTATTGTGTCACCTGACATACAGGAAGGTATTAAAGATTTCTGCATAAGATCATTAAACATATTAGTTAGACAGCAGAGACCTTTTGCATTGGTGGCTGAAGGAAAGGAAAGCAAGGGGCAGATGCGGGCAAGATAAGGTACCCCACCATTACTAAGATGACACTATATAAGCCATGTGTATGTCAGTGAATCTCTTGGATGGGCTTAGTTGGATGAACTTATGACCTAGTTGCCATTATTGAGACTTGGTAGGATGAATCCCCCAGCAGAAGTGCAGCTATCAATAACTACAGGCCATTTGAGAAGGGACAGAGAAGAAGGGAGGGGGAAAGGAGAAAACCTCTATGTAAATTATATATAGAGAGAGATCATTGAGAGTTGTCTCTGATGAATAGCCATGAGCAGGTTGACAGCTGATGGGTAAGAATTAGAGACCAAGGAAACAAGTACAAGATTTTTTCTATTCCTCTAAAAATTTGAAAATGCTGTTTCTATTTCTCCATGATCGATTCAGTTATTCATAGATATGAATCTGAATGAAAACCTGTTTGGAAAATTTTATAAAAAGCTAATAATATATATTTTAAAAGTTCTAACAACACATAACAATGTAATTTTCTTTGTACTCCAGAATATTGTTTTATATTTTTCATGCCTGTAAATGGAAAAGGCAGGCTAGTCACAATGATTTAAAATTACAGTTTGTTTCCAGCTGTGTCTTCACAGTGACTCAGTGGTGGAGAGATCCTCCCCCTCATTTTCTCTGCCATGACAGGCCAGGAGTCCACTGTCAGATAAAATAATAATATGAGTGATACTGACTGACAGAAAACACTGAGACAGTCTAGCAAAATTATAATTATGCTTCATGTTTAAGCACTAGCAGGAATAAAAGGGAAAAAAAAACAACTATCCAAACCCCAAATTATCACATTGGATTTTTGGCCTACAAGATCATGCCATTCACAGAACCAAAAAACTGCAAAGCTTTAAAATCTTAAAAATTGTTATTATATTGTTGTTATTATTATCCTGGGGTGCAGCAAGCATGCATTTACCAGCTGGTCCAAGGAGGTGACTGTCCTGCTCTACACCGCTGCTTGTGTGGCCTCACCTTGAGCACTGTGGACAGTTTTATGCACCACAGTACAAGAGGGACATAAAAGTGTTGGGACAGTATCTAGAGGTAGGCAACAAGGATGGTGAAGGGTCTGGAGGGGAAGTCTTATGAGGAGAGGCTTAAGTCCCTTTGTTCAGCCTGGAGAAGAAGCTGAGGGGAGACGTCATTGCGGCCTATGGCCTCCTGATAAGGGGGAGGCAAAGGGGCAGACACCCATCTCTTTTTGTCTATCAGTGAAAGAACCTGAGGGAATGGTATGAAGCTGAGATGGGGAAGGTTGAAGTTGGATGTTAGGAAGAGGTTCTTTACTCAGAGAGTGATCAGGCACTGGAACAGGTTCCCCAGGTAAGTGGTCACAGCACCGACCTTGGCTGAGTTCAAAAAGCATCTGGAGGATGCACTCAGTCACATGCTCTGACTTGGCTGGCCCTGTGTGGAGCCAGGAGTTGGACTGGACGATCCTTCTGGGTCCCTTCCAACTCAGGAGATTCTGGGATTCTGGGATTATTAAATACTATAGATACACCACAATCAGAAAAAAAATAGCACTAATTGAACAAAATAATAATCAAACAGGCATTTTTAACCAGATTCCCCTGGAATTCTCTATATTGTTTTACCAGAAAGTTTAAAATGATCCATCAGCAAACCTATGTCTGACTCAATAACCCTCCCCAGTCTTTTATTTAGTAACTTGAACTGTTCTCTACATTAAATTTCTTTAAAGGCACAATTTTATTGAAATTATTGCACAACGCTATTAGTTTAAAAGCAAATAAGATAGAAAATAAACACCTGTGAAAATATATCATTGGGTTTGTATACAGTAGTGCCAGCCTGCCTACATTTGAATCCTACAGTGTAATAGTTTCAAGGTTTGGTCCAAAACAGTCTTATTCAACCTGCATAGAATTTTAGAACATTTGGTATACTTATATTCTGAATGGACCGTTTGCATAAACATAAAGAAAAAAGAAAAAACAAGCCATATTTAATATTTGAATATTTCAAGTATTAAATGAAGCACGCTTGGTTCAACTGCTATTTTTCATCAACAATAATTATGTTTTTAATTTTTTTCAAATAAATGTTGTGTAAAATCATTTGTGATATTATGAGTGAATTGATTTTTCAGAAAGATCTTAGACTATGTCACATATCAAAATAATAGCTGGAAATAACAATTGGAGGGCTGAAATGAGCTTTGGTTGCTTCAATATGCTATAGATCTGATTCATATATGTGCTTCAAGGATCTTACTGAAGAGTTAAAATGTAAATATTTACTGCTAAAGCAATAGTAATCTGAAGAATTAATGTAGTCTGTATTGGGGACCTTCCTTAAGAACTTCCTTAATAAAATTTTACATTTACCAAAACAAATAATACAATGGTATCAAGTTTGCTGAAAAGAGGATGAAAAAAGTGGATGCCTTTGAAGATCTATAAACTAAAACTCATCCAGCCCAAAGTATAGATCCCCTCCCTTCACTGGCGCTAGGAGTTATGTTCAGAGCACAAAGGACATTTGTCTCACTGAAAATTTGGGAAAGTAGAAATGAAAATTTAGACCTGTCCAACTCCCTGAGGATAATAAGATAGGCTTTTAGTAGAAGTGGTCACATACAGCTTTTTAGGAGACCTGAATAACCATTAGTGGATAATATTCACCTCTACAAGTTAATCTTGACGTAGAATTCCTGATTAAATCCCTGAATAAAGGATACTTTTCTCTATTGTCTTTGGCAAAATCAAGAGTGATTAAGTTCTTAACTAGGATCCGGGTTAAACACTTAAAATTAAAACAGGTGAATCTAAAGCAGATTTTGTTTAATATGACTGATTCTTTGAAGGTTACATTATAGATTCCTTTAAAGCTAGTTTAATGGTGTTTGTATTTTCTTCATTTGTATTTATTTAATTTATAAATTACTCCCTCTCTGAATTTATCCAGCATTTTTTGACCTAAGTGAATACTATAAAAACAATTCTAAGATGATTCTTAAAATTTTCACTTGATGGCTGTCAAACAAATGGCTCATTACAATGCATGCCAGACATAATCACCCAAATAAAAAGAAGCCCACCAATAACAGAACATAGTCAAAGTGGATTGGGTATTACACAAGTATGAGGCAGGCATGAGAATGATCTGTGCAATAAATATCACACAGTTTAATTAATAATACGGAAGGACTGCCATAAATTCTATATAAAATCTAATTTGATTTAGCACTGCTACTATTTCCTCTGCTTGCTTCCTCTTTCAAAGATCAAAAGGAATTTCTGAAGGCTTTTTTCATATCTCACATATTCTTCAGAAGTTCTAAGACCGAAGAGACAGCATGAACCTGACTACTTATCTATATTTATACTCTGATTGTGACGAGACTAGTGACATGTCTCTGTTAGTTCTGGGGCTTGTTAAACCTCAAAATCATGAACTCTGGCCAGAAGTTTTAAATCTTATATAGTGAAGAGTAGTTGGTTCTATCTCTAGAAAAAGCAGGGTCAAACCTCGAAAGCTTTCCAGATAGCTCTTCAGATCATCCTAAAATAATTTTTTTGGCTACAATTAGCTAGTCAAACAACTCACTAGACACTGCTGAGTGTGAATTAGACAAATATAGTGCACAATACCCTGGCCTTGGGCTGTCCCCTTGGAGGTACGCATTCTCCGTCAGGCTTACATGAAATCTGCCAGCACTGTGTGAATAATTCAGCTAGTGTGAGATATCTCATGTGGTATCAGATATTGATAGTCAGAAAAATGAAGCAAGACTAGATCATTATATTCATTAGGTCTCTATTAAGACTAAAGGAAACTTGGACATCTAGTTTAGTTATTCTAAATGTAGACACCACTGTATGCATGAAAGACATCAGCACTTTTTTGCATTTTTCTTCAAAGGACTGGTTCATCTGAATGAAAAATATCCTTCTGTCTAAGCTGTCATGAAAAAAAAAATTACCTACTTTTTTTTCTGGATGTGTGTTCACTCTGATGAGTAAAGAAATATTGCAGGAAATTGTTGTGGGTTTGCAACGTGGCTTCTTTAAGAAGTGGATAGAAAGATGAAGGATTCAACAAGCAAATCCCAGCTGTGCTCCCAAGGCCAAACTCCCAAACCCTGTTACTGACAAGGCTGGCCAGGCCAATCAGTGCCAGTGACAGAGACTCTGGGAATCACATTTTAGAGAGAGAAAAACACAAACAGCTGCATTTTGCCACCAGAGGAGGAAGTGAGAAGATGTAAGAAACTTTACAGACACCAAGGTCAGTGAAGCAGGGGAGGAAGAGGCGCTGAGAGAAGATTCCCTGCAGCCTGTGGAGAATACCATGGTGAAGCGGATGTCCTCCCACAGCCCATGGAGGATGAAGAGACCTCACTTGTAGCCCATGGAGAGGTAGCTGAACCAGGTAGGAGCCCACCATGGAACAGGTGGAGGAATACGGAGGAATCTGTGACCTACATTGGAGCAAGCCCGTGGCAGCACCTGCAGCCTGTGGAGAGAGATAAGAGGCAGAGAGAGAGAGACAGAGGCCCACACTGAAGCAGGTTTTCTGGGGATGCTTGTGACTCTGTGAGGGACCAGGCTGGGCCCAGCAGTCTGGGGCTGAGAGACCGAGAGACATTTTATAAGTTTATAGCAGTGACCCACGGTGGGGCAGTTGGTGAAGAGCCAAGGCCCTGTGGGGAGGACTCACATGGAGAGGGTCATGGAGGACTGTCTCCCGTGGGTGGGACCCTATACTGGTGCAGGGAAAGAGTGTGAGAAATGACCCCCCCAAGAAGTAGAACAACTCATGAGGAACTGACTGAAGACTGAAGCCTCCATTGCCTATTTCTCCCCTGCTTTCCCCCCTGCCCTCCTGGGAAATAAAAACATCATGAATAGAGTGAAGTCTGCAAAGCAGGGTGTGGTGGGGTGTGGTGGTGTTTCAAGAACTGTTTTGTGCTTCTCATTATCCCACTCCGGTTTCTGTGTGTTTCTGTAGTGCAGTGTAATAAATTAGAGAGTTTTCTTTCCTTTCTTCTGTGTTGAATCTGTTTTGCCCGTGAAATTAATTGCAGAATGATCTCTCCCTGTCCTTATCTCAACTCCAAAGCCTCTCAACATATATTTTCTCCCCTGTCCAGTTAAGAGGGGAGTGATAGAGTGGCTTTGGTGGGAGTCTGGCTTCCAGCCAGTGTGAAACCACCACAGAAACAGTGTCATTTCCTGAAACAGAACCAAAGAAATTATTATTTTGAAAAAATATATAGAAAAGAGACCCTTGGTTTTCTGTCTTAAAAAAAAAAAAAAAAAAGTATTAATTTACCATTAAAGACAAGATATTCTGTCACGAGAACCATGCCTGGAGTTCTGCGACCAGCTTTGCGGTCTCGAGTAGAAGAAATTCATAGACCAATTGGAGTAGGTCCAGAGGAGGGACATAAAATCAGAGGCCTGAAACATCTCTCCAAGGACAGGGAGAGATGGGTGTGCTCAATCTAAAGAAGACAAGTGTCCAGGGAGACTTTATTGCAACCTTTTGATATTTACAGGGGGCTTACAAAATAGAAGGAGAAAGACTTTTCACCAAAGCCTGCAGTGACAGGACAAGGGGCAATCGTTTGAATCTTAAAGAAGGCACGTTTAGATTGGACATAGGAAGAATTTTTTTATTCTGAGGGTGGTCAGTCACTGGAACAGGTTGCCCAGGGAAGTGATGGATGCCCCCTCCCTAGAAGTGTTCAAGTCCGCGTTGGAGTAGGACCATTGCAGGGAAGTTACAATGAGACCATCTGTAAGGTCCCCCCAACCCAAAAAATTCTATGTTTTGATGATTCTATGATATGATGGTTGTATGTTTATCCAAGATTAACAAAACAAAACAAAATAAAACAAAACAAAACAAAACAAAACAAAACAAAACACCCAAACCATACCAAATCCCCAAAACACTAAGTGAATCCAACCTTTATGGAAAATTTGTAAATTTTTTCTATTGTAAAGTTTAATTTGTGACTAAATGTAAGTCATGCTTCGAAAGGATTTAGTATCTCTCAACTTAGAAACATCAGTAACAATGTTTTGAAATTGAAAACCTGAGTATTTTCATCAGAAATCCATTTATCAGGATGAAATTTTACCATCTTCTAAGCTAATAACAAAATTTTTAACAAAAGGACACATTTTTGGGTATGTAAGCATTTAAATCATTAAGCACCAGGCTACTATTTACCCAGTCATCATCATAATCATTATCATCAATCATCATCATCATCAATAATAGCTGATATATAACATAAAGCACAAGTTGTAATATTTAATTAATATATGTAAGTAAATATATAGTTATTAATATTAATAATATTTGAGAAAAATAATGGATTTATTTGGAAATAAGAGATGGAAATGCACGTGCTGAATTAAACATTTATTTCTACATGCTCAAACATCCTTGCGCTGCCTTCACTCTCAGTAAGGCATGCAAATACAGGATATCAAGTTTCAAGGTATTAATTAGGGGACTCAGAACTCCAATCTTCCTCCTAAGTTAAGTAGTCATCATCCAGTTGTTTTTATTGAATTCATACTCCTCCACAATTGTAAAAAGTTACAAGATCTCAGCTGACTGCTTTTCCTACTTGGCCCTCAAACCTAAGTCAATTAAAAAAAAAATCAGAAATCTGGGACGATATTGGAAATACCCACTTATCAGACAGCAGTCATTATAGAGTTCATAAATATTTTGTCTTTCCATAGATCTGCCTTCTCATCTAAGGAAAAGCAGAGCAGTTTTTGAGTGTACTTTTAGTTTTACTAACCTGCTACTATACAGAGTGCCAAAAATATAGGACAAAGAAATTCAAAGAGCACTGGCTCATCTGTGTGTTATTGGCTGTATTAACTAATGGAGGTATACATGAAAATTGGGAGTAACTCGGGAGGGGAATCAGTCTGCTTTAGTATGCCATGAACAATATTTAGTGACTCATATCAACTAGCTTTTTCTTGATTAGAAATGACAGCTTGGTTACTAGCACTCTTAATTAACTTGTTTGATAGAACATTTTCTGTAGGGAATAAAAACAATTTAATCTTTCCAGATTAAAATTTATCTGGGACAAGGAAGTCTACTTTCTCTTTTGTATTTGAAAGTGAATCAGAAGACACTCAACACTTTTGCTCCTATAAATTTAAACTGCTTCAGATGATGAGTCAGAAATGATGCCTAAGACCAAGAGGAGTTTAGTCGTTATTCTTACGAAGAGAGAAACCATCTCTCTTCATAAGAGAAATCTTATACCATATCAGAGAAATCTTATACCAATAGATGAGAGATACCATCTCACTAGAACTATTTGACATACTCCTAGTAAATTCTCAGCAACAGAACAGGAAGAGTGCAGGTATTAAGCATTTTGCTCCACTAGTCAACTGCTTTCTGAAATGCCTGCAGAACAGGAGTGGATCATTTAAAAACAGGTTTTGTAAAAAAATAAAAACAAACCGCAAAAAAAAACTACCAAACCCCAAACCAAATAACTGAACAAACAAGCAGACAACCCCCCATATATTTAAAATGCAAAAAGGTATAAAAGACATGGTTGAGGACCCTGTTCCATATAAATTACAAGACAGGCCCAGCACAAGTGAAATATTACCAGCACAGTTCCGATAGTCCTATATGAAGTAACCACTTGTCATTATGACTTGCTTGTCATATGTTAGTCATGTTTGACTGACCTAATAGCCTTTTAAGAGGATATAACCAGGTGGATGGATGATGGTAGAGCAGTGGATATGGTTTCCCTTGACCTCAGTAAGGCATTTGACACTGTCTCCAACAGCATCCTGGTAGGCAAACTGAGGATGTTTGCCATCCTGGGGTGTATTAGAAGGGGGGTGGCTAGTAGGTCAAGAGAGGTCCTCCCCCTCTACTCTGCCCTGGTCAGATTGCACCTGGTGTATTGTGTCCAGTTCTGGGCCCCTCAGTTCCAGAAGGACATACAACTCCTTGAGAGAGTCCAGCGCAAGGCCACCAAGATGATTAAGGGAGTGGAACATATTCCTTATGAGGACAGACTGAGGGAGCTGGGTCTCTTCAGCTTGGAGGAGACTGAGGGGTGACTAATGTCTATAAATTTATAAGGCTGAGTATCAGGAGGATGGAGCCAGGCTCTTCTCAGTGATGGCCAGTGATAGAACAAGGGGCAATGGGTCCAAGGTGGATCATAGGATGTTCCATCTGAATATAAGGAAGGACTTTTTCACCGTGAGGCTGACAGAGCACTGGAATAGGCTGCCCAGAGAGGTTGTGGAGTCTACTTCTCTGGAGACATTCAAGACTATTCTGGACACATTCTTGTGTGACTTAATCTTGGTGATCCTGCTCAGGCAGGGGGGGTGGACTAGATGGTTTTTCGAGGTCCCTTCCAACTCCTAACATTCTGTGATTCTGTATTTCTATGATATCTATCGCATAATCCAAGATGAATTATGCTCTCCAGAGGAGAGCAACCAAGCTGGTGAGGGGTCAGGAACACAAGTCATACGAGGAGCAGCTGAGGAAGCGGGTTATTTAGTCTGGGGAAGAGGAGGCTGAGGGGAGACCTGATCGCCCTCTACAACTACCTGAAAGGAGGCTGTAGTGAAGTGGGGGTTGGCCTCTTCTCCCTGGCAACAGACGATAGGACGAGGGGGAATGGCTTGAAGCTGTGCCAGGGCAGGTTTAGGCTGGACATTAGGAAACACTTCTTCACTGAGAGGGTTGTCAGGCTCTGGAATGGGCTGCCCAGGGAGGTGGTGGAGTCCTCATCCCTGGAGATATTTAAAAGACGGATAGACAAGGTGCTTAGGGACATGGTTTAGTGCTGGGATGGCAGGGCTAGGTTAACGGTTGGGACTCGATGATCTTAAAGGTCTTTTCCAAACAAGGTGATTCTATGATTCTATGAATAGCACTGTGGAATTTTTTGAGCAGACAGTTGTGGTAAGTGAAAGAGTCACAGGCATGAAACTATGGAGAGAAGAAATTACACTGGACTGATTCTCAGCTACATCAGTTGATTTTTCATTCCCTCTAAACACAGGTTTTTAAATATTTTGGCATTAGTCCTTACTTAAAAGGATAGTGCTAAGGTAGCTGAACCTTTCAAACACTCATTATTCTTAGTTAATGTGATTATTGAAGGTCTCTAAAACTGGTTGGATCCAGCTGAAGTGTAACTTCCATGTTATGAATACATATAGACTGAAGAGGAAATTCAAACTGTAACTGCTCAGCAGTGATAGTCTGTGACCAAGGAATTATTTGGCATGGAGAGCAGGAACAACTATTGAGATGATGAGAGAAGATATAACACAGCTCTGTCCAGTAGCAATTATGGATTATAGGTTAGCAGGAGTTTTTTTGGTAAACATAACTCACTGGGGGATAAAACCAATGTCAGGCTGAGGTCCCTGATGGTGACTCTTGTGTGATTGATGCTGAAGCTAGTACATATAAGAATTTGTCATATCTTTTTCAGATTCCTTGCAGAGCTCCTTATGGTGGTAGGACTACCCAATGCACTGTTTGCTAATTTTTCTATAGTTAATCAAAAATGTGTGTTTAAATCACCTTAAGAGGTATGATAAAAGTCGCTTAACAAGACTTGGTACCCTTACTCTTCTGGGTTCAGCTGGGATAGAGTTAATTTCCGTTCTCGCAGCCAGTGCAGTGCTGTGTTTGGGAGTCAGGGTGAGAGCAGAGCTGGTAACAAACACCCCCATGGTTTCAGTTGTTGCCAAGCAGTCAAGGGCTGTTCAGCTTCTCATGCTGCCCTGCTAATGAGAAGTTGGGGGCACCCAGGAAGCTGGGAGGAGACAGAGACAGGACAGGTGACCCAAACTGGCCAAAGAAGATATTCCATACCATGATGTCACACTTAGCATAAAGGGAGCTGGTGGGGGAGGAGCTTGCCTGTTCTAGGACATGAAGCTTGGGGAATGTCCAGCTTCATGATAGGTCTGAGCTGTACAGTATGACCTGTGCAGTTTGGTGAGAAAGTGCATCATGTATCACCAGTTCTGTATGTTTTATATAAAGTCTTTCTCTCCTCTTTTGCTGTCCCAGCAAACTGTTCTTATCCAGATCTCAAGGTTTGCCTTTGCCTTTCCTTGCAAAAGACACTAAAGAATGTAAAGAAGCTCCTGTTAGCCTCTGTACAGCCATACATCCAAATACAGAAGCCTGCCCTAATACACAATGAAATATTTATTGTTTCATGAACTTTTGCTAAAAGCTATGGAACATTTTCTGTGTGCACAGGACTTTATTGACTATATAAAAAAGGTGAAATCACAGTATATAGTTGGATGTCTTCAAGGAATTATTAGAGTTGAGAATTTCCAATTTTTTATCAAACAGCCTGAAATCAGAAAATAATATTTTAGAATTCTTAATTATGAAGAACAAAGCTTAAGAATGCAACTGTAAGTAAATTATTCTGGGTTTTTTGTTGGGTTTTTTTGGGGTTTTTTTGTACCACCAATCACATTATATTTTGATTCAATGTAATAGCGGAGAAATTGAATTCCCAGCAAGAGTTTTTAAATAATCATTTGAATTGAATATAAAATAAAATTTAAAAATGTGCATGTCCTGTCATGTGCATGCAAATTCTCATTTTCTTTCCTTCAAAATAATGTAAAACTTAAAAGAAAGTGTGTGTTTGTGGTTGGTTGGTTTGTTTTTTGAAGTTAAGGTTACGATTTGTATCCCACATCTGCATATTTACAATTCACATCTTAATTAGTCTTATGATCAATAGCATGAAGCGGACACGTTAAGTTAGTACATAGTGAGGGAAGTCATGTTGGGGTGAGGTGGATCACAGCCAGCAAGTGCTATTTGTTGTCATAATCTGTAAAGAAAGTGAACTGCCTGCTCTGGTATATGCATCCCATCTCAGCCTAGTTGCGTGAAAAAAGTCCTCAAGTGCCATATTACTGTAGATACAAGAGAGAACTGAACAGCATTGATAGGTATGACACAGTATGGAGCTGAGATCAGAATGTTTCCAATGTCTCAGGGGAGATGAAAGGGCACATGGTGGGCATACAACCGGTGCTGGATGCCTGTGTCCATGCAACAGAAATGAGCCCCATTTGGCTGCATACAGTTTACTGAACTAAAGAGGAGTCAACTTTTAGGAACTTTAAGAGATTTTACAGAAACAGATATCTGTGGAAGCAAATTTGTATTTTCTAACTTCCTATCATATTACTAGAAAATTAAAAAAATTAAATAAATCACATTTTCATCACTCTCAGGGCACTGACAGCTCTTGTACATGCAGCTATATATTCATTTTTCTACAGACTATAAAACACACAATACAGGAAATTTGCTCATGATTGAGCCCTCGTCAACAGAATTCAAGTAAATAATGATGTTTCCTATCATCAAATGAGTGTTAATTCATGCTTAGTATATATCAAATATGACTAAATCCATGCAAGGCCTCTTTTGCACTGCTAAAATAATTTAACTATTTGGACTAGATAATTTCTATCATCTGAAGTACCAATTTTTATTTTAAATGTGTGAGATTTCTCTTTAACTGCCTATAAGCAACCTTCAAAAGTGATCCTCCTGAATTTTTAGTTCAGGACTACTTTTTAAAATTAAAACAAAAGACACTACGTATTCAAAGGAAGTTGCAACCAAGTGTGACAGGACAAGGGGTAATGGTTTCAAAATAGAGGGAGGGAGATTTAGATTGGATATTAGAAAAAAGTTCTTTACTGTAAGAGTGGTGGAGCACTGGAACAGGTTGCCCAAGGAGGTGGTGGATGCCCCATCCCTGGAGATGTTCAAGGCTAGGTTGGATGAGGCCCTGAGCAACCTGATCTAGTTGGGGGTGTCCCTGCTTCTTGCAGGGGCGTTGGACTAGATGACCTCTGGGAGTCCCTTCCAACTCTAATCATTCTATGATTCTATGATTCTATGATTATTTTCTTCTTTATCCATCCATCATTCTGCTTCATTACTACTAATGCTTAAATAAAAGGATTGGTTTACTATTTTACATTATTTGACAATTCTATGGTTAGTATCAAAAAGAATAGTGTACGTAATTGTACTGCTAAGAATACCAGTAGTAATAGTAAAAATAATACCAACATATTGGAACATATATTTATTATTATAACTGTCATAACTATTTTATTCATGTCATCAAGATATGAAAGGACAAGTCAGATGTTCAAATGTGAGATAATTTCTGTGATAACACAGGAAACGAAGTATATTAGAGCCAAAAGTACCCGAACATAAGCCACAAGTTACATAAAACATACAGCATAATTATGTACTGTCATTGTTTCCTAAAATAACCTCATTAATGCCTCATTACCTACAATATCTTTGCGTGCAGGTATAAATCAGGGACAAAACTATGCATAAGTTAAAACTTTTTTTCAGTAGATAAAATATGCATTTAATAAGAACTCAGACAATCAGCAGATATAATTCAGAGAAGTTAAGTTAGTTCACTAGTTTACAGAAGATGTATGTTGGACCCATTCATTTTTCATTGAAATAGCATAGCTGTGTTATGGTAGCAGTGAAATACTTGAATAGCTATGCAAGTCCTGTAAAACAGTAGTTAATAATCAGTTACTTTCTAAATAAATGGTTTTGTTTAGCTTTGTATTAATTACAGCACAGTTTTAATCTGGTACTAAGAAATATTCACTAGCAAAATTCACAGAACTCATTGCTAAAGTTAGAAAACAAGAAGATATGTAGAAATTCTGAAAACGGATCTTAAGCATTAGGTTTTGTGGATGAAAATTCTGAAATATGCACATACCCTTCCTCTCTCCCCTTAATATTTACTTATGTAATACATATGGATGCCTATGAAATACATAGGCATCCATTCAAACATAGAGAGTTCCATTATGTGATGAAGATAACCTTTTATTCTGACAATGCAGATAATGACTTCTCTCACCAGCTCCAGTGATACTTTCCACACATCTTTTTCTCTCCATGTCAAATTTGGAATGGTTGAGATATAATGTCAGGCTCCTGCTTTTCCTGAGCTATACAACTCTGAAGTCACTATTTCTGGCATGAGAAGTCTAGTAGTGGCAGTACTATCAGAGACAGTTCTGAAGAATCTTTATAGATCTTCCAGTTGATAACTAGTGGAAAGCTGTTCTGAAGGTTTGAAGTTTCAGGGTTTCTTTTTCCTACTGTTCTAAATGCAGGTGGAGGAGTGAGAGGGTATGATTCCAAAATGCCTACAGTAGTTTACTTCCTTCTCTCAAAAAATCTACTTTTCCTAAAAATTGCCTATATAATCTCTTCTACAAAGGCAATTTTCTCTCAGTTCTAAGTCAGTGTCATCAGTTTTTTATATTGCTTCAACTGCTAAGAAGAGAAAAATAGCCATAGATGAGTAAATTCCCTAAGCTTCTGTGATATTGTCTTTTTGCTGATAAGAACAATCAGATGAAAGAATCAAAGGATGCTCATCAAACTCGGAAAAAACAGCAGTGAATGGCTATGTGACACAAGGGGCTGATTTTGGAAGGAGAGGGTGCCTCTCCACTGACTGCTGCACTTCCAAATTACAACCTCACTTCAAAGATGGCCAGCTAGATCAAACACTAGAAGGAGATCATCTGAAAAACTACAGGAACAAAGGTGGATTTTCAGATAATGTTAATAAATTGATAAATGATAATTTAATAGTATACCAGTGATGAGATTCAGTTCTTCATATCCAGTTCTCAAGCAAGGCACTTGCACAAGTACACATTTCCGTTGCACTCTTATAGATAAAGCCTAAAGGCAACTCTGCTTATGCTATCAATTACAGGAAGCTTCTTCAGATGATTATGCCATTCTTTACATGTCTGAGTTATGTATTCCTTATAAAACGCCTGGAAAATATTAGAACAGAAGGTTCTTAATTTTCAAGATATATAGCTTCTTCCAACAGGACATTTCTGTTTTTTTCTGCAGGATATAACTCTCTGATACTATAATTAATGACACCGTAAACACAGTTAAAACATTCATACTTCTTTGTTGTATGGTTATTACTTTTGTTATGCCCTAAAACTAGTTCCTTTCAAGGGCTGTACTTCTCTAGTGATCAATAATTGGCCATCTGTGTTTATAGCCCTAGGGTCTCTGCTACCATCCTGTGCTTGTATTCTCAGGGCTCCCCACTGAAACATTCACTTTACATTAATTCTTATTCTAAGTTCATTGTTAGTTCACTCTCTTCATCCACAGATTCTTACAATACTGTATACTGAGATGCATATAGTAATTTCTTAATTATGAGCTTTAAAGTGCTAATTACTAATGCAATTATTGTCTTTTTTCTTTTTTCTTCTTATATTCCTATGATTCTCTTCAGGGTAAATTCACCCTGATTCGTGCTGTAAATCACGGGCTTCGGCATCAAACTTGTAAACTTGACAAATGCCACACTTCTCAATGTGCATTAATCATCACACTGATTAAACAATGTACTTTAAAACAAAGTTCTGCTGATAAGCAAAACTTAACTACTTTACATCCCAATAACAAAAATTAGAACAGATTAAAAATGCCAGATAAGCAGAATTCCTCAAAATTCCTTGTTGCTTAGTTGGACACAAATGTCTTGAGACTTTTGTTACTTCTCCAACAAGAGCAGGAAAAAATTCAAGGGTAATACTCTCTGTTTGCATTAAAAATTAAGATAAGAAACAACGTTTTTATATTTTACATTTGTGTACTGGGTTTGCATGACAAAATTCTATTAACAGAGGAGGCTACATAGATGGTTCCTCTGAGAAGATCCTAGAAGTTTCCTCCACGTCTGATAGAGCCAATGGCAGCTGTCTCCAAGATGGACCCTCTACTGGCCAAAGCCAGGTCCACCACCAATGATGTTAGGACCTCTGGGATAATATATTTAAGNNNNGGGGGATCCCTGTGGAACAACATCTGAGAGAGAGGAATTAGATTGTGGGAGAGAAATAACTCTGCAAAGACCGAGGTCAGTGAAGAAAGAGAGAAAGACAGTTCTCCAAGTGCCAGAGTGGAGATTCCACTGCAGACTGTGGTGAAGACCACGCAGCCTGTCCCCTTGCACACCACGGAGGTTAAAGGTAGAGGAGATACCACAGTGATTGACAGGATGCTTAAAGTCAAGGTATTGATCAACAGTTAAGCAAAGTTTGCATGCTAACACTGCTGTCTGCTAGGTTCTGCCCATGTCGACAGTGACACATCTGGCTCCTCTTTCTCTGAATGTGAATGCTGCATCAACCCAGTTGTACCACTAGACTACTGGAGTGTAATTTATATAATGGAACAGATCTTATTGAAATATCCTCCACCTCCATTGATACTTCTCTACTAACAAATCCTTACATCAGCAGAAAAAGAAGAAATTAAATTGAAAAAGCCAGTGTCCTCTGTAAATACTGCCTGACTGCAGAGCAAGGAGAGTCACTTGTAGGGTTTTGTACTTTTTTTTTTTTTTAATAACTTTTAAGATTCAATGGGATACAACAGCCACAATGGGAAAGGTGACTCTCTTGATCCTGTTCCCCGAAGGAGTTTCAACTCGCAAGTAAGTATGATGTTGAGTTATGGGTATATGAGTAGATGGGAAAAAAACCCCAACCCCAAACAACTGAATGCTTTCTATTATGGAAGAAAAATAGGAAAAAAAAAACCCAACCAAAACTCCAGAAAGCTAGAAAACAGGAGCTAACTAGTCTGGTACTATGGAAACAGTAGAAATGTTGTTGAAATCCTCAGTGCTGTTTCCATACTTTGACCCATATCTCCTTATTTCAAAATGCAAACTAATTTCTTGAGTTGGGGCTTGTATTCCAGGCCTTTCTTTCATCTGGTGTCATAACCTCTGTCTTATACAGTGGGTTGATTTTTTTTTTTAATTGTACCTAATTTCTGTGTAACAAAATCTAGTTTATTAGATTTTTAAAAAATTGCACTTCACTAAAAGATAGTGATGATAAAGGTTCCCTCTTATGAACCTCACATAATTTATTATTATGTATAAGAAAATTACATGCAAATCTTGGCAGGACACCAAGGGAACAATACATCAAGAATTAAAGAATTCAGAAAAACACTAACCAGATGACAGACTAGTGAAAATAGTTGAAGTTTCACTCCTTGGAAGTTATTTCAGCTATATCAGTTCACACTTTTTGGTCCTTCTTTAAGACTTTACTTTAAGCAGCCTCAATTAAGTAAGTCCTCAAAACAAATAAATAAAAACTCAACATGTACACACAACTCCCCAACACATTTCCTTCATAACTTTAGAATACTATCCTTTCAGTTTTCTGACAGGAAATAAATTGATTAAATCAGGGGTACTTTCTTTTTCACTTACAGTACTGTAAATATCGCTATAGTCATAAAGTATATCAGAGTGGAGTACAATATAATTTTAATATACTAATTTACTTAAAATCAATTTCTAAAGCCTGCAGTGTATCTTGATATATTTGGTGTGTAAACTATATGTATACTCAAATCACAGAATATTAGAAGCTGGAAGAGACCTCGAAAGATCATCTAGTCCAACGAACCCTGCCCAAGCAGAATCATCTAGAGTAGATCACATAGGAATATGTCCAGATTGGTCTTGAATGTCTCCAGAGAAGGAGACTCCACAACCTCTCTGGGCAGCCTCTTCCAGTAATCCATCACCCTCACTGTGAAAAAGTTCCTTCTTATATTCAGATGTATCTTTCTATGTTCCAGTTTGGAACCATTTCCCCTTGTTCTATCACTGGCCATCACTGAGAAGAGCCTGGATCCATCCTCCTGACACTCACCCTTTATATATTTAAAAACGTTAATGTAGTCACCCCTCAGTCTCCTCTTCTCCAAGCTGAAGAGACCCAGCTCTCTCAGTCTGTCCTCATAAGGAAGATGTTCCACTCCCTTAATCATCTTGGTGGCCTTGCGCTGGACTCTCTCAAGGAGTTGTATGTCCTTCTGGAACTGAGGGGCCCAGAACTGGACACAATACTCCAGGTGAGGTCTCACAAGGGCGGAATAGAGAGGGAGAAGAGAGAGGGAGAGGAGGACCTCTCTTGACCTATTAGCCACCTCCCCTTCCAATACACCCCAGGATGCCATTGGCCTTCTTGGCCACAAAGGCACACTGCTGGCTCATGGTCATCCTGTTATCTACCAGGACTCCCAGGTCCCTCTCACCTGGCCAGTCCCCAACAGGCCAGTCCCCAACCTATACTGGTACCTGGGGTTGTTTCTCCCCAGATACAATACATGAAGCTATGTGTAATAGACAGTTTATATCATCATAGTTTAACAGAACTGCTACACTTCAAGTAAAAGTTCAAATTTACCTGACTTTCTGCATGTCTGCATCTATAAAAAAAAGTCACAATCAAACCTTAAAACACATAGATGCTTCAGTAAATTAGTAAAGGTGAGTGTAAACTGTCTGTGAATACAAATGAGGAAAGGACAAAATCCCTTTGCATATGAAAGATGCAAAGAAAACTGCTACACCCCACCCTGACAGTACAACAAGAAAAAATATTTTGCAGAGCAATCGCTATTTTCAGATACATGCATTCTTTTTTCTCAACACACAAAACCTTTTTCAGCATATTTTTCTCACAGCCAACACTGAAAGTGAACAGAAGTTCAAAACAGCACTTGTCAGGGCTTGATGCTTTAATCACTGCATATGTTAGGTCTGTTTGTTTCACAGAGCTGTAAAGTAGCAGCAGAGAATTGTGTTCCCAGGGAAGGCATTGAACCCACCTCCAGCTGATGTAAATGCAAATGACTGTTGAAAACATGCTGGCTTATGCAGACTGAGGATCTGCTCTTCAATATTTTGTGATTTGTGTATGGAAATACATGAAAATATACTCAAAACCACATCTCAGTAATGTCATTTAATTTGAATTTTCCTATGCTTCTGGGTGGAGGTATGGTTAAGAAATATTTTTAAAAACCCTAAAAAGTATATTATTTCATCTGCGAAATTTGAAAATTTTATAAGTTAAAATTGAAATGAAAACACATTTCTCAGATCCTATCTGCTTTGAAATTACAATAAATCTTTTAAAAAATTATACTTAGTGTTTCAGAAACAGCCAACTCTGTTGTCCAGGAAACTGTAATGCCAAAATAGCACACATCTGACTGAGTCAGATTTGTAATTTTTAAGATTCATGTTGCGGTTTTTATTCACACAAGTCCAAACTTTATAGAGAAGGTTCAGTTAAACACACTTGCAACTGCTCTTATTGGGACATTGATAAGATTTCACCACTTGTAAAAAGCTGAATGTCTAATCTGTGAAAACACAGTGCACACTAGTATTGACACTTTCCATAGTCTATTTTACCCCAAGTATTTACATTTTAATGTCTTGTTAGGATATAAACAGTATCGTCCAAATTCTACTTTGTCGAGACAGTATGTCATGTGGAATCTAAAGCACATAACTCAGTGGGAAGGAAGAGCACATAACTCNGTAGCACAGTCTAACATGAATAACAGTGTATTCTGATGGACATAAGGTGCTTTACAAATCCAGGAAAAATTCAAAAAACATTTATAACCTATGAGAAAGTTACTTTAGAGATTTCTGGTTTGTCAACAGACTAAATGAAGTAGGACAATTCTGCAAAAAGCCTGTATGTTCTATTGGAATGTTTTATAAACGAGTATATTCCACACCAGAGATTCACGGCTAAGAAAATGTGAAGTCTGATCCTGTCTCCTTTGAAGACTCCCATCTCTATCTGTTTTTACTGACTTATGTACATACAATGTATATAACAAAACAAAGACAGTTTTGTATTTTAAAGACATAATTTTCTTTTTTTTTCAAGTATTGGTTATATGATCTTTTAGGCACATGTGAGAGAAAATTGAAAGGTGTTTATAGATCATTGCTTACAATGTAACTACTCTAAAATTATGTGGTCTTATGACATCAGTGGCAATGCCTTTTTATCTCACTGTAACAGTTGAGTATTTAATTGAGTGAACAGTGTAGAAAAGTTGTTTAACGCTGCTCAGTACATGCCATGTACTGTCTAATCTGAACCTCAAAAAATCAATAAAATTAATGAGGTGAAGCTATGTATGAAATGCTTCAAATGGTATCAGCTCTTTGAGATCCTTGTGCAGGTGATATGCACAGCAATCTAAAAACCAAGTTACTACTTGAGGAAACAAGTAATACTGGTTTTAGCAAATCCTTTTTGCAAATACTCACTCACAGGTATACCTTGCATGGATTTGCTTAGGCAGGATATTTGACAAAAACATTAAGAAACAAAATATTACCTTATGAAGCTTGAAGGATTCTTAACAGTTATGGTAAATGTTTATGCCATTCTGTCAAAAATAAGACAGAATAAAAGCCGAAAGTATAATCTTGTAGAACTGTTTTTTGTGCTGTACATGGGTCTTTCTGATAGCATCCTGAGGTTTAGACTTGCTACTCTGTGCCCAGCAAACATGTTAATCTTACTAAACATCATACTTGTAATGAGCTCACTGATGTCTCACTTTTAAGAGACAGACCTATATTAGAAACCAAACAATTCATCCTCCCTCTCCCTACCTAGAAATATGCTATGTTTTAATTATTTTGAGGTAAATTACATAAACTATGTTAAAATGTCTGTTTAAAGTAGACTCCAGACTCCTGCCTGTGGCACAATACTTTTCCCCATTTCATCCAAGTCTTTATGAAAAGGGCTGTCTGCTATTCGGTTCTGCTAAAGACAAGCACGCACTCATGTAGAGGTGGGAGAGCAGGTTGCCTGCCCACACTCTTCACTTCATTGGCAATATCTAACATAGCAGTGCATGCCTCAGGATACAAGAAATGCACATCTCTCCTACCAAGACCATGCCAATTCTAAATTTGTAGGATAATTTATCTAAAAACTACATTTAATTATTTAGAATTGTCTAACACCCCCTCCCCAGTTTTAGAGATTTTTGATCTGAACTAATTTCAGCCAGTAGAGTTTGTATCAACAAGCCATCAGTGTCACATAGTACAGTATCCAAAAAGTCATTACTTTTTTTCAGCTGCTTGCAAAATATGACATTTCTACTAGCTTCTTGCTGTAGTTTGACAAATTGAGTTAGATCTGCCAACTCCACAAAATGGAGACAGAAAACACATTGCAGGGGGCAAGTTGTTTATACTCAGAAACCATCAGCTGTTCAAAAGAGGCAGATGGGTTTACTCTTCTCGAGTAAGAATGTCTTCACAGCAGAAAATCTGGTTTGCTCTCTATCTATCTGCTTTGCTTCATGCAAGGAGCACAGCTGCAAAGCAGCACTGTAACCAAGAAGACAATAAATACCAACACAGAGTTCTGCAAAACCCCAGGGATGGGGAAGCACATTTTGTAAAGATTTGTAAAATGTGAATTACATTTAGCCACACAATGTATTGGACCCCACTTCATATGTACAGGATTATTAAAAAAAAGTTGCAAAAAAAAAAGAGGTTGGAAATACCCTGATATGATATGTGTTTGGATCTCAGAACATGTTTTTTTGTTTTTTAATATTAAAAGTTATATGATTACAATCTGAAGTGCCAATAATAATTGAAAAAGTAATTGGACACAAATATAGCTTGGCACCTACTGATAGTACTTTAGCCAACAGTACAAGAATAAAAGGAATCCCTAAATATTCATCAGAGTGCATTTCTACTAACCTAATGAATACTAAAATACTGGAGCTGCAGCAGGCTGAAAATAGAAGAAAATACTCTGATTTTTTTTCAAATTCGTTTTGTGGAACATGCTTTTGCACACGGGACGCATATGCAGTAGAGAATTAGTTTTCTCTTTTAATAGAAAAGCATACCTAGAATATGTCTTATACATATTCAGAAAATATTATTTGCACTGGTTTCCAAACTCATTAGTTTGCTTTCTTATAGAAAAAGACTGTAGCTGTCTACTAAGACCAACAATTTTACCACAAACAACACCTTAACCTTGCAATTCAGAAGGTGGTACATGCTAGACTGTGAAACGGTTCAACCTCCTTACTGAGCTCTCAGCTGATCAAGTGCTCTCAACGAAGTTAATCAGTTTATGTAAGTACAGTAGGAATATAATTTCACAATGTATCTCTTCTATTTTTGGCTCAGTGGTGTTGGTAACCCTGTGGACTATTTGCATGACTTTGAAACCTTTCTTGAAAGCTGATATTTAACTGCATAGGCATACACATTATGCCTTTTTCTTTTTTTTTTTTTTCTTTTGTATTTTTCTCGGAAGCACTGAGCTCAGGGGGTGCAGCACAAGATTAAGTTCTGCAAAGGACTGGGGGCAATATGTGAGATCAGAGCAAGTTCTGATATGGCGAGTGTTACTAAGACAGTAAAAGATGCTTCTCTAAACCAACCTTTGAGCAGTTACTTCAAACTTTAACGTTACTTTGAACGTTACTTCAAAGATGGAACACTGTACTGTTGATCTGCTGCTAGCAGAAATAAATAAATGAAGTAAAACTAAACCTAATTCAAGCAGCTACAAAATAAGAATTAAAGGTCAGAACCTGAGATGGTATCTGCTTAAGACATCCTTATTTAATGACAGCCCTATCTATGAAAGCAGGACTGTACTTTTTCAACAGAAAGAAGACTTAACACCCCTTGCTGCCTTAGTGGGAGCTGTGACCATGAGTGTATTGTATCAAGTGGAAGAATGGGAACCCAGGAGCTAGATTAGTGTTCTCTGAACACTGTTGTGAAGTGCTGATACAGACTAAGAGCCGATGAATGTGAACTTGGGTCTGTGAGTGACCCATGCCCTTTCAAACTGGCCAGATGACAGACCTTGGGGAAGCCCAAGAAGTGGCAGAAATGTAGTTGCTTAGGCAACTAAGGTGTAAGGGAATACAAAACATTTGTGGGATTACAAATAGAAAAGAAAGGTCTAGTGCAAACTCTAAAATACAAAGTTAGATTGCTTGCCACAAATGCATAAAACAGACTATCAAACATAAGTAAGTGTCCAGCTTGGTACAGTGATAGCTATCTTGGCTATCAAGGGTCCTTACTTAGATAATGGAAAGCAGACAGGTATTGAACTTTCTGTTTGCAGAGAGGAATCCTACAGCACTGGGCGCAAAAACCTGTTTGAAACCTGCAGCAGTCACCTTTGGTAACCTGGCATTAAAACACTGTCCTGGCTTCAGCTAAGACAGAGTTAATTTTCACATGCATGGACCCCACTTTGGGGTGCAGCGACACCTCCTAGGTGCCTCATCTATGATCGGTGTGTCATTAGGATTTTTGGGAGCAGCAGGGGGGCAAAGTTGGAACAGTGACACCTCCTGCCCAAGGTGCATGAGCCCAGGGGAGCCACTGCAGCTGGGAAAGGGGTGATGGTAGCCTCAGCAGCTGGGGGTGTGCACAACAGTGTGAAAGGTGCGAGCATGGGGTGATAGATAGGACTGTGTGAACGCATAGTTTGAACTTCTTGGCATTAGATACAGGCAAGTATTTAGAGTTCTGTAGGAATTTATTAAGAGTTTTTAAATATCTAGGATTGTGGTTTATGTGCTTTATTGCTGATATTGATCCTTATTATATGGCTCACTGGTTACCAGCTGATTGCATCCTTAATAAATCAATAAACTACCTCGATCCTGAGCTGAGCAGTTTGTTTCTTGAACAATTACCTCCTGAGCAGTTTCTTTCTTGAACAGTTACCTACTTTGTTTCATCTTTTGCTTAACCTTCTATAATTTTGTGGAATTAAGACTGTTACATATATTTTGTAATTAATACTTAGTAATAACAAGCAATTACTGTGTGTAGAAGGAACTGTCTGTGACCCTGGAATGAAATGCAGTATAGGCTAGAACAGACATAGGAAGATATTGGAGAAAGGGAAGGAAACCTGAAATCTTGCACATATGTCATTTTAATTGTATATAGCTTGAAATATGTATTTGCATCTTTGTACCTAAATTAATAATAATTCTTTGTTATTTAGGCTGTAGTTAAGCCAAAGTAATAAGAAAAAAATCTTAGCTTGGCATATGCAGTATACTCCTCTTACCTGTGATAACATTTGAATATAAAAAAATGATGGGAATCCAATCCACTTATTCTCTAAATTTGGTGCCACAGGTTGGAAGCAGCTCAAAGACCAGGCAGCAACAGAAAAAAGAGTGCAGTTGTGAATCAAAGTTTTCAAATACTTTATTTCCCATCTAAGTTGTCCTAACTATCTATATCATTCTTCTTTTTTCTTTTACTATTTTTTTTTTTACATTCAAAGGTTTGTTTTGTTGTTGTGTTTTTTTGTTTTTTTTTTTTTTAATCTAGAGATAGTCAAGTAGTATTTTGTTCTAACCTTTTACACATATTCTTTGCGGAATCTTTTTTCATCCTTTGTCTGAAAACAGAAGACAACAACTACAACTTCAATATGACCATATCATTATTTTTTCTTTTACTTTAGATACTGTTGCTACTGTAAACTGTTGATTAATTAATGTAAGAACAGAAGTTCAACATGCAGGACATTTAAAGAAATGAACGTATTTTTAAGCCATTAGGATCAAATGAAACACCTTGGCTATCTTAGAGTGTATGAAGTAGAGAAATTTCTTAAAGAAATGCCCCCCACTGCTCAAGAAGGAGAACAACTCATGAGGAACTGATCGAAGACTGAAGCCTCCATTCCCTATTTCCCTGTGCCATCCTGGGGAAGAGAACCATGAATAAAGTGAAGTCTGCAAAGAAGGGAGGGGCAGGGGTTGGTGTAGAATATTAGTGCTTGTCACTGGAATAATGCAATTTCCATCGCTACCTCTGACCCTGATTCTATTAATTTTCAAATGGCTTTTTCCTGAAATGTATTTTTTAAGAAACAATAGGAGAATAGCTAATGAAGTTTCACCAAATTTGATGCCAGTGCCAGATTTAATACTCTAAAGTAGTAATTATGTATAGCACGGAAATAAAACTTAAATGGCTTTAAATAAGTTAGATTTGGAACAATGCTAAAATAGTATTTTTACTTACGCAACAAACACTAATTATATTACTCCAGAATCAACAGCTTCTTTCAAGGCAGATGTAAAATTGTTTGTTTTCCTTATTTCTACTGTGTGTGTTGAATCCTAGCATCATGAAATCGCAGAAATCTCCTGAGTTTGAAGGGACCTATAAGGACCATCAAGTCCAACTCCTGGCTCCACACAGGACCAGCCAAGTCAGACCATGTGACTGAGCACATCGTCCAGATGCTTCTTGAACTCAGTCAAGCTGGGTGATGTGACAACTTCAGTGAACGTCCAGTGCAGATGACAGACACAGGACAAGATAAGTAATCTAGGGAGCAGAGAAAACCTTATTTGTGGGTTGGAGGCAATGCTATCATATACAAACAAGGAAATTCAGAAGAGAAATAAGACTGGCAGCCTATCTCAGTCTGAATTTATATCATTGATGAACTTTGAGACATGATCACCTCTACCTTGAGGAGGAACCACCACTGACTGTGGTTATCATCACTAATGAATCACCATGAGCTCCCTGTCATTGTGCACCCACTGGTAACCCAAGAATAGATTGCTGAATATCTGCGTATATAATGCAAAGATCATTACCAAAGTGTATAAGTTGATCTGTAGCACAACATGTGTAGTAAATGAATAAGTACACTAAAGCATGGCTTAAAAATTTAGAATTAATTCAATTTCTCAATGTTGTAAAGACTCCAATCACCACAAACATATTTCCCTAACAAAATGGATACATCCAATTCCAACAGTTCTCATAATGCCACATACCCTGAACTAAAAATAATATAACTAGGCTTGCAAAATAATAATTTATTATGATTCCAAAAGTATGCTATGAGACTCAAAGGAAACCAAGAGGTAAGTGCTAAGTAGAATAGCAGCTTTTGAGAACACTGGCCAAAAATCAGTCTAAATTCAATCCATGGTACACCATGTTAGTTTGAGGCTAATAAGTGGCCTGAAGCAGATCAACTTCTTTATCTAAATGTCATCAGAGAAGTCACTTTCCAAAACACTAAATATGCAGAAGACCAAAGCAAGTGCTAGTTCAGGAACATTTTGGTAGAACAGTTGCTACTGTTTGTAAAGAAGAGGCCATGAAATCCTAATGTGTTGAAGTATTGTTTTGATTGCAGCTATAAATAGTGGAAATACAGAAAACTCGGGCAATCAGAAGAGAAAAACTTGTAAAACATACTGGATGGGGGCAGGACAAAGATGAGAACCTGTTTAATTTTTTTTTTTTTTTTTAACATTTTCTGGAAAAGGTAAACTTGGAAAACTCACAAGGAAATTGGTTGTGTTTGGTTACATTGTAATCAGGAAAATGTTACAGTATCAAAACTTTATTGAATAAACAAATACTTTTGTTTTCTTCTCCTAACATAAATACTCCACCATGGCTCCAAATATTCGATAAATACTGCAGGCTGAAGTTAACTATGTACATTAGTTAAATGTTAGCACACCTATGCACTAAGTTTGAGATATTTCAGTTTGTGGGTAGATGATTATGAAGAGATGATTAAAAGGTGATTTTATTGGTACTATTCTTCATACAATAAATCCTATTGTAGCAGAATGGCATAAGACTTGTACATAATTGGCTTAAGCATAGGGTTACGCAGGAGACAGAAATCACAAGAACAATCATACTAGTACAAAACAAATGCTTTGTGCAGACCACCATGCTGTTTTTAACCATGAACTACAGATTTATACCTCAAAATGTAACAAACAAACAAAAAAAAAGACAGTTTTTTGTATGGGATATTGTTCAAACTGTTAGTCATTAAAATCTTGCCAGTGTTGTGTTTAGTAGCCTAAAGTTATCTATTCTGAATTTGCATACTTTATTTTTGAACCTGCTTATATTTTTAGTTACTTGCCAGTGTTTTTAATAAATTAATCACATTATATACAGACACACACATATACATATATACACATATATGTATAAAGTTGTTTTAAACCTGCTACTTTGTTATTTAATTATTAAGTGGAAATGTTTTGGCAAGTTTCATTTTGGTTTTGGTTTTTTTAACATCTTGAGGAACAGTGAATACCTTATTTGCCTTTTGCACAATTCCATAAGTTTAGAACACTGGCATATTCTCTGGGAGCTACTGTTTTCCAAGGTGATAGATCCCAGTCTATTTACTTTACCTCTTATGAAAGTCCTCCTCTACTTCTGATTGTCCTTGGGTATTTTGTATCTATTTTATATTTGTTTTCCTGTGGTAAGAATGTCAATTTCTGAGAATTGTATGCCTTCTAGATCTCTATGGTAACAACATTATGTTTGCTATTGCATTTCTTCCTTTACTAAGACACTCTGGTACTATTTGCCAAGTAGACTAATAATGACCATTTAACTGATGCTTTTGGATAATTATGCACAAAGACTCCAGTATTTGTTCACAGTATGCTAAAAGCAACTTCTCAGGCAATAACATAACAATGTTTTTATCTTTCCTGTGCACCTCTCATGAGACATTAGTGAAGCATGGATTTATGAAGCAGTTCTAATGGTCAAGACTGTCTTTAAGAAGATCAGGCTATTTCACTGGCAACGTACAGAGATATTTTAAGTTCCTGAACAGAGTGTAATTTTTCATTGTACTCAAAAGATAATTACCCAAACTATATTGTAAGCAGAGATTCCATTAATGACAAGGAACTCTCCCTACTAAATTAGATGGCAAGTATTAGCTAATTTGGCAGTACTTCTTACAAATTGTCTTACACTGTTTAGCACAGACGAATATTTTCATTCAATGAAAAAAAATATTTCATAGTTTCTGCTGTTGTTATGTCAGTGAAAAAAATAAAAATGTAAGAAGTCCAAAGCTAAAACAAATTGAGACAAAGTATTATTTTATACCAAGTTTGGTGTTTTGTTTTGGTTTGGTTTGGTTTTTTCCAATGTATTACATAGAAATTAACCTTTGGTTATTTAGAAGCTTTAAACAAGAATACTTAATAGTAGCTTGGAAGGACAATAAGCCATCATCTGTTTTCCTTTCTGTATGGGTAAACAAAAGTCCAACAAAGAATGGTTTTGAGAAATAAGAAAGTTAAGTACAGATGATAAAACAGCTCATAGTAATCTCTGCTCCCTAACACGAATTCAAAGTAAATAATAATACTACACATGTTGCAGTGAAATGGTACTTATTTCTGAATCTATTTAAATAAAAACTATCGGGCCTCAGAATCAAACCTTCTAAGTAATGCAAGAATAAACTACAGAGGAGATGGAGTAGTTTTTAATTGTTTTTTTTTTTTTTCCCTAAATCACAGCTTAACAGAATGTACAGCAAAGAGCTAGACTAAGAATGATGGAAAGGTGTAGAAAACTGAATAGTTCTTAGGTTTTGATCTTGCAGAAATAAAGATTTCATGGGCTTGGATTTGGCTTTCCTGATCTATATTTTACAGTTCTACAACTTACCTGCTTTCCTCATCAGCATTTCTTTGATATTATTTTACACTACAGGTTCACTGCACATTCAGTAGTAGAAGTTCAGATTGAAATTTGAAACACCAATTCCTTTGAAAAGAAGTTTAGATATATCATCAATAGGTATGTTCTGCAAATTCTTATTGTATACTATGCCATCATCATTTTCTATGTAAAGGTGACCAATTATTTTAGTAAGCAGCAGCCATTTGGATAGTCTATTCACATTTAAGAATGATGAAGATGATGGAAAAGCTATTATACACTGTTTTTTTAGGGGGGGTTATCTTCACTTTAGTAAAAGACATTACTGAGTTTTTAAATGGTACCCTCACCTAAGACCATGTGCCAAAGGTGTAGTAATGAAGGTGGTGACAAGTTTAATAAAACTGTCAATGTATATGCTGTCTCATTGATGCAACTACCTGAAGTTTTCATTTCAATTAGTTTCCTGTCTCCATTTTAGGAAAACAAGTAAGAGAATGACATATGAATTATTCAGAGATTAAAGATTTTTTCAAGTGATTATATGTACTTCATTTATACAAGAAAATAGAGAAAGTATGCAGAAGTAACTGCCACCTGAAATTTGATGGAAGTAAAAACTGAATGATGATAAAACCACTTTTTTTGAGATTATTCTTTCTTCCTCTGTTTGAAGCCAAGAAAAAGAAAAAACTATACAAATTACACTTCCAGTACATAAACTGGTTCACAAGTGAGGTACATCATGTGTTCAAAGGCATCTGATTAGTACATTTATTGATTTGAGTTCTGAAGCATTTTAACCACTTTTTCAGGAAAGCTTTTTTGATAAGCATTAGCTTTTTTTTTTTTCATTTAATGGGGTAGTGGCTGCTAATTAAAAAAAGAAAATAATAACACTTTAAAAAAAAGCAGACCCAATAGATATTCATGCAACAATAAAATGTAATCAAATTATCATTTTAAGTTCAACTGTACTGCCAGAAAAAAAGTTCAGTAAAATCTTGTCATCTTGACAGTTCTCAGAAAAGATTTAAAAAAAAATCAAAAATCAAAAATTTTAAAAGAACTCTGCTTAAAATAAGACTATTTGTAATTCATACAGTGTAGCACTTTGGGGTGTTGGAGTATAGTTATTCTAAAGGTACTGTGTCACTTTCAATAGAAATTCCTAGAATAAAAAGCTTTGTTCAGAAACTTTATATAACATTTGTTTCCTTTAAAAGAACAGAATCTGTGGGTTTTAAGTGTTCCATTTAATATACCAAATATTTTTAGATTCTGTCTAAATTTCTTGAAAAATTAGTAGCTTTTCCAGATTTTTCTAGAATTCCAGTCCACCCAATGTTAGCAGTGATAAATATGTTGAACGTTAAGAACTCACTAGAAATAAATACCGCAGCCATCCTTAATCAACATATTATATTTGTTACCAGCCATGAGCAAGGCATTAAAAAAAAATATATACTGAGAACTCTGTGACAATCATTAGGCTGAAAATGATTTCAGAAAAGATTTTTTGATTTACGAGAAAATCTGGATAGAAACTTAAGAGTTCTGAAAGTCTTTGAAGGGAAGATGATGGGGAGCGGAGATCCCATGGAGGACCCCATGCTAGAGCAGGTGGAGGCACTTGAAGGAGGCTGTGACCCCATGGGAAGCCTGCACTAGAACAAGTTCCTGGCAGGATCTGCAGCCCCTGAAGAAAGAAGCCTGCCAGAGCAGGGCTGGGTATTGGAGTAGATGATCTTAAGAGGTCCCTTCCACCCTGAAGATTCTGTGATCTATGTGAATTAAGTAACATGATGAAATATCTAGCATAAATGAAGTCAGAAAGAAGTAAGAGGAAAGTAATATTGAGATTATACATGTCTCCTTAGTTTCTAGGGAGAAAGAAACTACAAATAACTTTCTCTTAGTCTTTTTATTGGACTAATAAGGGTTTGCTACAATTAAAACATTAATGAATTTCTAACTACTGCTAAAAAAAAACAACTAACCAAAACCAAAACAATAAGAAAACCCAATATATTATGTTTGCAGACTATAAGTATTAAAGACACAAACATTTCCTATGAGAAGTCTACAGTGTAAAAATGACACAGATATTCTTTGATCAAAAGCAGCTTATGAATTCCTGACACTGTATAAAAGATGTAGGCAGCCTGTGCATTCACTTGGGGTGTAATTCCCTCTGCAAAAAGCCATCAGAAGCCTATAAAGCATTTAACTCCCACTTACAGTCTATTTGACGTGTTTAAATGGGACTTCAAGACTGTCTATGCATCACTCTGATCATCTTTGCCAAGGGCCTGATCAACAGGCTGATTCATATGGATGTACTTCTGCATCCAGCAAAGAGTCTTAATGAGACTCAGCATAGATCCAGAGACATCCAGTGCAGATGCATCAGCCTGAAAGAATCAGGGACATATTCTTCCTCTGAAAGAGTAAAACTCTCACAGGCATCATCATTCCTGAAGTTCTGGATGGACTTCTCATGGAGACTATATTTTCCTGTTTTCTTTAAAAGATAACAATAACAATCCACATATATCGATCTCAATAGGTACCATAATCTATGTAATGTGACAGATATTTCTGATAATTAAATGGGGGTGGGGGGTGTCAGTAAGAAAAATCCTCACATTTCCAGCTGTGACAACCGACTTATGCTATTCCTTGGAACAAACTAATATTAAAAATTTATACCTTAATGTCAGAGAATAATCAGATACTCCTTCTGAGAATATCTGGGCAGCAAAACTAGTAGAAAGTTTTCCTTCCCTCTTCCCCCCTTCTTCCCCCCCTCCCAATTATTTTATTAAGATTCAAGTTTTTTCCAGTGTTTTTATTTTGTTCTGATTGCTCTTTCTTTCCTTGTTGACTTTCAGTGAAGAATCACCACTCACCCAAATAAAGTTGAGGCGCAGTTGGCGCTAAATGTAAAAACTGATGCTAATACCCCTCACAGAGATGCATTTCCCCACCATCACCCCAACGGCCACTGAAACAAAAGAAAAAGGTTGGGGTTATTTTCCATTCTTAGCAATAGGGATAATGCAGCCTGTTCATTTCTATGTGCAGTGGAGTGTTTAGAAAATGATTCAGCCTTCATGAAAAGGAAAAGCAATTCCATAAGGAAGTATAAGCATGTATACTACATGTATACATATATTCCAGAGGTCTGTATATCTGTTTATTGCACATATGCTATTTAACAGACTTCAAGTTGTGAGTGGGAAAAAAGAGTCAATCCTTTCTTCATTACTGACTGCAAGCTGAAATTCTAAAGCCTAAGGTTTCCAAATTGAATATCTAGAATCAAATTACTGCCAAAGTACAAATGCCTCAAAGTTATAATACCCAGAAAGTGGAAGAACCCAAAGCAATGACCTTCAATGTAAATGTCACCCAAAGAGTCAAAGAAACTGCTTGCCTATTACTATAAACCATACATATAATGCACAACAGAACACTTATCTTCATACAGAAAAGGTCTATGTAACTGCAAAATGCTGTATTTTTCCTCTTGATATTTATTTAATAACTCAAACTAAAATTCCTTCCTTTTCAAGCAAAAAAATACTTGCAAATGCAGCATACATTTTCTGCATCTGTGTATAAGATGAAAACCTCAAGGATCAACATGCAACAAATAATCAGTATGGGATATTTTTACATCAAATTAAGGTACAGATGTCCCTCAAAATAATAACAGAAGTTACACTGTACACAGTGTTTGACAGGACAGTTTCTGTTGCACAGCTTGCTTTCCTCATTTCTCAAATTACCTTCCCTCTGTAGAACTGTATTGTGCTAACCTGTTATTTCCGTTTCCAAGGTAGTTCCTCAAAATATACATTTCTTGGTTTTGTTTGTTTGTTTGTTTGTTTTTCTGGTTAGCATTTAGGTTTTTGTTTTCTTTCTTCTACAAAGAATTGGGTTCATTTATTAAAGCAGTCATAAAGCACAAAAAAAATTTCCACTGCTAATCTTTTCAGAAAGAAAGCAAACCTGAAAACCACCAAAGGGCACCTGTTCACTTCTCTGTTCAGTTTATCAACATCTAACTCAGCAAAATAGCTGTTCAGACACCAGTGACTGCATTGTGTAGGAGGTTTAAACAGTTGCCTGAGCACAGGCATCTAATCTAAGTGACATGTCAGTGCTGGCTTCAGGTCTGCTTCACAAGGGCAAGGTCATTTACACCTAGTGATACACCTGATAGACCCAGTTGAACATCTCAGATACGCTCAGGCATCTCAAAGGGCAGTAGATGCATCTGCTCTGAGCTCATTAGACAACTGCTTCGAATCCTGTGCTCATGCATACGTGGAAATATACCTATCTGTATCTGAACATCTAAACTGCAGACCCCTAAATTTAGATGTATAACTCTAGAGATGGATCTTGGAAAAAATTGACTAATAAAACTAAAATGATGAGAGTTTACCTAAGACATTTGCATCAATCATTAGGCCAGCATTAATCTAGATGTAGGTCAAAGTTATTAGGAAGAAATGTGAAAATGATATCTGAGAAAAGTTGATGATGTTCTCTGATTCTTAAGGAGTCTGAAAATCTGATGTTATTCTTCAGTGGGAATAAGTCAATTCTTAATATGAATTAAGAATTGATCGTTAGAGGTATGTTTTCTTGACATAAGAGTTAATCACTCTAAGATCCTTCTTAGTCACTGGAGAGAAATAGGTATTTGTTCCAATATAAGTACCTACATAGGTCAGCTGAATCAGACCCTCGAAGTACCTGTTCTTATTGAATATATGAGAGTCTGGGGTTACTGGCTCAGATACAGATTCTGTGCTGTGGACATCTATTAGGTGAGATTAATCCACCCTTTCAATTTATGTTTCTTTGATGAAATTAAACCACTAAGTTCTGAATTAATCGTTTCCTCAAAGGAAATCAAAACCAAATTATGCTATTTACCTTCTTGAGAATTTTAAGTTCAACATGGCAATAAGTAAAAAGGTAGTTTTAGAAAACTGAAAGGAAATATTTTAACATATGAATGTAATTCTGTGTCTTGATGTCAAAATTATGTTAAAGTATGTGATTATTATGTTTCAATATTCTAATTTTGCTTTCCATAGTCCAGCAGTTTTGCTTAATTTGTTTTGCTGTAATCTTTAATAATTATGATAACTTTTTCTCAGTGAAACTGATATGAGTTTCACCACCTGCAGTGCTGGCATGATCTCCAGGGGAATGGTCTAGCCTGGTGCATGGGAGGGCTTCCTTAAACAAGGAAGCCTCAGGGGGAGCAGAGACTGAAGTCAGGAGCCTGCAGCTTCCACAACAGCAGCTGAAAGACCTGGGCAGGGCTAGAAGCAACAGCAAACAAGTTCCCCTCTCCCCACACACCTATAAAAGAAGTCTTTAGGGAGCATGAGTAATCAGGAGTGCCAGTGAACAAGGTAGGTGGACATGAGTATGGCTCATAAGCAAGGGCGTTGTGTGACAGTTTGCACAGCATTTAGCATGGAAAGGAGTGGAGGAAGTACCCTGGAGCTCTGCTGGTTTGACCAGGGTACAATGGTATCCACCTAGCAGAAAGTCATGGTGTCTCTAAGCTCTGCACCCAGTATGACTGATGCAGTCTCCCAGACAGAGCTCTGGTGGGAACACGTCGCTACCCAAGTGTGAGGCTGCAGGGTGTACGGGACAGCAGTAGTGGGCACACCTATGGGAGATGTGCCCAGGTAGAGGAGCTTCTCTGCTGGGTGACATAGATCCAGAAGAAGGTGGGTAGGTTGAGGAATATCGGGAAGTCAAAGAGAGAGAGATAGCCTACTGGAATTGCACCCCATGTTCCCTGTGACAGGCCCAACCAGGAGATATAATGCATGATACAAATCCTCTCTCCACCTGGCTGAGCACAGTGACATAAGGGATACAGGGAGATGGGTGATGAGCTCCTGCGCAGTGCAGCAGGTGCATCTCCTATGTCACCACCTCGCCTTCTCAGATGCCCCTGAAACAGGAATTAGGCTGTGAAAGTGGAACCAAGCAACAAGGAGACTGATGGTTCATCTAGCTTGGAAGTATCAGTTTGGTTGTCAGCCTACCTCCTGCATCTAAACCTTTTCCATAAAAATAAAATCATGGGTCATTGTCACAGGAAACTCTCTCCTGAGGGGAACAGAAGGTCCAACAGTCTGGACACAGGTCTGGACACACTTCTTAGGAAATTTACAGATGTGATGAGGAAACTTCCTACCCTCCTACAGTCCTTGGATTATTACCCATTACTAATTTTTCAGGCAGGCACCGACAAGGTTGCAACAAGAAGTCTGAGATCAATCAAGAGAGACTTGAGGTCCTTAGAACAACTGTTCAAGGGATCAGAAGCAGAGGTAGTGTTCTCCTCTGGCCTTCCAGTTACAGGGAATGATGAGGGAAGAAACAGGAAGAGCCAGCAGATCAATACCTGACTTCAAGCGTGGTGTCACCAGCAGAATTTGGCTTTTTTGACCATAGGTCAGTTGATATGACACCAGGCCTGCTGGTGGCAGATGGGGTACACCTGTCTCAATAAGGAAAAAGGATCTTTACACAGAGGAGAGCAGGGATCATTGAAACAGCTTTAAACTAGATTTGAAGGAGAAAAGGAGTAAAATGAGGCTTACTAGAGATAAGATAGGACTGCATGCCACTAATTAGATCCTTCAGTCTGCCATCTCAGTGGATGCAGAGGACGGAAATCCATGCAGCAGCAAAGATACAAGGGCTATTGATGTGCCAGTGATACAGAAGTGCCCAAGAATGGTCACACAGGAATTAGGACTTCTCCCCTCAATAATGCAACAGGGTCGATAGCACATCTGAAAGGCATCTACACCAATTCACCCAACATGGACAACAAACAGTAGGAAGTAATTCTGTGTCAGGAAAACAAGGATACAGTTACCATGCTACAATGATGGCTACAAAATTTTCAGGAGGGATAGACAATGAAGGAGAGGCAGCAGAGTGGCCTGAATGTTAAGGAGTGTTTTGAATGTCTAGAGCTCGAGTAAGAATCGGGGGGAAGGTCAACAAAGCAGCTATCGTCGTAGATGTTTGTATAGATCACCCAACCAGCAGCTGAAGAAGTCTCACAATCACTAGCCCTTGTTTTCAGGGGGGACTTCAACTTACCAGATGTCTGCTGGAAATACAATGCAGTGGAGAGAAAATAGTCTCTGAAGTTCCTGGAGTGTGTGAAAGATAACTTCATGACATATCTGGTGAGTGAACAAACTAAAGTGTCTCTCTGGACATGTTGTTTGATGAGAACTTGTGGGTTATGTGATGGTCAGAGGTTATCTTGGGCACAGAGATCATGAAATTATAAGGTTTTTGATTCTCAGAGAAGTAAGGGGCAGCAGAACTGCTGCCTTGGTCTTCTGGAGAACAGACTTTGGCTTGTTTGGCAAAAAAAAAAAAAAAAAAGAGACAGGTTGGAAGGGTCCCTTGGGAGGCAGTTCTGAAAGGCAAAGGAGTCCTGGAAGCCTGGACACTCTTAAAGAAAGAAATCTTAAAAACACAGGAGCAGGCAAAGAAAAAAAAAACCCCAAAAAATAAAATAACCAAACATCAATGATAAAATCCTATGTAATATGCAGTTGTCATTGCTGTACTGAATATAAGCTAAAGTAAATTTTAATGAGTTCTTGAAGTATCTGTTTCATAATGAAGAGACAATATATCATAATTTAGATATATTATGAAACATAAAATTGATTCTGTTTTGAATTAAAAAGGTCAGTGAATCCACATGAAATTCTACTGACTCAGAATACTTTTTATTTTGTAATTTTATTTTTGTACTTTTATTTTCTATTTTACAAATCCTACCTCTCAAGGAAGGCACTATTCTGAGTTAATTGAATTGTAAAGTTGTGTTTTCAAAATCAGAATGGGACACAGAGAAAGTAGTGTTCCATGAATAATAGAACAGATTAGCCCACAATCTTTTGAAACCAGTTACATTCTTTCTTCTGAATCATGCTGTTAACTCACAGTGAAAGAAAAACAATTCTCCATTTAATTGTTATACAAGATGTGGAAAAAGAATTGGCCTCTGTGTGACATTTAAATATAACTTATGATGGAAGTTAGGTTACTGTTTTCATTAGAAGAAAATCCTCTGGATAAGAAACCCTCAAGGGTTCTGTATAGCTAAATAGAAAGGATGAACACATGCCTTTCAGCTTATGACACATAACTCTGGTATCTAGCAGGTCTTTCTGTTCAGATTGGAAAAAAAAATAAAACAGCAACACCATCACAAAATCGTTTCCTCGAGTATTGTGTCCACAAGCATTGTTAATGGTGAAAGTGGTAAATGCATGCTTTTTAATCCTGCTCCAGGTTGCTAATTAAACTATAAACAGAGACCGCATGCACTTTCCTAAAAGAAGGTCCCAAGGCACAGGGTATTTTTTGTCTCAGTCTTTTGTTTCCTAAACATTATTAATTCAGCAGATCCCTGTCTGTAAGACTGTCTTTTGTCCTTACCATTAGATTATGTGTTTAGAGACCAGTCACCATAACTGCAAAGCCTGGAGTTGCAGACATGCAGAGGAGCCTCAGTCTGGGTTTCCCAGAGAACAGGGAGAACCCTAACCTGGCTGCTCCCAGGGAGAGAAATGAGTCATTCCTGCTGCTATCAGGCAGCTCACACATGAATCCCAAGAGCAGCCAGCTGAAGAATATATTTCGTTAGAGCAGCACGTAGCAGACTGCAAGTCGTATTGCCTGCATATTGACATTAGGGTTCAGGCAAAATTCCATTTAGGGGTAGTGTAAAGTTGTGGGGGATGCTTTTAAGCAGATTGTGGGAATGTGAGAAACATTATGGGGTGTTCAGACAAAGGCAGGGAATGATCAAGGTTGATGATGGATGAGAAAGCAGGGGATAACAGAGGACAAAGAGGGTCAAACATAAATATGTTGCTGGTCAGTACTGTGTATGACTGTGCCCTATAACTGATTGCAACAGCATGCCTTGTCTTATTTAATTGTACTCCTTCCTTTTTTTTCCCCTGGCTGATGTGGTGCCTTATCTTTTGACTATGTGTGTTGTGGTTTAGGCTGATAGGCAGCTAAGTATCACACAGATGCTGCCTCACAAGTCCCTCCCCCTCAGTGAGATGAAGAAGAGAAAACAAAGTGTAAAAGTGAGACAGCTTAAGACAGGTAAAGACAGTTTAATAGGTTAGGCAAAAGTTGCATGTGCAAGCAAAGCCAAATAGGGAATTCATTTATGACTTCCTATTGGCAGGCAGGTGTTTAGTCATCTCCAGGAAATCAGGAATTTACCACAAGTGACGATTACTTGACAAGACTGAGGCCCTAACTCAAAATTCAAACACAACATAGCACTTAACACTTCCTTCTTCTTCCCTCAGGTTTTATTGCTGACAATGTCATATGGTATGAGATATCCTTCTGGTCAGCTGGGGTCAGCTGTAAGGGCTGTTTCCCCTCCCAAGCTCTTGCTTGCTCCCAGCCTATTCACTGTCAGGGAAGTCTCAGGTGTAGAAAAGGCCTTAATGCTCTGCAAGCACTTCTTAGCAGAAATTAAAACCTGGGTGTCTTATCCACACATATGGATAATGCACATTAGTCGCAAATCCAAAACACAGATTGATCTGTGGATCTGAGGCCAACTACTGGGTACATTGAGCATCTGTAATGTATATTGTATATAAATAAGTATACGTCTATATAGATAGGTATTCCCTCAGCAGACTTCAACCTTGATCAGTGTAGAGAAAAAGCTGTCAGTCCCTCCATGTCTGCCTGAGTGCTGTGTTTTCCGCCTGTGTTGATCCGTGTGGCTAGTCCCATGTATGTGTGTTGTGTGAGTGTGTATTCACACATGGGTGCCTATCAGGAACTCATGCTCGCCCTTGCCACTGGCTGGACCTGGGAACATGAAGCCACAGCAGCCTCATACTCTTCGGGCTACTGGATTCAGCAACGCCAACCACTCATACTGCTGATGCCATCAGAAACCTTCTTTTTATACAACCTTCTCTCCCTCAACACCCCACTTCTGACTGCAGTGGAAAATGGGGACTATAATAACCGATTTGTCTGATTCCAAGATTTTTATTGCACATATCGCCACATTGTCTAAGTTAAATCCACAAAAGCTGGCCATGAGTGGAATGCTATATAGTTCTTTCATCCCTAGAGTATAAGACCTGGCTAAAGATTATAATTTTATGTATAGAAGTGACTTATTTTTTTCCCACCCCAAAATAAAATGATAGTGTGAGAAAAGCCACAACAGTTCTTTTCTCATTCTGCAGAATGCAGTCTCCCTCCAGATATTCTGTGAAGACTAGGGCTGTACTGCAGAGAGCTTACTGCCTCTAGCATGTCCATGTTCCCTGTTGGGATTCAGTGAAGTGAACTGGAAGAAGATGAATGAATTGGGCACAACAATGATGTACTCCTGGTGGGTCCATTCATAGACAGTGCACAGCAGTCAAAGGCGTTCTTTTCCAGGCATAGCAAGAAAGAATAAATCTGTTAGGAGTAAGAGTAACATTTTCTCTACATCTTCCCTTAGGATAAATGCAGTGACATTTCCATAATGGATAGAAACAGGGAAAGGCATTTCTCATAATGATGCTTTGCTACAGGATCTTATCAGATTATTGTTGTTAGAAAAAACAAATGCTGATTATTCACTTCTTTTCAACAAAGGAGGCAACTGTCTCCAATGAAGAACCATCTATCAGTCCCTTCTTTCCTTCTAAATTAATGTTTTAAGTATTTGCAGAAAGACTGAATGAGTTATCAGACTTTATCTGCTGGTCTTCACTAAAAAGATAACATCTTTGCCATTTCAATACTGTTCCTTTGGGGAGGAGGGAGAGGCTATGTGCATTTATGTACTAAACCTACATTTAATTATACTTGATAGCATGAAAAGGGCCTTTGACATGATGAGGAGTGTTGCTTAGAAGTAAATTACTCTTTAGCAATACTAATTGAACTTTCAATGACACTAAGAATTCACCACAAAGGAAAACATTATTTATGAAGCACTAGAAAATAATTATAAACTGAAATCTGTTTGGTTGGGGTTTTTTGGTTTTTTTGTGGTTTTTTTTTTCACAAAATGGGAAATTCAAAAAACTTTCACAGGAAGATGTTACTGGAAACACTTATTCTTTAACTTTGGCAGATTCAAGGTATTTGGTATATATATTTTGGTAGAATAATATATTGAGTACTTGTAACCATAGTAGAATTAGTTAAAACACTCCACATAATGTGCAACATTTTGGAGTATAAAAAGGAAAAACTCTCTTGGACTAATGATGAAGACTATTTTTATCTCACATTCTGAAAGAGTTCTTCCAAGAGTCAGCCAGTGTTTTCTTCAGAGTACTGGAAAGACTTTCAAAAAAGGTGGAGCTGTTTTGATGTCTGAATCATGCACTGAAAGTTGAATTAGTCAGTTCAGTGATGCAGACTAGCTCTACTTTCTCTCCCCTGGTAGACATGTCTCCCCAGGGTTGAAGCAGGAGGTGTCTAATTGAATCCTTTTCTCATTCAGCTCAAATATAGCAGATATGTAGTTCAAATCTAGAATATTTTTTGTTGGAAGTATGTTGCAATTTTTCATCATAATCTAAATATATATATAATTCAATCCAAGAAATAATTTATATTGAAAATATTAAGATTAATGTTATCAAACCTTTCTTTCAAATCTTTCTGAAAGTGTTGCATAAAGAAACATATAGAAGTGAAGGCCATTCTTAGAGATCTATGTGAAATATTTTGACAGTTTAAAGATGGAAGATATCCATGCTAGGGAAGTTTGTGAAGAAATGTAATCCTTGAGAGCAACTCACATTGGAAAAGTTGGTAGAGGACCATCTCCTGTGAGAGGGACCCCACTCTGGAGCAGAGGAAGAGTGCAAGGCTACCTCCCACTGAGGACAAAGGAGAGGTAGAGACAACGTATAATGAACTGACAAAAATCCCCATTCCCCATCTTTCTGTGCCTGAGAAATCAGGATTAAAGTTGAACTCAGAAGGAAGGGAGAGGTGTTTTAAGATGTGTTTTTATTTCTCAGTATCCTACTCTGTTTTCACTGGGTAATAAACTAGATGTATTTTGTTCCTTTTTGAGTATTTTTTGCCATGACAGTAATAGATGAATCATCTCTCCCTGTTCTTATCTTGACTTGTGAACCTTTCATTAAATCTTCTCTCCCTTGTCCAGCTGAGGAGGGGAGTGATGGAGCAGCTTTGGTTGGCATCTGGCCTCCAGCCAGGGTCAACCCACCACATTCCCAAAGAACACATCTCCCCAGATTAATTCGGCAAGAGTCAGAACAATTATCTACCCCCTCCTGTGCTTCCCTTGACTGTAATCCAATGCCTAGCAGTGTTGCTGCATAGCTACATAATCTTGACTCAAATTCCTGGAAAAATTAAGATGTAAAGTAGATCTGTGACAAAATATATTGACAAAAACTGTGCAAGATACATAAGAAAAGTGAAATCGCAAAGAAAGGTAAAGGTTGTTAAGATTACGATAACTGGAAAGCTAGGGGCTCACAACAGAACATAAAAGTGATATTTAAAGGGCAAAATATATATATTCAAAGAGTGGTAACTCTGCAATATCCAGGATCAAACTGTTTCAAGCACCTTCTTTCCCTTCATGGCAGCTCCCCAGCCAGCAAAGCGTCACCATAGGTCTCACTGTGCTGAACCCTCCAGCTCATTAGTCCCAAGTATATATGTAACAAGTAAAGAATTTGCTTCATATTTTTAATTTGTGTATAACCTCCTTACACAGAAATTTCCAGAAAGGCCCAGAGTGGGAGGGTTTTGTGGCTAGTAAAGGTCAAAGGACTTTTATTTTGTATCACAAGGAAAATTGAGTGACAAACCTACAAGAAATGAGAAGGGATGTAAAATGAATGTGTTTCTGAAATGACTGAACTAATCGAGTGCTTTATTATCACAATATTTAACAGGAAAAGATAAATTAGAAAGGTACATGTAATTTCAAAGCAATAAAGACTTTGTCAATATTCAGTTTGATAAGAAGCTGTTGAGGGAGTATTATACTCTTAAATGAAGCACTTAGCCTGGATTATCTGTGTTCTTTCATCTCAAAGACTATTGAGCCACTACCAATTATTTCTGAAAATCATAGAGAGATTAAGAAACTCCTCTTGGTTTCGGAAGGAAAATTATAGGCAAGGCTTTTTTTCCAGCATTTTTTTGTTAATGTTTAATAATCTTTGTTACTGACACTTTTCAGTGGGTCAGCACTAAGGGTAGTAGTGCAGTCTGTGTCAGCAGTGAGTGCACTTTGTATTTCAGTGTGTGCCAGCTATGTACCAGCTATTGCCCTGCAATCTAACGTGAAACACCCATGAGTGTACCTATGCAAAGACTACTCGTATGTTAGCTGAGACAGTAAAGAGAAGTTTGGGCTAGGAATATGAAAAGAAATTGAGATATCAAGAAATATCTTGGATATTTCACACTCATTACATTTGCTTATTTGAACTTGTGATTCATGGAGCTATTTGCAAAGCATTCTGTTATTGATTCTAGATGCATGGGAAATGTGCAAAAGCCACATTTTCATTATTAAAAGCTATGACAGCCTAGACTTTAGAACACTGTTAGGATAAGAGAACTTCAGATCCAGGTGCTGGGTGAGTTAACAAATGCGTTTCAACTGAAGGAAATATCACCTTAGAGATAATTAAATAGGTATAAATAGATATATATATTGAGACAGACAGCAATACTGTCAATGAGTATTAAAAGCTTAACAACCGTGGCATTCCTTTGACTGTTTTGATTATTCCAGTATGTCCAGCTTTCTATTGTACCAATGTGCCCTCATGGCCAAGAAGGCCAGTGGTATCCTGGGGTGTATTAGAAGGGGGATGGCTAGTATGTCAAGAGAGGTCCTTCTACCCCTCTGCTCTGGTGAGACCACACCTGGAATATTGTGTCCAGTTCTGGGCCCCTCAGTTCCAGAAGGACATACAACTCCTGAGAGAGTGTTCAGCGCAGTCACCAAGATGATGAAGGGAGTGGAACACCTTCCTTATGAGCAAAGACTGAGGAAGCTGGGTCTCTTCAGCTTGGAGAAGAGGAGACTGAGGGGTGACCTCATTAATGCTTATAAATATGTAAAGGGTGAGTGTCAGGAGGATGGATCCAGGCTCTTCTCAGTGGTGGCCAGTGATAGGAACAAGGGGCAATGGGTCCAAGCTGGAGGATAGGAAGTTCTGTGTGAATGTAAGGAAAAACCTTTTCACTGTGAGGGTGACAGAGCACTGGAACAGGCTACCCAGAGAGGTGGTGTGTGCTCCAACCTTGGAGCTGTTCAAGGCCTGGTTAGATGGGACCCTGGGCAACCTTGTCTAGATCCGGGCCTGGAGGTTGGTAGCCCTGCCTGTGGTGAGGGGTGGATCTTAATTTTTGGGGTCTCTTTCAACCCAGACCATTATGTGATTCTGCAATCCTCTTTTTCTGCTCTCTTCTGTAAGTGGTATTATAATCAATACTTACAAAGTAAGTAACATCTTGGAGGGCACAGCCAGGACAGCTGACCCAAAATGACCAGAGGGATATCCCATACCATATGACATCTGCTCAGCAGTAAAAGACAAGAGAAAGGAAAGAGAGGGGAGGGCATTTGTTATTATGGTGTTTGTCACTGCACTGAAACCCCGCTTCCCAGGAAGTGTCTGGGCATTGCCTGCTGATGGAAATTAAGGTATAAACCTTCTGTTTTCCTTTGCTCCCACGTGTGGCCTTTTGTTTGTTTGTTTTTGGTTTATTTGTTGTTTTGGTTTTTTTTAATTAAGCTGCCTTAGTCATGAACCAGAGAGTTTTTTTCTCCTAGTAGTTTGTCGCCATTGTTTCTAGTAATGCAAAACACTACATCACTGCATAACTAGAATATATAGACTTATCAATACCTTAAAACGATGAGCAGTGAGAACCTAGATGTGATAGTTGAAACCTAAGAAGGCTAAGTAAATTAAATAAGATCGAATCCCAGCGATCTTTTGTGGCTGTCACAGATGCTGAATGCTGACTATCTGCAGAAGTGTCAACCCAGTGCTACATGCCTTGATCCTTTTAAGACTTTTACCTTTATTTTGTTATGTACTAAATATGAGCTACTGACAGAGTAATGTTGACCTAAATAGATTCTAGGTATTGTATGATCTCATAACTGAATTAGACTTTGTCATCTAGAAACCTTTTGGTTAACAAAAGACACATTTTAACCATGTACACTCACTTAGATCAACATCATCAAATTTATATCTTTTTCATTGGTATATTCACTTTCAGGTTATTCCTCAGGGAAATGACATTCAACATGTCTTGCAACAGAGGTAACCTGATTTAAATAAACAAAGATACTTAATCTCTCAAAAATAAAGCTAAGAACAAGCTAAGAAAATTCAAGTATTCCCATATCATTTTGGAGAGAGTTGAGAAAATTTAACTTGCTTCCACGGCAACCAATATTTCTTAACCTGCATTTTTCATCTTACTTAAACTCTAGTCCAGGAAAACTGAAAATATACTTTTGTTTTCTTCTGGAAATTTATTTCAGTGAAAATAAAACCAGAAACAAAACCAAACCTGTTGTCACCAATATACTTCATAGATGCTTTAGGTAAACTGTATAAAATATCTAAAAAAGCTTAAAGTTAATATAAAAAAAATCAACTCTGTCTTTTTGCATCTACTACCAATACTTTCATTATCAGGTCACAATCTCCCATTCAATATTTTCCTTAAATTAAAAGATACATTTTATGTGTGAATGATGTCATTCCCTTTTGCTGGTAGTATTGCTCACCAAACACCAGGATAGTTCACGGAATCACAGTTTATAGCTGAAGTTGGAATGTACTCAATACCCCCAAGCCAAAGTAGAATCAGCTACAGAATGCTTCCCAGGACCAGAAGCACAGGGAAGGAAGAGGAGCACCACTAGTTCAGGAAAAGGCCCTGAACTTCGAAGACATGCAAGAATAAAAAGAATAAAAATAAAAGAAATTCTGAGTGACAGGAGATATTATATCCAAGTTCCTTGCAACATCTCCTACTCCATACAGTTTTAACAAATTCTGGTTTTACTTATCTATGTTTTCTTCTCAATCTTTAAGATTGTACACCAGTTTAAATAACTCCTTCAAATCATCATGCTCTTCTAAGTGATAAACAGAATACTAGAGAAGCTTTAATTACTTATTCACATAAGAAACAAACATATCACTTTGCTCCCAACTGTTCATCTTGAGCCTAGACAGACAGTCCAATTTTATTTTGTGTGTTAAAAATTGACTTGTTTTGCTTCCTCTGAAGATTTTCTGTAGCAGTAAACAATTGATAGTACTTGGACTCAAGTCAAAGTTTTATTATGAACCCAGATCAAAACGAAATGTACTGTTGGAAACAATTCAACTTAAAAAAAATATTTAAGCACTTGAAGCAAATTTAAATAATGTTCATTCTTGCAAATAACAGTCAACTTTCATTTTAGTTTGTAGGTTTGTACCAAATAGCTTTTAGGAAAGCTTAAGGACAATATTATGAGTCATTTAGAATCTAGTTCCTTTTTCTCTTTTCCTTTATTTGTGCCAGAATCTTGTTCACATTATTTATTTGTCCAACCTTAGTTGTGCAGACTTGCTATTAAAAAGACCTACACTTTTCCATCCCTGATGTCTCAGACAAAAAGTATGTCAAAATGAGCTGAAGCTGTGCCAAAATCTTACCTCAGGACTGCTTAGGCTAACACTGGCCTATGCATGAAATCACCAGACTTCCTCACAACTACAGCAAATTCAGCATAAACTGTTAAAGTCTGTTTTTGCTGATAGTTTCTGATGTAGAAAAAATATTTTCCTCTTTAAATACATAGGATTTCTATGGGTACTTAGGGTCTTACTGTGGAGGCTTAACTCACGGGCAGCTACACAAACCACATAGCCATCTGCTCACCCTCCCACCCAATATGATGGGGCAGAGAACTATAAAAGCATAATAAAAGCACATGGGTTCAGACAAAACTAGTTTAATAGCAAATAAAAGGAACAGTATAAGAAAAAAAATAACAACAACAACAATAAAAGAATAGATAAAACAAGTAATGCACACCTCATCACCTTCTGACCAGCTAACTAGTTCCCAAGCTGTGGCTGTCCCTGGGCAACTCCACTGTTTGTACTGAGCATGATACCATGTGGCATTGAATATGCCTTGGACAGTTGGGATAAGCTGTCCTGGCTGAGTCATGTCCCAGCTTCCCATGCACCTCCTAGAAGGCTTAGGCCTCCTCACTGACTGGAAGCTGAAAAGTCCTTGACTTAATAATAAACACTTCTCAGCAACAACTAAAATACGAGTATATTTTCAACATTATTTTCATACTGAATCCAAACTGCAGCGCTATACCACCTACTAGGAAGAAAATTAACTTCATCCCAATTGAAGATAATGGAGTTCAATTCCTAGGCCTGCCATACTCACATTCTGAATGAGACAGTAGCTTCCCTTAGAAAGAGAGAAAGAACCACCACCAAGATTCCATTTCCCACTAGAGAGAACAGCATCTAGTTAGTGAATTGTTTGTTTCAGGTGATACAGTGGGTAATTTAATAACCAATGAGTAATCATCAGGTATCAAACCACTCACAGGTTTTTGTGTTTTGCTATATTTCTATATGATATGTTTTCAATAGCAAAGATTCATAGTGTCCTCTGTCTTCTCTGGTTTTGATGCCGTAAAACAATAACTCTCAATGTGATGCTGCCTTTTGACTTATGAGTGATTTGATTTACTACTTAAGGAAATAAAAACCCCCATATCTCTTTAACACTGTTCTTCTGCATCAACTACTAACAAAATCAAGAGCATAATTATGTAATTTATTGTCCTCTTTTGCTTGTACCTACACACCTCTAATGTTGGTTTCCTATAACTATGAAGTAGTTAATTCAAATATTAGTGCAATAACAATAATATATCTGCTAGTGAGTTATAATTTCAGTAGTAGCTCCAATACAGATAAATTTGTCTTTGTTCTTTCTTATAAAACAAATTAAATCAGATCAAGCCCATTCAAAAATTTCCTCAGGTTCAAACCATTTTTTTTAACCTTACTTTGAGAAAACATGCAGTTTCAGAAATATTTTCATTGCATTATGCTCAGACAAAAATAAAACTCTGAGCTTAGCTCATATTTTCCCCTGAAAATAAATAAGGTTTACAATAGGTCAGTGTCATCTTCTTTATACAGTTAGTGATAGGCAGAGGAAGAGAAATATGGTAGAACATAGTGATCTCAAGCCAAATCTGTCAGTGGCTGAGTCGTCGTCAGTTCTTCCTGCAAGTCACAAAATACTTCCTCTGCTTCTGAGATAGGGACTAAAGTAATCACAAATGCAGCTTCCTGAAGAGGAGGATATGAAGCTGTTACAAACTGGCAAAGCTCTACTACTTGCTGTCAAGACCTGTCAAACTGTACTGCAAGAGACACCTGTCAGTAGCCATACTTAATAATATTCTTTAATGAATTTTACCTTTATTTTACATAAAGTTTCCAAGATAAAAAGAAAAGGTTTGGGTTTTTTTTTTTGTTTGTTTGTTTTGGGGTTTGGGTTTTGTTTTTTTTTTTTAAGAAGTACCATTTCCTTTATTTAGTTTCATAAAATCTGAGATAAGTTCTTGTAGGTTGACAGGTACAGACAGGTGGAATGGAAAAAGGAGAAGCTCTGATCCTCTGCAAACACTGTTCATCCACAGTCAACACACGTGTACTATCAACACGCGTTTAGGCACAAATCAAAACACAGCATCACATGGGTTGATACTAAGACAATGAACTCTACTCCAGAAAGAGCCAGTACATAAGTAAACAAAAGCCAAATACACATTGTCTCAGTTTCGTCTGGTGCTGGTAGTTTCCACACTCTGCCTCTTGTAACTTGTTACGTAAATGAGTCCCCTGGTCTGACACAGTCTTTTTCTAAAAACTGTGAAAAAAAAAATGAGACTAGGCATATAAGTATTGAATGTATTTGGCATCATTACTAATCACAGATAAATATATTTATTTTTCTAGAACAACTAATTTTTATTTTTTTAACATTCTCAATAAGGATAAAAATATAAAATATTATATATTTATCTACAAATAGATAAATATTCATTTTTGAGTGTTACAATCATATTTTGCATTGCTCTGCATTCTTCTCTGTTCACTGTTGGATTTGATTCCTCTGAACTGATAAGAATGAGATGAAGAAACTTAAATTTGTATTTGTCAGATTATCTAATTTTAGAACTCTAAATACCATTTTATACCTTATGATGATATTTATTGTCCCTAGACATGACTGTTTCTTTTTTCTCTCCATTTGCTTTAGCTCAGGCTTAGATTTCAACCTTTAAAAATTTACATTTGGGCCACTGAATTCTACCCTGTTTGCAACCTACCTTAATTTCTTCTTCATATGTCTCAACTTGTTATAATCAAACTCATAGAATCATAGAATTGTTAAGGTTGGAAGAGACCATTAAGATCATCCAGTCCAACCATTAACCTACCGTCACCAAGTTCACCACCAGACCATGTCCTCAAGCAATTTCTGGTAATCCAGATTAATAGCTATTTCTACATGCCTCAAATCATTTAAACTCCTCCAGCACCAATTTAATAGTAAATAGTTTTCGAAATCTAGGGCTTTTTTTTTTTTTTTTACCAGATAAGTAGCTATGACAATTAATATGTACTCCAGCAGAGCACCTGGAATGAATTTTTCGAGTTCTGTATAACACCTGAAACACAGAAGAGGATCGTGAGAGTTCTGCACTAGACAAGATGCTTTGCCGAATACTGTCACATGATTGTTAGAAATCTCTCTGGTTATTTCTTTCATCTGACAGTATATCCTGTAGTTTGGGTGCATTTGTGGCAACAGATGACATTTTACTGACATATTTCTCAGCTTCCTCACTATCACACAGGAATCTTTTTTCCATTGTGCCAAGCAGAGAATTACTTTTGTTGCCTAGATATGTTTATACTTTTCCAGCAATAGGAAAAAGAATTCAAGAAGCTACCAGAACACAGCACTGTTGCTGTAGTCTGGGAGGTAATAAAGAGATCTGTGTTTCCTGATGCTGATAATGACACACGATAGGAGACAGGTTTTGCGGCTTTTGTCCAGTATCACAGAGAATACGCGGAAAGATCTGTTGTCTGTTTTCAGTGAACTGTTTCTTGAGCATCATATGTAGAACTCAGCAGAAAGAGAGCTGCTGTACAGCTAAGGCCTTTTAAAATGAGTTGCTACCATAATGATAAGGAGTGGTGTTATTGACAAGCGAGAGAAAAAAGAAGTTTGTGCTTGTGTAGTGTTTCAGTGGGAGGAGGAATATGGCATCTGATTATCCCAAGGTTTCTCATCATAATATGCAAATATGAATTTCAAATGTGTAAATTGTCCTCCAGAAAAAAAGAAAAGTGAGGTTTTCCCTACTTGCTTTGCTGAATCAAAGCCTTAATTACCACGCAATTGGTACAACTGTATATATAAAATATGTACCACAAAGCATTTTCCTGTGGCATTTAACTTTAGAAGCAGTACAATGAATTAGCTATTTTAAGATGCAATTGAAATGTAGAGGCTTAAATATGATAGTGCGGTAACTTCTTATTGTTACTAAAACCTCCCAAGAATCTTGTAAAATATAGCCTTTAATACTGAATTGAAAATGTATGTGTACTAAGAAGCCAGATCTTCTAATTTTATATTCATTTAGTACATGGTTAATCACGATTACCCAACTTGGCACTATCTAATTTTATCCCCTTTAGATTGTAGTTGTGCCACTACTGTCCCATTCAAAGAGTGCTAGTCACTATCATTACAGTGAATCAGTTACCTAGGAGATAACCCAATAAAACAATCTTCCTGATGCAGCTTCTCCAGTGAAGCAAAGTACACTATAATAATACCTTACATTTATATGGCACTGCTCATCCCAAAGTACTTCACAAATTATGTACAGAGAACATCACCAAACTGCAGCGGCTTCTCAGTAGCGAAGGGCACAAGGCAACAAGCATATGGGATGCTGCCTCAGAGCAATATGGAGAAGAAAATTTAAGTGACACTTTCCCTATTATAAAATTATTCCTGCATTTCCAGTACCTACATATACATCAAATAATGCTATTTAACATCTTTTCTATAGTATACACGGAGTCAAAAAGCAAGGGAAATAACACAAGACATGGGCCAATCTTGCTTAGTTTTTAACCTGGGGGTGTATAGAAGATACAAACCTCATGTTCAGAGTAAAAAAGTATTCCGTCCTAATAAGATGCAAGCATGATGTGGCAAAGCAGTCTGTAGTTGTTACAACACATTTCTCAAAAATATAGCTTCAAATAACTGTTATTTAATGTACTGAATTCCTTATGCTGTTTAGATTACAGGGATTTAATCTTGCACATTCCACTGATCAGATTTGCAGAAGTCTGAGATTCTTAGAGGGAGGAGACAAGGTGAGAACATTGTAAGCCTTGCTGTCTTGCCTGCCCTTCTGTTTCTCCCACTTATCATATGAAACGTACATTATATAAAATTCTGCTTAATGACAAAAATGTAACTTCTTTCCATCTAAAATTACTGTAAAGTTTGAATGCATTGATCATGTCGGTATCTACAACTTCGTCCCATGTAAAAAAGCATTGATACACCTCTGAGTATGAAGGCTTTATTTATTTATTTTGAAGGTGGGTGAAGAGATAAATTTTCTCCATTCCCGTGTTATATGCACAACCTGACTTTTATTAATGATATAGGAAAGCCCTATCCCCACCTCAGGTATTATTAACTGAGACAGGTCCACCATACAGTATAATTTGTTAGGGCCTTCCAAGTAGGGTACAAAATTACCAGTTCAGTTTTCCAACAACTGTGAACCTGAAACTAACTTTTAAAGTTGGACTAACTAAGTATCTATAGCACAAAGATGGGAAAAGCCGAACACTGGAAGCACATAATGCTTACATAAATGGAATAATAACCAACAAGAGAAAAGAGAACAGTATCATTAAAAGGCTGAGAGAGTACACAGAAATTGAAATCAATGAATCATTGATTCAAAGCATATATAATTGTATTTCTCACTCTAAATGCAGTCAAAATTATGACATTGTATAAATGTAGAACACATTTTCCTTAGATTATGCATTTTCTGCCTAAATATTTATTTTTCTTTGCTTTCTTCTTAATTCTTCCAAACCAGTACCATAAAAAAAGGTATAAATTCAATCAGATCCTTGACCACTGTGTCTGGGATGCTGTAAACAAAGAGGTTTGTTTACATGAGACTGTGCAATAAAAACGTGAGTGATATAAAAACAAGCAACGAACAAAATATTGTTGATGAGCTCAAAAATCTAAAAAGTAGACATAAATTACCTGGAATATTGTAGTATGCTTTACTATATGTATTATGTGTATTATATGTACTATAATATGCTATAGTCCAGTGTACCTGGGATATTATAATATGCTGGAAATTACTAACTTAATTGAGTTAAATTTTGAGGGTAGTGAGGATGCAACCTAGTTTTATTTTGAACCAGGGAAAGAAAGAAACAATTTCCTCCATACTGTCCTGAGAATCACAGAATCACAGAATATTAGATGCTGGAAGAGACCTCGAAAGATCACTAAGTCCAACCCCCTGCTTGAGCAGGATCATCTAGCGTAGATCACACAGGAACATGTCCAGATTGGTCTTGAATGTCTCCAGAGAAGGAGACTCCACAACCTCTCTGGGCAGCCTCTTCCAGTAATCCATCACCCTCACTGTGAAAAAGTTCTTCCTCATATTCAGATGGAACTTCTTATGTTTCAGCTTGGAGCCATTGCCCCTTGTTCTATCACTGACCATCACTGAGAAGAGCCTGGCTCCGTCCTCCTGGCACTCACCCTTTATATATTTATAAATGTTAATGAGGTCACCCCTCAGTCTCCTCCAAGCTTAAGAGACCCAGCTCCCTAAGCCTGTCCTCATAAGGAAGATGTTCCACTCCCTTAATCATCTTGGTGGCCCTGCACTGGACTCTCTCAAGGAGTTGTATGTCCTTCTGGAACTGAGGGGCCCAGAACTCCTGCTATCTACCAGGACCCCCAGGTCCCTCTCACCTGCACTACTCTCCAACAGGCCAGTCCCCAACCTATACTGGTACCTGGGGTTCTTCCTCCCCAGATGCAAGACCCTACACTTGCCCTTGTTCAATCTCATTCAATGTCTCCCTGCCCAGCTCTCCAGCCTGTCTAAATCTTGTTGAATGGCAGCATAACCTTCTGGTGTGTCAGCCACCCCTCCCAGCTTTGTGTCATCAGCAAACCTGCTGACTGTTCTCTCTGTTCCCTCATCCACATCATCAATGAATACACTGAACAGTACTGGTCCCAGTACTGACCCTTGAGGGACTCCACTAGTTACAGGCCTCCAGACAGACTCTGACCCATTAATGACAACTCTCTGGCTTCTTCCCTTCAACCAGCTCTCAATCCACCTCACTACTCTACCCTCCAGGCCACACTTCCTCGGTTTGTCCACCAGGATGCTGTGGGATACAGTGTCAAATGCCTTACTGAGAACTTGCAAAATAAGCAGAATAAAGATATTTTTATTAGATAGAGAAATGACTGTCCTGGTTGCAAAGTTGCGCCTTAAATATAACATCAAAAATTTTTAAGTAAATTCTAAAGTTAAGTAAGGGCAGTTATAAACTTGGCATGGCAGGTAATGATAAATTTTATTGCTAATGTTCTCATGAAGATACAGGCATGAAATTCTTGTTTAAGAAGAGCAGACCAAGAAATGTTTGCTTCCTAATTCTGATGTTTTTTGAGATGTGTAGTTTACAAACTCTATAAACTTCTGATTTTTTTGTATATTTTAAATATATTTTTGTGTATGTATAATTACTTTGTACAGTTTTTATATTCTAAAAGAACTACTTGAAGACATATAGTATGAAATTTAACACTGAAGTTATTTTCATAATTTGTTCTAGAGCATACAGAGTCACAGAGGTTAAATACATCATTGTTATTCAGACTAAGGGTTTAGCTTAACTGTAACATATGTTTTAGTTTGTCTGGCCAATGCACAGTTCCATTACGTAAACTGACAAGAGAATCTCATACCTAAGAAAGACCAGCTGATGCAGATCACAGAGCCTTTATTGATGTGAGATCAGATCCACATCACCAGGATGATATGAAGAGATATAGACGCCACAGCATTTTAAAGAAGCTTAAAAAATATTCTGAGTCCAAACCATATTGTGCTGTTTGATTTCTTATGTTAATGATCCTGTATTTGGTGAACAGTGTGAGTTTGGGAGTTCCCAGACATTACAGCTCAGCTGAGGTGTTTTGGCTTGCAGGGTATGATGTTGATATGATGTGCTTCCTGATCTCTGTAAGCACATGCCTTCTGACCTGGATGTCTGCAGGACCAGAAGGAAGTCCTTCTCTCACATACTTGCACATATCTGTAATTTTCTATATCTGGTAGTTGGTCCTTCCATGTAAAAAACCTCAGATGCACACCCACCTCCTGCAAATTGCTGTTTAGACTGCAATTTGAGCATCCTGTAATGTAATAAAATACCTTACATTTGAGAGAGATCCATGTTATATAATCATATAAACAAACATACAGATATTTCAACATAATTAATCTAAAAGAAGGATCAATCTGTTCTTTAAAAAAGGTATCTAATTTGACATCTGATGCAACAGTATTTGCATGACATTTTAATTCCCTGGAAGGTTCAGCATGTAAAATACAAAAATCTGAGCCGTTAATGAGATTAAAAAATTAGGTGACCTCTCCCCTCTCTTTTTAAAAAATAGTACAAATATCCTTATTCATTGCATCTTTAGTCAGTACAAATTATTTTTGTTATAAACCACACAAGACTAATCACCTGTGCATGTGGCACAGGGAGTGCCTGTTTCTCATTTGAGAACAGAGGGAGAAAATACAGCCAACTTAGTCAATTTTCAGGTTATTACAGCAAGGAGAACTATATACCACTCTTCTTTTTCTCTTCTGGGACTCATCTGTCAGCTTGTTCATTTCTAAAAAAAACCAATAATGTATCGGGTGCTAAATTTATCTGATTTTAATCCTTTTCCTCCTATCTGAACTTTCTTTGTTGAAATCATATCCATAGTTAATGTCTGGAATTTAATAAATTTGTAGCAATAATCCATACATTCTGGGAAGGTAAAACCTGAATTTTGCAAGGCTTTTCTAGGGCCATACAGTATTTTAATGTATGTAATTAGTCCAAAGAATAATTCCCTTACATTTTAAGTTTTTTCTGCAGGAGACCTATCCCCAGTCCTAAATCCTCTGTTCAATTTCAGGCTGAAGTGTGGTGAGATGAAGGTCAATAAGAACAATTCTAAGTGACTATAGGTATATGGGTAAGAAAGATGGAGAGTGTATCCTGATACTTAGTACAATTTTAACAATATCAGTGACAACCAGCTTCCAGTCAGGATAAAAAAGATGCAGTGCAGCACTTTCAGAGAAATATTTTTGAAGAGAATAAGGAATTAAGAGAAACACTTGAAGCACAGATAAAATGCTAGCCGGAGGATGATGTGGATCATCCTAGATCTTTTCTTCCTAGTGAGGAACCTCTTCAAACATCATAAACATAAAATAAATGAGAAAATATGTCACAGGAAAGTCTTACTTTAAATGATAAACCTTGAAATTACAAAGGAAGAAAGCACAGAAACAAAACATTCAAAAGTAGAAAAAATGGTTTGGAAAGAGTTCTTGACCTGCCTGTTGTGGTTTTTCAAGCAGGTCTCTTCAGAGTTCTTTCGGTAAGCTCAGTGACTAATTTGGAGCTAATGGTGCTATTACTGTTCACGGTGGGATTTCTTCCATTGATTCTGACACTATTTTCTTTTTCGTTATCAGGTCTTATCAGCTTTCCTTTGAGTTGCAGTCTTGCAATTCCTTGCTGGGACTCTTCTTTGTTACTGCCTTATGCTGCAATCTTTGGATCCTTCTTTTACTCATCAGGCTCAGCTCCTCACCAGGGGAGAAGCCATCTCTTTTCTTCCAGAAAACCCACATTACCCATTCTTAAAGAATAGCATAACACAAAGAACACACATGTAAATCCTACACCGCTAAATCGATTCAAGAAAAGCTTTCATGAAATAGAACAATTTTTTTTTTTTTTCAGATGTAAAAAGCGGCAACAAAAGAGATGTTCTCTGGTTTACGTTATGGGGTTGTTTTTTTTTTCTAATTTACACATAACAAATTAAACACTTTTCTGAAAGAGCTATTCTGTCTGAGACACTTCAGAGGTTAATTTGCCTTTATGTATATATAAGATGACTTTTCTTATGCACTGCCTACTTTTCTCTAGCTTTATATATGGAAAGAGTTTACATAAATCCTTTAAAATATTGGCAAGATCCCAACCTTACAAGGTCATTCTCAAGTTGCATAATTAGAATACAAATTGGTTTGCAAGTACCGTTCAGCATTTTGACACAGAGCTAAGAAAATAATGCTAGAGGGTGTTCTTCATTTCAGCAGTGTTTCAAGAGCAATAAAATTAGTAACAATTGTAAATAAAGCAGACTTAGGGTTGCCCAAAGCAAAAGAGGCTGGTTGAAAGCTAGTTTCATGATGAATACCCTTAAAGCAAATGGACTCTTGATCAAATTAAACTATTGACAAGGAAGACCAAGTAAACTACCTAAATGTAGAATTTATTAATGCTTATAATAAATAACCTATCTAGAAGTTTTGTCCAGTCTTATAACAAGTTCCAATGAAGTTATAAATTAACAGTCTTTAAAGACAGAAGTTGGTTGAAAAAGCGATAGTAGTTTGAATGGGTGTATTTTTGTATTTGCATGGGTGTTCACTGTCTGTATCATTATACTGGCAGACCAGCAGTTCTTTAGTTCTGACAGAAAAGAATGTGACTTTGTTGTCATCTTAAATTCTCTGCAGACTATCGTGTGGGATCATTTGCCAGGGAACCTGCCATGCCACAAAATTTAAGTATTCTAGTGATGAATTTGTGAATCACAGACAAGTGATGAGAACTTTCTATGAGAGTGAAAACATTTTGAGATGGCCAAGTTCATCAAGAATCTCATGAGATTAGATATCTTTTAAATAACTACACATCACCAAAATGTCCATTTAATGCAAGGAGTTAGATGAAAAATAGACACTGAAGGATCTCTAAAGAAGTTAATCAGTTGAAAATTATTCCTACAGAGGTAATTTCTGATTTTTTAAATTTTTTTGCTAACCTATGAATTTCATAACCATTTAAGTAATTTAATAATTTTAATGATTTTGTGACTAGAATATAGAAGTATACAGATTGGTATCTCCCATTTCTGTCATGTAGCAAGCGTACTTGGAACCTTGATAAACTTTCTACAATTTGTTATAACACTATGCGATTTCTGTCTTTCAGCTTCATGAAGTTTCATCACATAGCTGTGATACAGCAGGCTTGGAGGCCAGGAAATGTGCAAGGGGAAAATTTTAAAATAGTTCTGAGCAGGCTTTGTCCTGTTAGCTGGACTGATTGCCCGTGTTTGCAACCTGTCATTCCCACTGGCACTTTTCTTTCCACATATCTTTCCTTTAAAAACACAATCTCTCTCCTGCCTTTGACATCCCAGAACTGAATGCAGAGGCATCTCTTTGATATAAAGCACTACTCTGCAAAAATGGCTAGAAAAGAGCTTGTGTCAGGGCACTGAGCCCTTTCCTTTGGGTTTGGATAAGCAGCCTCATAGGCAACCAGCTGGTCTTAAACTCATCTGAAGAGTTTCTGGAGGAAGCCTTTCCAGGGCTCTAACTGTTGGGAACTTCATCTCAGCTGGGACTCTCACCCTGCCTTTGCCTGTCTGTGGTCCCACTTACCCAAACCCAAAGACTCACTCATGGGCTGGGAAACTAGGCTGTCCATGGTCCATCCCTGTCTCCATTTCCATGGCCCTGTGAAGCCATCGTGGATGAGGGGATCCTGATCCCCACCCTCAGGCCCACATCCCAGGAGGCACTTCAGTCCATCCTCAGAGACGTGTTTGATGGCTGGGGCTGAAGCTGGCCCAGTGTCCTCCAGCTACCCTTTTCCTGCCCTGAGAGACCCTGGGAGGGGCCCTGGCACCCCAAGATGCTGTTTTGTTGTTCCTTGTCCATAATCACACAGTCTCTTCTATACTACATAACCAATCTCAGCAATCAAAAGATACACTTCAGAAGAGCACAATGAAGCTTAAATAGCAAAAAATGAAAAGAAAAAAAAACTCCACCAAAAACAGAGGAAAAAAACCCACAAAAACCAACCAACAAAACAGGAAACAAATTTTCCAGGCAGTTTTACACAGAATCACTTGAGTAGTGAGAAGTCAGGGTAACCAATGTGCCCAGATGACAGCATTTTTCTCTAATGAGGAAGGACAGGGAAAGCAATTTCAATTTGTCAGCTGAGACCCATTGATTCATCTGACAGTTAAGGAATATGAATGTAACAGCTAGCAGTAAATTTAGCTTTAGACACCCCCACCCCCACCCCCCTGAAAAACACCTAATTTTTCTCATTGATGAGATTACAGCTTTGGTTAATATAGAAATTATACAGATACATTGTAGATGCACAATATTTTTCTTAACCAGGTGCTTGTCACACACAGATTTGATTAATAGCACTGTCCCATATAGAAAAATACCATAGTAAATGTGTATGTTGAAATATTTCAGAACAGTTAACATAAATAGCTTTATAACTACTTATATATAAGTGGGGAAATTTTTAGTGGTTCTGGCTACCTGCAATGCTGTTGATTAAAAAATTGAATAGATATATAAGTCAGTGCGGATAGCACTTGCACATGTAAAATGGGCTGATACAGTGGGGAGATCAAATCAATCAGAGAGATAACTGGATCATTTAGTCAACTAAGTCCTTTCAAAGAAAATGGAATTCAAGGTAAGTAAAATTAAAGACATACTTTCAAGGACAAGTTCATACCTACACAATACAGACTGTTCTCAAAATCAGTGATAGGACCACCCAGATACTGTGATTGGTTGTTCTAGGTTTAACTACAAGCTAAAAACTTACCACTACTTCACACTTCTAGTAATCCTTCACTGTACACAGTGTGGGTCAAATTTAGGCAAGAGATGGTCTCTCCTCCTCAATACAAGTTCTGCTCTTCATATCACTGTCAGGTTTCCCTGCCTTTTCACATTCAAACTTTTCACACTGCCTTCTTTTCAATTCTTTCTAGTTGCTTAATAATAGAAGAATGAGATTATCTACTACTCTGAGTTAAAAGAAAGCCTTATATAGGAAAATGAGAGAAGCATTTGCAAATAGGGGAAAGGATATTAGTAGCTTCTATGAGATGGACAGTCTGTAGGGCACTGTGGGGATCTATGTCTAACAGCAAAGGTATAAAGGCAAATGAAGTAGACAAAGGGAGTGTTTGGGGTTTGCATGGCAAGGTTTTGGGGGTAGGGGTTGGGTGGGCTGCAGAGGCTGGCTTCTTGAAGAAGTAGCTAGGAGCTTCCCCTAAGTCCAACAGAACCAATGCCAGCTGGATCAAGGAGAGACCTGCTGGGAGGTCTCAAGGCAGTCAACAATACTGGTAGTGCCTCTGTGATAACATATTTAGGAAGAAAAAAACCTCCACAGTAAGTGGCAGTGTTTTGCTGCTAGAGAAAAGAGTGAGAACCTGTAAGAAACTTTGCAGCATACAAGGTCAGTAAAGAAGAAGTTGCTTCAGGTGCCAGAGGAGATACTTTTCTGAAGCCTGTAGAAAAGACTATGGTGAAGTAGGTTGTCCTTCTGCAGTCCAGGAAAGATGAGGGGGGGGTAGAGATTCTCCCTGCCACCTGTGGAGGACCCCACTGTGAAACAGGTGAGAGAGGAGCCCATGCTGGAGCAGGTTTGCTGCTAAGACTTGTGACTCTGTAGTGAAACCATGCTTCAGCAGTCTCGTCCTGAAGGTCTACACTCCATGGAAGTTATGCTGGGGCAGTTAATGAAGAACAGGAGCCCCTGTGGAAAGGACTCATGTTGGAGTAGTTGGTGGACTGTATCTTATGAGAGGGATACTGTGCTGGAGAAGGGTAAAAGTCTGAGGAGTCCTTCCCCCTGGGAAGGAAGGAGTAGCAGCAACTAAAAGTATTTTATTCCATTTTGAGTCTGTTTTGATTGTGATGTGAATTCCTGAATGATCTTTCCCTGTCCTTACTGTGGCCTTTAAGCTTTTTTTCATTATATTTTCTGTTATATCCAGCTGAGGAGGTCAGTAATAAACAGCTTTAGTGGGCACTTGGCCAGACAGGGTCAACCTCCAACCACAGAGAGGCAGACCCTTGCTCCCATTCATGAATTCTAAAACTCTCTTCAGACTTACAGAAACCTCAGAACAAAATTGTTAAGCTGAAAAAAAAAAAAAAAAAAAAACAACAACCCCAAAAACAAAAACCAACCAACCAACCCAAAAACAATTTCAGTTATGCAGTCTTACAACAACTCTGCCTAATACTACTCTTGAATATAAGATAGTAAACAAGCAGAATCAGTGCAGAGATTTTAACTTTGTACTATGGTGTAGGCGCTGTTAGATTTGAAATGATAAATGTTTTTTTTATTTTTATGATAAATATGTATGTTGAAAAGCTACAGGGAACTGAGAATGGTAAAAAGACTTTTGCAATAAATGAAACATCTTAACATAAGAATTTTCATCTCTCAGGTTCTTAGGTCATATGAAAAAATATTTGATGGAAAGTATCTTTTTCTTCCTTTGAGGGAGAGAATAAATCAAGAGTGAAGTTTGGTTTTTTTTTTGGTTTTTTTTCCCTAGTGAAAGAGATATGTATTAGTGGTTAGAAAATGATGCAACCGAATTTGAGCCTTTATATTTGTTTGAATTAACTTTGACTAATGGCTACTTTCCAAAGGAACCACTGGGAACACACTTAACCATCCATGGAAATACGGAGTACCCAACTAGGCTTGGTCTGGAGCATCCTGTTCCACCTGGCCCTGATCTAAGTGTGGGGGGGTGGGATTGGACCCTTTTCAGAACATCTTCCAATCTATGTAGTATTTCTGTGATTCTCTAATTTTAACATGTCATGCTTTATGGAAAAACACACTAATGGCTTTTAAATTAACATCTTGACTCCTCAGAGAAAGCATACAAAACCAAGTTCCTTAAAAGTAAAATGGTTTTAAAATAGTTTTCAGGTATTGCTTCAAGGTGATAAGGGAAGTTTATGCAAAAAAAAAAAATTAAAAAAATGATGCAACATCAGGAAGAGACTTATTTTCTAAAATACTTCCCTGTATAAATCTTTCCATATCATAGCTAAATATCTAGACTCAAATGCTGACAGTGCTAAGGAGTTTTAGACCAAGTTGGCCAGATAACTAAAGCTTTGGTACCAAGTTATTGTACAATAAATCATAAATCTGCAATCTTGAATCAAGGAAGTGAGCTACTGCTTCTAAATTGATACTCTGTTTCTTTGAAATAAATGCTGTTTCAACTGGATACTTCTTAGGTATTAGAAAATATTATATAACATTAGATTTGTGTTAAGCATTTAAATCATTCTTTTTTTCCCCACTGTAAAGATTAAATTGGCAATTTCAAAGAAACCTATTATATTAGTTTAAGAATTCTTCCTTAAAAATAATTAATAGGCTTATTTTCATTTTATTTTACACATTTTAATTACATTATTCACTTCTAGGATATAGTAAGAGTTAGTAGAATTACAGAGGTGTCAGAAACCTCAATTGTGTAATAAACTTGTTTATAAAAGCAAGACTTGTAAGTTGTTTATAGAATCTTCACAATTACAACTCATTTATATATGGTAAAACTTTGAAAAAAAACCCAACCACTTGAACAAGACAGTATTGATTGACACATGTGAGTTTCTTTTTTACATATACTTAGGAAATACAGAAGCATTTTCAGATTGGATAATTTCAGGGAGAAAGACTATTAAGTTGAAATTTTATCTGGAGAAAAGAGGAAAACTGAATTTCTGTGTATCATCAGTTTTCGTTAGAAAGTGTTCCGATTTTTCATGGTGGATTTATGTGTTTATTCTTAAATTTTTTTCATATAGAAAGAAGAGTGAACACTGATTTAGTGAAACTAAACACTTCAAAACACTTAAATTTTTAAAAATTATCCTGGAAACCTGCATATTTTAATAAAATCAGATTATTTTCTTGCTATTGCTTTATGAAAATTATACATTAAAAAGAGGGTTTTAAGTTCTATCGATAAGAACCTTAAACTTGAGAACTTTATTTCACCTGTTAAATTTGAAATCAAGAGTGTAGAAATAAGGAAAAATAGATTTTGGAAAGTTTTTAAATAAAGTTAAAAAATAATTCTATAGGAAACATTAGAAATAAGTTTGCTATGCAAAGTTACAGGTCAAAGAGTTGATAATCTCTCACTGTCAAAAACTTGATTAAATTCCATTAAAATTTTATTTGGTGTAGCTGGTCTCTAAAATTACTGAGAAAAATGTGAACCAAACCAGAAGGACTTTTAAACTAAAAAACCCAATTAAGTTTTTAAAGGTTAAAGGCTGTGGGGCATATTCTAGGTGTCTCCACCCCTAGAATATGCCCCACCCTTTTGTATGACTATGCAGATACCATCCAAAGTCCTGCAGAATATTCAGAAGAGACTTGACTTAATGCTTTCAAAAGGCAACGTAGTTACCATGATATGATTCAGAATTAATCTCAGTATTATGTGTAATCTGTCTCAACAATGATCAAGCTTAAGATTTTTTCCCTAAAATGCTGTAATCACTATGACAACCACAAGGCACAGTGACCCATAATACTGACTGAAGTTTACTCACATAGTTGTGACCTTCACAAAACTTCCTGTATGCGAGAAAGAGACCATGTTTTGTGGTTTTCAAATACTGAATCTCCGTACGTAGTTGAATAAAGAAAAGGACAAGGACACACGGTCACACTTTCTTGGGGGAGGTGGGGGATGAGGTGGGGGTAAAGGCAACTCTTAAGTCTTTTTACACATAATCATGCATGATCTTTCATTCTGCTAATCCTTCACAGTTAAGCAAAACCACCCAAAACTTGCAGACAAAATTTGTTCCTTACAAATGCTTTATTTGAATTTGATTTTATGTTTAACCATGTATACGGATTTATTTTACGTAACTTTTATGTCTTATAGTCAGTTCTGTCTATCAATTTCTACATTATTTCTTCATTATTGAAACAAAACCACAGTATGAAAAAAAGACTAACCAAAGTGTCATGCCAAAACAGAAACAATAGCATATTAGTCACTGCCAAAGACAGTTTTATTTCATTTCCTCCTGACATCTCTTAGCAAACACATTCATAATTTAAAATATCTTTAGAAGTGCAAATGCTTAGCCTGAAGTAGCCAAGACTTCCTGATGGTACATTTGGATGTAGAACTAATGTGGCTGGAAGCCCACAGTGAAGCAAGTCCATTTCATGGCATTTTGGCTTTGCAATAAAAATGTAAGGAGGAATGTACAGACGTGCCAGTTGAATCTCTTCTGTCTAGTGTCCATTTCTGTTGTTGCCAGTCACATCCTGATGCACAGGTTTTCTGAACTTTTTTGAGCTAAAATTTTTCCAAGTTCTCCATCCTTTTTGATCCATTGTCTGTGCAGTCAGTGTACATATAATATTTATTATATGAGATGTTAGATAATAATGTATTTGCTGTCAAATGGAAAATATTGGAATTTTCCTTCCCCCCCCTCCCAATAATTACATTTTTAAAATTCACAGAACCGCATAATGGTAGGGATTGGAAGGGACATCTAGAGATCATCTGGTCTGACCCTGCCTGCTAAAGAGGGATCAAACAGAGCAGGTTGCACAGGATTTTTTTCACACAGGTTTTTGAAGGAGACTCAACAATATAGCTGGGCAACCTGTTCCAGTGCTCTCTCACCCTAAGAGTAGAGTTTTTCCTCATATTCAGACAGTACCTCCTGTGTTCCAGTTTGGAGCCATTACTTTTGTCCCATCACTGTGAACCACTGAAAAGAATCTGGCCCCATCATATTAACACCTGCCCTTGAGATGTTTATAAGATTAATAAGATCCCTTCTCAGGTGTTATCAATCTCAGGATTAATAAAATACTCTTCTCCAGGCTAAACAGACCTAGTTCTCTCAGCCTTTCCTCAAAAGAGAGCTGCTTCAGTCCCATGATCCTCGTTGTAGCCCAACGCTGGACTGTATCCAGCAGTTCCCTGTCTTTCTTGGTCTGGGAAGCACAGAACTGGACAGACACAGTGCTCCAGATGTTGCCTCAAAAGGCATAGCAGAGGGGGAGGATTACCTCTCTTCACCTGAAGAACACATTGTTCTTAATGCATCCCAGGATACTACTGGCTTTTTTAGTCATGAGAGCACATTTCTGGTGGATGGAAAACTTTTTGTCCACCATCACTCCCAGGTCCTTCTCTGCAGAGCTCTTTCCAGCAGGTCAGACCCTAGCCTGTACTGGTGGTTGGAGTTATCCCTCCACAGGTAGCGGACCCTACAGTTGTCTTTATTGAATGTCATCAGTTTACTCTCTGCCTAACTCTCCAGCCTGTCCAGGCCCTGCTGAATGGCAGCACAGCTTTCTGGTGTATTGACCGTGCCTCCAAGTTTTGTATCATCATCAAACTTGAAGATCATACACTCTGACCCCTTTATCAAGGTCACTGATGAACATGTCAAATGAGACCAGATCAAACATTGATCCCTGGGGCACACCACTATCTGCAATCCTCCCGCTGGACTCTGTGCCACTTACCACAACTCTCTGGGCTCTGCAATTCAGCCAGTTCTCAACCCAACTCTCTACTCATCTAACCCACTCTTCTTAAGTTTAACTATGAGGATTTTATGGGAGACAGTATCAAAGTCAAGGTAGACCACATCTACTGCTCTCCATTCATCCACCTACCTGGTCATACCATCACAGAAGGTTGTCAGATTGGTTAGATTGGGTTCACCCCTTGGTGAATCCATGCTGACTCTTCACCATGAACGTTTCCTCCAGATACTTATTGATGAACTTCCTTCTAGGGGTGGAGGTGGGCTGAAGTTAACTGTACATCCTGTATCAGATCAGAAATTTTCCGTGTCCAATCATGTACTACTAATATAAAGTTCTGAAATGAACTACCAGTTCAAAATCACAAGTTCAGTTATGCAAGTAGCATAGCATTGCAAAATAATTGGGATTTCAAGGGATCTTTTGAGACTATCTAGACAAATTCTTCATTCAAAGTAGAGCTATGTCACAGTTAAAACAGGTTACTTACGGTCTTGTACATCTGAATCTCGAATATTTCCAAAGATGTAGATTCTGCAGCCTCTCTGGGAAATTTGATAGTGTTTTGTAAATACTTCAGTGACAGGAAAAAAAAAAAAATCTGATACAGGTTTTCCGTGTTTCAGTTTGGTTTTGCTGTCTTGCATTCTTATACTGTATGGTTTTGAAAAGCTGGGTCTATCTTCTTTACACCCTCTCTTTAATTAACTCTAGACAGAAATAACAGTCTCCCCCTGAGCCTTCTCTTCCTCATAAATAAATGCTTTTTCCATTATCCTCCCCCTCATATTTCAGTTACTCATGACTGTCTTGGTGGACCTCTGTTGGACTTTCTGCAGTTTTACAATGTACTGGGCAACCCTGGTCAGGACACAGTACTCCAAGTGTGGTCTCAAAACTGACTAGAGGGAAGGAATGACTTCCACCTGATGACAAAGCTTTTCCCAATGCATTCTAGAATACTGGCAGCCCTACTTGCTGCAAGGACATATTGCTGGCTCACATTCAGTTTAATTTCCACCAGGATTCCAGGTCTCTTTTTTTTTGATTTTTTTTTTTTTTTGATACATAGCTGCATCTTGGGAGTCTATACCTACCAACTTCTTCAATGATAGCACCTCAGTCTACTTTTGAATGCAATATGGAACACAGGCTTTTGCTTCTTTAGTCTCTGTGAAGATCCTTTTAGATCCCCAACTTTCTTTCCCTGATTTTTCAATAGTAATTATTTATCCATGAACATTTTAAGTAAATATTTCAGACATTGATTCTGAAACTATATGTTTTTCTGGTGTGCTTTTTTCCCCTGTGTTTTTTAATCTCTACTCCATATGCCTTTTAAAACACAGCTGCACTACATTCTCACATTTCACAAATATTTAATGTATCTGAAATCCAGATTTTTCTCTAACACTTGATTCCTTGTATTTTTAAATGCCTGCTTAAATTTAGGTTCATGAGCAGTTTGTCTGTAGTCAGTTCCACTGATTAATGTTAAGCATGATCTTAATTGCATTTTTGGGCTGTGGCCAGAATGATTTATGCCTCATCTGTTGCAAGCTATTAATGGCTCCTTGTAATCAATGCAGATCTAGTGAGAAAACAGGATGTTTTTTTTCCACAGTGAAGGGATGTCTGTCTCTTAAATGTAGATATCTAAATCTTAGGCTAAAATTTAGGACTAGAAAGTCTAAATTGCTAATCTTTTCCTTCTGTAATACAATGCAGAAAGGCTAAAGGCTTTGCAAAATCCATCTTTCCACTGCAAGGAAGCTTGGAAGCTGTATCGTTTCCTCACTGCCATTAGAAGGGATGGCTCAGAATTCATTATAACCTTCATATAAAAGAGGCAATGAGAGGTGAATATCACCTTGATAATCAAAATCATGTTGCAATACTACCCTGCTTGATTTATGCTTATTAGGTATGTGGAACGGATTTATTATTTTTTACTCTTGTGGCACAGAAAGCACAAAAATACAGAAGATTTGTTGACCTGTATAGAGAGGACAGCACAACTGCTAAAAAACCTGGACATTTGGGGACCATGCTTCTTAGAGCAAATCATTAGAGGATTCACAAGAGGAAAAACATCCAGCTCTTAACAGCAGATAGATGAATTCAGAGTTCATTGCACTAATAGCCACAAAGTATTCAAATTCATATTTTTTTCTGGAAAGTATAAAGCTCACTCATAAAATTATTCTGTAATAGTGCCTCCCTTTAAGTTCAACATGTTGGAGGATTTGAGCAAGGGTATATTACAAAACAACTAAATAGGCAGAGGCAAATGGATAAACAAACATTAGTTCTACTAAACAGCACAAAATAGTATTGCAGAAGGAAAATAAAATAATTCAAAATGTAGACCAGTTCAAATAAAAGCAAGTGGGCAAAGAATGATTTTTTAACTTAAATATTAAGCCATAATGATACAAGCAATAAAGTAAAAAAATGTTTGTTATTAAATTGTCATTGACCACACTAGAAGTAGAATTTTATAACATGAGCTGGAAGGATTCATAAACAGGGATCAAGCAGACTGCACAGAGGAGATATGATACATTAAAGTAGAAACATTAAATTATTTTTAAACATCCACATTTAGTATTGAGAAAGATAATCATGTTCATTAACACTGAAGATTCATCTTTCATCTTCTGAAAATCATGTCTCCAAAACTTTCTTACATAGAGGTGGTATAAAACACCCCAACAAACAGCAACAAAACAACATCAACAACAAAACCCCATAAAAATATACTGATTGGAATAGAGATTCTTCACACAACAGATCTAAAAGTAATTAGACTTAAAATTCTGAAGCATTTAAATGTGGTGTCAGCCATGGCTTTATTCCACAGAATGGAAAGCAGTAAACACACTGTGTTTTTAAACACATACTTTTTTTTTTTTTTTTAAAGACCTTGCCTAACCACAGGGACCATAGGTCAGAGGAAACGTAACAGAGAATAGAATTAAAAATGAAGTATAGGTCACAAGCATCCGAACACAGAGCAGTAAAATCCCCAGACTTAAATAGACTGAAACCATAGCGAGGATTAGAATTAGTACTTTTGTAAAGTATAGTGTATTTGGAGAAGAATTACATTTTCAGAGGTAATTTATGTCTCATACACCTTTGAAGAGGTTAGCAAGCAAAGGAAGAAACATGATCCACTTTGTATTACTTCATCTACAAACTCAATTTCTTAGGACCTTATGCACAGAATAATCACATAGCAGCTGAGGTTGGAATGGACCTCTGGAGGCCAACTCATCCAACTGCCCTGCTCAAACAAGGTTAACTACAGTATGATTCCCAGGACCATGTGCAGATGGTAGAATCACAATTGTACTTAGTACTGGAAGAAGATCACAGTTCCAAGAATCTCTCTGTACTCTCCTTTTCTGCTGATACCTGCAGAGATGAACTCTAGGTGATCAGGATGCCTAAAAGCTGTAGTGGAGCACCACTGTAAGAGGATCACAAGATATGCACAAGATATATTATATTAAAAAATTAAATATATTCTGGTCTTCTCACTCAATTTACAGAGGATATTCTGAAAATAAACCAAAAAATGTTACAGAACAGGGAAAGAATAAATTGATGTATCAGGTGCCTGCCACCTGAGAAGCTACTTCAATAACCACCTAGAAGTAGTATTAGATTCTGGGAAATATGTTATAAAGATGATAAAATTATGACTGGTGTATTTATGAATAAATAAGGAATAGTAATTCACAGCTCCTCATGGTTTAGTGCATTGCATTGTGCTTAATTTGACAGACTGAATGCAAATCAAAATACCGTTTGTTTCACCTCAATTGTAATTAAATTAGTTAGCACATTGCCAAAAGTTATGGTGAATGCCAAAAAGCATAATTTGGTTTTAAAATTATGGGATAATGGGTGTTATTAGTTATTATTATAAATGTATAAATGGATAATTAATACTGTGATCTAGATGTTTACTTCATTAGGAAACACCAAGGAGCTGAAATGGCGCATTAAATATAGATTGCTTAATATAGTATTTTTCTGAATACTTATCAACCACTAGTGGGGACAGTGTATGAGGGTAGAGGTAGGAGACAGAGCTTTCACCTGTGCCATCATATCTGTTGCATAAATTTATGTACCTCATAAACCTGAAGTATTCACATACAGTAGATGTCATCAGTAGAAGAGCCAGACACCTCTGAACAGTTTTTCACCTAGGTTTCTCTTTAAAAATTACTTTAGGTGAATATATATTGCTGGAGGTATGAATACTTCTCAAGAATTTGCATCAGAAACACTTTCTGTTTGTGCAAAAGAAGGGCTGTCCATGAAGTATTCCCAAATATTACATATATGGACAAGATCAAAATATACAATTGTTGTGGTTTTAACCCAGACAGCAGCTGAGCACCACATGGCCACTAACTCACCCCTCCCATAGCCCAGTGGGATGAGGAGGACAATTGGACAGTAAAAGGTAAAACTTGTGGGTTGCAATAAGGACGGTTCACTAGGATGTCAAAGGTAGATGAAAGTAGTAATAACAAATCTAATTAAAAAATACAAATTGGATGCTACGCAATGCAATTTGCTCATCACCTGGAACCCAATGCCCATCCCATCCCTAAGCAGTGGCCCCTCCTCCCTGGCCAGCCCCTTTTATATGCTGAGCATGACATCATATGGTATGGAATATCCCTTTGGCCAGTTTGGGTCATCTGTCCTGGTTGTGTCACCTCCCAGGTTGTTGTGAAAATTAATTCTATCCCAGCTGAAAACTAGGACAACAACATTCAAGGTAGATGTTTTAGATTCATTTTAGAATCTGTTTTCTTCAAATAGGTGTGTCATGCACAGATAAACGCATCCTTTATGCTTGTACAAATCCAAAATAATCTTTATAGGATTTTGACTGCAATTATACTCCTGTCTTTAAAAATGTGATAAAAGTGTGTATTATTAATTTCCAAGATCTTGATTCAATGGTCCTTCCTGGAATCCCACAGGCTCAAAGGAAAACAAAAGAAACAACACATCATTTTCTTCCAGACCTCACACATTTCACTAATAGGTCATATCAAGGTGTTGTACTCATTCTGCAAGTAGCTCACTACATGCTGTATTAGGATGCTGCTGTTTCAGATATTTAAAAGCCTTGCTTTAACACTGTGCCAAAGTATGCCGTGAATGTCAGCCTGCTTTAAATCAAAACTGAAAACTGACTTGTTTTTGCCTTTGCTTTCCATCATTAGCTTGGCACTGCAAGCTGTGTTATTAATTATTGTACATCTCTTGTAAAACTCCTTGAGATGTCTTGCTGAGATAAGGTACTGTGTCCTATAAATGGAAGTTGTTGCAGCTATTCAGTCATAAATGAGTCAGAAGTACAGTAGAGCAAAGTTTTTCAAAAGTTCCATCAACTATGTAAAGTTTAACATAAGTTAATACCATAAGGCTGATTCTAGAATCTGCAGTTTATGGTTTACAGCTCACGAAAGCATTTAGAACTGTGCATTATGCCTCAAAATAATTGTATATCCATAGCAAATTTACACTAACCTTGCACATATTTAATTCAGGTACAACCAACCACATAGAGGGACAGAGGAGATGCAGATGTGAGATTTCTGTTAGTATTTAGATGATGAACTTCCTAGACATAGGATTTGCACCATGTTATTGTGTTAGCTTGGACTAAAAAGGAAGGCATCTGGCTCAGAATAAGAGGATGATTAGAAAAGAAATAGCTTTTTGAAGAAAAACCTTCTTTGATACTACTGAACTATTTTAATATATTGGTTAAACATCACGGGGCTTCAAAGAGTGTGAGAGAATTAACAACTTATTTTAAAATGTGATTAGTTGTAGTTTGGGGATGCTGGGATTACCTTTGGCTTTAGAGCCAATCTCATCCCTAATGGCACTATTTCAAAAATGTACTTGGCCTAATTTCACTGCTATTTAGGTGATTTGTTAAAGCAAATGGTTTTCTACAGCAGGAGATTTTTAAAGGTTACAAAAGGAATACCAAAATTATGAAGTCACAGGGGAAAAAAATTAGGGAATGGAAGACCCTTAACATTAGAGTTGACTTCACTGCTGAGGTCAAGGCTTGTTCAACTCTACAGAGGACTGACTTTTCTCCTCCGTTCATTCTCCTAGCTATACATTAAAAAATATCTATCTCAGGCATGGCTCTTTTTAGATGTAGAAGTCCAAATATTTAATGCAGGCAGAGGCCAACTTTATGGGGTTCAACAAGGCCAAGTGCTGGGTCCTGCCCTTTGGTCACAATAACCCCAGACAATGCTACAGGATGGGGTCAGAGTGGCTGGAGAGCTCCCCGGAGGAGAAGGACCTGGAGGTGTTAGTTAGCAGCCAGCTGAACATCAGCTGAATATCGGCTGAAGGCAAGTTCCATCCTGGCCTGTATGAGGAATGGTGGGACCAGCAGGAGTACGGAAGTGATTGTCCCATTGTACTCAGTTCTGATGAGGCTGCACCTTGAGTACTGTGTGCAGTTTTGGGGTCACTCACTACAGGAAGGACATTGAGATGCTGGAGTGTGTCCAGAGAAGGATGACAAAGCTGGTTATGGTTCTGGAGCACAAGTCCTACGAGGAGCGGCTGAGGGAACTGGGGCTTTTTAGTCTTGATAAAAGGAGGCTGAGGGGAGACCTTATGGCTCTCTACAACTACCTGCAAGGAGGTTATAGAGAGGTGGGGATGGTCTCTTCTCTCAGGTAACAATCCATAGGGTGAGAGGAAATGGTTTCAAATTGATTCAGGAGAGATTTAGGTATCAGGAAGAATTTATTAAAAAGGTTTTTAGGCATTGGTACAGGCTGCCCAAGGAAGTGGTAGAGTCAATATCTTAGGAGGTATGTCAAAGGCGTGTAGATGTGCTTGAGGACATGGTCTAGAGGTGGACTAGGCAGGGTTAGGCTGTGGTTGGACTCAATGATCTTAAAGGCCTATTCCAAACCAAGTGACTCTATGATTCTATGAAAGTAATTGCTTCCGAAAGAGGAAAAGTGATCCTTCAGAAGCTCAGAAGATGACCACTGACAGAAATGTAGGTCAAATATGGAAATCAAAATCTTGGGGAAACATTTATCACTATTTTTCTAGTTCTTCTGAGTCTCAGAATTCTTGTTCTGTGTTTGGCATGAAATGAACAGCTATTCAAGGTACCTTGTGGGTACCTTTCTGTACATTTGCCAACAAATTATACTGTGTTAAATGCTGTGTACTGTGGAGACAGAAGAAGCAAACCTCTTGGTATCCACAGAAAATTACAAGGGAGCACTGAGACATTCACAGGACAAGCATTACAGCAAAATGGACAATTTTCACAATTGCATCTTAGATGTTGCTAGACAGCAACAGCCAAGCATAGGAGAAAGTGATTACAACTTCCCAATGTCTACTTAAAGAGTTCATAGTTGGTGTCAGACCTAACCTCAAGACAAGCTTGGTGGTTGAAGAACATTTTGTCATTAAGTATGGCATGACCAAAGCAAAGAATTCAGTATGGTGAAGGTGTCAGTCGTGACATTTATCCTTCTAAATCTATGCACAATTAAACAAGCGGAAATTACGAGTATGGGATCCTGATTAGCAGAAAGGAACATTTTACTTATTTCTTGCTAGCAACTTTTCATTCCTCAGCAGTACGTGGTCATAAAATGAAGAATAACATCAAGGGCACAGAGTGGAATCTAATGATACAACTAAACTGAATGGGCACTGACGAAGTCAGCAATTTATCCCTATCTCTTGATAGTTTCAGGCTCAAGAGTAATCTGAACCTTATTTTGCCATTGCATCTTGTATAATGATTGCAAAAGCATGTATAAAACACAGTGTGAGGGCTTCAGCAAAAAGGGAGTTATAAACAGTGACACAGAGTGGTAGAGCTTCGATGTGATTTCAATTAACGCATGAATTGCTTTTTTGTTTTTGTAATAGTCAGAACACTCAGAAGATTTGACTCACTTTTCTTTCACCCTTTTCTCATCATGACATATTATACTTTCAGTGTTATGGAATCTCATTTACCCATAAGGCTGATGTGGTATCTTGTAAAAACTTGTACACTTCTAAAGAGCGTACTTGCAAAAATTATACTCGTGTTGAAGGTACTTAAGCAGACGAAATTCGATATTTCCCCAAATGAGGCTTTTATGAAAGAACTATTTCACATTTATTTACATTCATTTTGTTAAAACTATTTTCTTTTCTCTGTGAAGAAGTTGTAAGTGGTAGTTCAAAAGAATCTTGATATCAAAGCCAACGCTTGAACTGATTGGTAAGCTGCATGCACTTAACAAGCCCTTGTGATATTCTTTGCTGTACAGTTATCTCACAGAACGTCTGATTCAAAAGCAAGTAATAAGCCTCAGTTTATTTCACATAGCTTCTATTTAGCAGACATACTCTGATATCTCTTTTAAATTGAACCTGAAGATTTAAATATTGGTCCAGATATTAGCCTGTGTTTCTAAGAACACAGCTTAAAAGACAGGATGTTAATGACTGGAATGAAAATACGAATCTTAACATTTCTTACTTTCTTGCAATATTCTTCTGTTTTTATTCACATGTCATTTCTATTTTATCCCAAGTGCTTCATTATAGCATAGGCAGGGCTAATATTGAATAAATAAATCTCCTTGCAATCGAATCTCATTTACCTAATGTTTAAAGTGAGCCTATAACTTATACTCACGGAAAACAACAATATCCTTTAAATAGGTTTATCCTTTGCTTTTGTATCAGCAAGTCCTAACAGGCTTAAAATTTCTATCAAGATTGTACACCTCAAAGTAAGCATTCATTTTTCCCCATTGTTTCTTCTATATCAATCCAGCAGTACAGGTCTGAACAGTTGTGGTGGGTTGACCCTGCAAGGATGACAGGTGCCCACTGAAAGCCACTCTATCAGTCCCCTTCCTCAGCTGGAAAGGGGAGAGAAAATATAGTGAAAAGCTCGTGAGTCGAGGTAAGGACAGGGAGAGATCAGTCAGAAATTACCCCGACAGGCCAAAAAAGTTTAACACAGAATAAAATGCATCTAATTTATTACCCAATGAAGAAAACAGAGTAGGATAATGAGAAATAAAACCACATGTTAAAACACCTCCTCCCATCCCTCCCTTCTTCCTGGGCTCAACACTAATTCTGATTTCTTGAGCTGCTCCCTGCCCCACGCCACCCCCATCCACCTCCCCACCCCTCTCCCCAAGTGGCACAGGAAGATGGGGAATGGGGATTGTGGTCGGATCGTCACACGTTGTCCCTGCTGATACTTCCTCCTTGCGGGAGGTAGCCTTACACCCTTTCCCTGCTCCAGCATGGGGTGCCTCTCCCAGGAGCTCTCCACCAACTTCTCCAATGTCTTTTCCACAGGGTCTGCAGTTCTTAATGAACTGCTCCAGTGTGGGTTTCTTCCATGTGGTGCAGACCTTCAGGAACAGACTGCACAAGCATGGTTTCCCCATAGGGTCATTCCAGCAAATCTGATCCAGCACAGACTTCCCACTAGGTCACAGCACTCTTCAGGTGTCTTCACCTGCTCTAAAGTGGGGTTCTCCACAGGGTGCAGGTGGAATCTTTGCTCCTTGTCATCTTCCATGGTCTATAGGGGTACAGCTTTTTTCACCATGATCTTCTCCAAGGGCTGCAGGGGAAGTTGTGTTCCAGTGCATGGAGTGCCTCCTTCCCCTTCTCCACTGACCTTGGTGTCTGCAAAGTTTCCCACATCCTCCAACTCCTCTGCCAGGCAGCAAACAGCTAAAGCTTGCCTTTTTTTCTTTTATTTTTCTTTCTTAAATATGGTATCACAGAGTCACTACCACTTTCACTGACTAGCTTGGCATTGGTAAAGAAAGGGTCCATCCATCAGCTGGCTTACATTAGCTCTTTTGGATCTTGGTGAAGCTTCTAGCAGCTTCTTGCAGAAGCCACCCCTGCAGCCCTCTGCCACCCCATTACTAAAATCTTGCCATTCAAGCACAAAACAATGCCATGCATGTATGAATTTTAACTAACTCAGAAGTAAATTTTTATATAAAGTGATAATGCATGATGAATTTATATTGGCCTCCTTGGAGTTGTCATGAAGAAACATTTAGATATTCTACAGTGCTTAGTTGGAACACTCCTGCAATACAATAGTCAGTGATCAAGCTATCATGCACCGTGTTACTATTCAAATTTAATTTAACTGTTCTTGAAGTTAAATGTCACTGCATGTTCATGTGTGAATAGGAATGAAAAGCTCAGGCTGCAGTAATTATTCATAGTGAATTTTCACTAGCACAGGTCAGTAATGACCTATAGCTTGAAAAAAAAATATGGATTTGGATATTTCAGTCATATGTCAATTGCTTCTTATAAACATTTATATTGTGATAGAGGAAAAATAAAAATAATTTTATGAAAAATTAAAATGCTTTGAACAGGTTAAGTTTACAAGACTTCTAAAGTTTTTAGAATGCACCATTTTGACACTTTCTCTTAAATTACTTGCCTGAATTCTTGTTCTTTTTTAAAATATTCTGTAATCTGTACAATTAAAAAATCTGCTAAGATATGGAATATGTATCTGGTTTTAAAACTTTTTCCAAGAAATTTTTTACTTAAGATTTTTTCATTTAAATTTAAAAAACCCTAACGTATTCTATAAACTCAATTTCTTTTATAGCATTAAATTTATTCTTTCTCAATTTCTACTTTTCATCTTTTTCCTTTTTCAAATGCCAGTCTGTCTTATTTATTCTTCCCGATTTCAACAGCATTCCTAAACAAGTTGGAAAATGTTAAGACACACACTCTGACAGATTCACAGTAATTTAAATAATGGGGTTACATTCGTTATGTTAGATAAGATGTGATCATTTCAACATTTGTTCCGACCTTATCTATGTCAAGCACTTGCACTCATACTGTTATCCTTTACTGAACCTTGATATCTAATTACCAGTAAATCATATCTGCAAATATCTCTGGCTGTAAATGCTGTCCCATTTTTAGTTTGTTCAGTTTCAGATTTCAGAATTTTTTTCCCAAGAGATTAATAAAGAAGATGTCTAGTTTTCTCACTAATAAACTAAGCAGTTCTGTACATTCAGTTCCTCCTCATAAGTCTTCTTCCTTCATGGGATCGTTTGTGAATTTTTATGAATCTTAGAGACTAAACATCTAGTAACCAGCAGTGGTTATGTATTGAAACATATTGAAACGTATTGAAATATTTAGTTGTAGGTCATGGACCAAAGCAACAAAATCGACATCCTACATCATTGTACTAGTATCTCATTCAATTTTTTGTATATCATGACTCCAACATTTCTTTTTTCCTTAGCCTCAGCCAACTAGGATACAGTTCCCTGTACAGTAAGTATGACCTGTGTTCCTGGCTTCTAGACAGTCTTGTGTTTGGCAGCTTGAAATCATGTTTTGTTTTCACAAACTCTGCTTAACCAGTGACCCAGAGCGTTCTGTATGACTGCCCTGTATGGTTCATTGTTTTCCACCCTGTCAGTCTCGTTTTATCTACATATTTTGTCAGCAAAGATTTTATATTTGCTTCTATGCACTGATAAAAATATTTCCAAACCTATTATTGTGCACTTCATAAATCCAACAAAAATGTCCTCATTCAACACTTAATTAACACAGATGACTTCCAGGGATATATCAACTAGGCGTTGCCATACAAACCTAATTTTTCTAACAAAAGATAAAGAAGAAAAAAACCTACTGATTGTGTTCTTTATGAAGAGTATACTATCAAAAACAGTATCCAATTAAATTGTTGAAGGACATATAAGACATATACAATGAAGTGATCTGTTATGCCTCAATAGTTATTTTACTGAGTTAATGTTCTTCGGTACATGTAAAAATGAAAAATATTTTTAGATTTTATGTCTACGCTTACACAGCCAGAACAAATACCTATATTTATCACCACATTTTAACTTGTACAGATCATACAGTGTTAGAGAAAACTTAATTTTTTTAAAAATAATTTTAAAAAATATTTTTTTAAAAATACACAACGCTAATATATTTAGCACTGGTTCTAGAGTTTAATACTCTAAGAAAGCAATATAGACTTAGTTATGCTTAATTTTACAAATTTCCTTTATGTCACTGCCATTTTATCTGTAAAATCATGGACTTTGTATCAAAGCACAAAAGAGATAAATCCAGTATTTTTTAATAATAATGAAAAGACAAATGTTTATGTATTTCAATAAAATTATATTGTTCCATAGTAATGGGCAGGTTATGAAGAGATGCACCTCTTCAAAAGCCTTATTTACTTCCATTAATTGTGATAAAATTTCAATTGTGTTTTGGAGACCATTTTAAGATTGGGATCATATGGTTGAATTTGATGCAAATCATGGCAAACCCCTATGGCAGAAGTTTAGATTGTAGTCCAACTACCTGTCTCAAAAACTACAGCAATATTTTTCTGGTAATACATCTAAAGCTTATGACAACTTTGAAAATTAGGTAAATAAACTTTATTTTTTAAAAAGAGAGGAATAAATACTGCATATTTCTGTTCATGTAGCATTGTATAAGACTGTGCCATTCCACCAAATCGAGATTGTCAGGAATAATGTATAATGTTACATTTGTAATTTCTCTAAGGGAGAAAAGTATTGCATTTTCCTTTAATATGAAATCTAACATCACATAAACATTAGCCAATGCAGTCAAAAACCAAATGTAAGTTTTGGTTTTTTTTTTGCAAGAACACACGTGATTATTCTATAATCATACATGTTTGAATTATTACTCTTTTGAGGTCGTATTAAAACTTTGTCTCAATAATCTTATAAGCTTGATGTTAACCCCTTTAAGTTATCTTGTTTAGCATATATGTAGTAGAAAGCAAACCAAAGAAAAGACAAAACAGACACACATGCCACGGTTCAGTTATCTAAATGTAATGTGTGTAAAGTATTTTGAAATACACATCTATATCCTTACAGAATCATCAGCTAGGTCAGGTTGTTCGGATCCCCATCCAGCCTGACCCTGAATGTTGTAGGTTTAGGGCATCCACCTCTTCTCTGGGCAACCTGTTCCAGTGTTTTCCCTCTCATCATAAAATTTTCTTCTTTTATCTAGTCTGAATCTACACTCTGTTAGTTTAAAACCATTATCCCTCAGTCCCATCACAGCAGGTTATACTTAAATTTCTTCCTATCTTTCTTGTAAGTCCCTTTTAAGTTTTGAAAGGCTGCAATAAGGCTCTGTGAAGCCTTCTCTTCTCCAGGCTGTGAATGAGCCCAACTTTCTCAGCATGCCCTCACGACAGGTGGTCCAGCCCTCTGACCAGTGTTGTGGCGCTGGTCTGGACTCGCTCCAACAGGTCCATGTCTTTACTGTTCTGAGGACTCCAGAGCTAGATGTAATACTCTAGGGCGAGTCATAAGGATGGAGTAAAAGGGCAGAATCACCTCCCATGACCTGCTGGTCATGTTTCTTTTGATGCATTCCAGCCTACAGCATGCTTTCTGAGCTAAGAGTGCACATTGCTGGCTCCTGTCCTGCTTTTCCACACACCAGTACCCCCATGTTCTTCTCAAGGCGGCTCTCAACTTTATACTTAGACTTGTTGACACTCATGCAGTTCACACAGGCCCACCTCTCAAGAAATGTCAAGGTCCCTCTAGATGGCATCCCTTCCTTCCAGCGTGTCAACCATATCACCAAGCTGTACGTCATCTACAAAATTGCTTTTAGTGCAATCGATGCCACTGTCCCTGTCACATGCGTAAGGCACAACTTCCAACTAAACTGAATACTCTTAAAACTTTCGAAAAACACTACTTTATCTTAAAATTCTCATCATACATATTGAAGCATGTATGCATGTTTATGGTTCAACTGTTCTTTCCCAACCCCCCCCAAATATAGACGAGATATTAAAGCTCTAACACATTTCACACATACAGAAGAGAAGTTTTCAATTTTTCTTCCTAAAAATGTACATGTTATTACTTCCCTCTACATTTATTTGGACACTAGTTTTCTAGGTAAATGGTTAAGAAACTTCTTCCGTTTATTATGAAGTATTTGTATATATTTTGATTAGTATCATCATCTTCATTGTCATTAGATATATTTTCTGATTCATTTATCAGTTGTAATTGAAAAATTGCTTACTTACAAGGACCTGTGACCAAGCTAATATACATGTTTATTTCTTCAATTTAATAATCTTGTTTTCATTAAATCCAGTGCATAATAAAAAGTTCTATAAGGCCACATGAACTACTGTCATAATTTCCACATATTAAAAAAAAAGTTATATTCTAGCTTTGTTTTTTGTCAATGGAGATGATTCTTTCACCTTAAATAAGTCTATTAATCGCAACAGCTGGAACTGTTGCCTAGGTTAATGTTAGGCAAAAGATTTAACATGTGCCAGGCAATACTGCAAATTTCCAACAGTTGTCTATATTATAAATGCTATTTTAAGATATATCAAAACTATACTACATTGTTGAAACAAAGTATTTCTTGCAAACCTAATATTATCATCTTTCAGTATCCTTCTCTCATATCCAGAGAGAGATTCATAAACCTTCATGCTTGGAATTTCAAGGCAATTCTATATTATTAAAAATAGTAAAATCTTGAAGAACTGCATTGTTTCTTATAATTTATTGGTTTTTTTTCTTTTGGAAGGACAAAAATTTCCCATTAGCTGTGCTCTACCTTGACATCAGATTGTGTCCTAACTTGTACCTAAATATTATTGTTTTCAATATCAGAATACTGAGCTAAAACGATTACCTGAAGTCAAACTCATTTCAGTGTTTTAATTGAAAACGAAAATTATCAGAAATGAGGATGGCATCTGAGTGAGAAGTTTTATTCCATTAATTCTGATTCTGCAGAGTAGCCAAGAACACAAGAAATAGAAGGATTTTTCTAAGTATGATGCCATTATCACTTGTTACTACTTGTTATTAGTAGATTATTGTTTGCCTGTCTTCACTGTAGTCTTTCAGAAGAATGCAACTGATACAGTTGTTTCACCCCGATGAGGGTTAGGTTAGAGTCTGTTTTTAACCCTGGAAAATGATTCAGGAATGGTCTGAGGAAAAATATCAGGCAGCTCAGGAAATTATATTCAACCTCACTTGGAGTACTGGATATATTTGAGAGAATACTTCTGAAGGGTCTGCAATTCCATTCTCTGAAAAAAAAAAAAAAAAAGATTACATTGACAAGACCAATCCATAGCTTCTGATCATCTCTTTTCAAACTAGAGCTACTTAAAGATCAGAGAAAATGTTATGATATAATAAGCCTGCAAGTTCAAAGAGCAGAGTTGAAGACCCTGAAAGTTTGTATGAAAGAGTAAAACATCTTTGAGGGCTACAAAATGTCATGGACTGAAAACTTGACCAGTGTCATTCTATGATATCTCTATAGTCTATAGACATTACATAACCTCCATCCCTTTCTCCACATCAATCTTTGCTCTTCCTTTCATAAATTTTGCATTGTTTTTGTTGTTTCAGTCTTCTCACCTTATTAATAAAATATAACAAAATATTTGATTTCTAATGCTTTCCAGTTCACTCACTTATATTCTCTTAGTTACACATTTAAGAGCCTCATGGGAATTGCTGACTTCATTTTGAATCCATATATAACAATTTTAATGAATATGGCTTAACATAATATTACAAGTTCATTTTTTTCTGATACATAACCAGAGCCTCTACTTTGAATTCACTGGTCATTAAAGAAAAGTGTAGATTTTGGTTACTTAAACAATACAATAATATATATGCATGCATATATATATAGAGATAAACTTTATATTTATATAATTTATCATATGTATTTATCTTGTATATCCTAGATTAATTATTCTGCCGCTAGGCTGTTGTGTAAAAGGATCAGTACCATTACCATTATGCACTCATACACTCAATTTAAGCAGAGAAATAATATATTTCTTTAGTTTTGTATGGAGATTGCATCTAACTTCAAAAGGATAATTCAAAAATGGCCAAAACTTAATCAAAATTATTTCACTAACGATTAAAGTCTCATAAACTCTTGAAATGGTTAGATTTTCCCTGCATTAGCTAGCAATACCTCTGTGAAACTGATGAAGATTACAGGGAAAAAGTAAAATGAGGATCCTGAACTTAGGGCTTAAACTGATTGTGATCCATGCTAGAATATGGAACAGGATACAGGGTTTGGGGTTTTAAATATGAGATACAACAGAGTGAACTTTTATAAGAAAGGTATGTTCTAGGAATATAACTGTGAACAGGTAACTGCATATCACTTCTCAGGACAGAGTATTAGGGTAGAGAAAATCTCCACTCTCACAAATAACCACGTTCTGCATTCATCCAAAGATATTTCTTTCTATAACACTGTATTATGACAAACCTGTCTGACTTTATTTTCTTGAATGTCCTTCTAATTGATTAACCACAGGGGCTTCTGTATTGGTTTCTAGGGCGTTAGCAGATCAAGAACTACCTTTTTTATTAGTATAAATTAAATGTGCAGAATGTGTGAAACATGTTTTTTTCTGAATGTATTTTATTACTGTATCCTAACAAACATGGTGTTGTCACTGCTTTCAAAGAACACTTGTCACTAGACCTTGTTTTAGCCCAAAACCTTGTCTTGACTTTTGCTTGCTTTAGCTCCAAAACATATTTAAAAATCACTCTGTGGCAGACAGGCTACCTAAGAATCATACCTATTCTCAGTGCTTAATCCTTGGAATTACTGGACTTGTTTGGATTTGCTCTACTGAAACCTGTGATCTAATGCTTATTCATAACACATAATCCATAAAATTTAAGGCAAAAGTCTAGTAAACAGTCAAGAGTAAGAAAATAATTAGCATAATATAGAAATGATGACCTATGGGAAAGAGGCAAAAACCTGAGAAACGGCAGAACAGAAAAATGAGAAAACCAGTCATACTTACTGTTTCTCAAGATCTCAGCAGCCAGAGTATCGCAAGGACAAGCACATCCCAGTCACCTATGGCAAAAGAGTCAAAAACCTCAAGAACATAAGGCCAACCAGAAATATAAGAAAATACTTTAGGTAACAGTTTTAAGATGCTTTAATTAGTAGTGCTAGAACTGGCTTATTATTTTATCAGCCTTTATGTAAATTTTAGATACTGGTACATGCAAGTCACTTTATCAGAGCCAGTTAGCCTTAGTGATGTTTGACTAGCAACGAAATTTTGAGTCCACACTTAAGGTGTGTTGGTGTTTTGCTTATAATACAATTTTACATGTCACAATGGTTGCACACAAGTTTGTAAGGAAAAAATAATAACCACCCTTAAGATGTTTACATTAAGAAGAACTATGTATGCACTGAAACAAAAAGCCTGTGTTTTTATATTTAGAAAGCAGGATACTTAACTAAAGCTTTATGAGTATTTTTCTTCACAAAAACAGAAGGAGAAAAATCCAAATGAATGGATAAACCAATTTATGTATGTCTATAAAAATTTTAAAAACTCATATTTCTACATTGGAACGTGGAGGAAAAAATATTCGTAAAATTGTACTCAGAGGTATTAAGCATCCCACATAACCTCATAAAATGAATACATTTTTTATGAAAAGTAAAAAAAAAATTCTAATCAAAATGACAGTCTGGTCTCCTACATCAGTTATAATTTCTGTAGTAACTGTTTTCATTCTTCTTCATTGTCACGGTTCACTTCAGGTGGACGTGTGATGGTTCATTTTATTGGGATCTCGAGGTGTAAAAGACCAGGGAAACCACACCAAGGAGTTGTTTTTAAATCAAACAATGCAGTTCTAGTGCTTCACACAATAGGTAAAGGGAGAAAAGTTAAAGAGAGGAAAGAGGTAAAGAGAGGAAAGAGGATAATAGGTCCCACCACGGGGTCCAAGGCACCCCTATGGTCCAAGGATCATGCGGGTCCCATTGGTCCTTCAGTCATTGTGATCCTCAGTGGGGAAAGCTTCCAAAGTCCATCACTAAAAAGTCATCTATTAATCTGTCCCAGAAATCATTATGCCCCGCACCCACGCACACACATACTGTGGTCCCTGTGTGATCTCTGGTGGTCTTTTGATGAAAGTTTAGAGTCTTCTGGGTAAAAAAAGTTTGTTGTTCTTCCTTATCTATGAGGTTCCTTTGTCCTGATGGTCTGGTTAAGCAGCATCTCTCTGTTTAAGGCTGCCCAAGCACATAGTGCTTTCAGGATCCAAACAGTACTTTGTTCCCGGTAATGCATCCATGGAGACCACACTTTTGCCTGGTTTGGCAAGCTTAGCGCCCTTTGTCTGGGTACAATTCCATTCCTTGGATCAGTGACTGTGTCTCAGGTGGTCGGGCAGGCTGCTGCAAACCCCTGGCTGCAAACGTGTGACAAGATGTTATCAGAAGTATTGGGGTACTTTGTTATCGAAGTCTCTTATGACAGTTCTGGTTTTTGGACCAAGTGATATAAACAAATCACTTTCTAATAAACTGAAGTGTCAACTTATAAGTGTTGCTTTGTATTATTTTGAAGATATTCTAAAGATGTCAGTGAATGTTTGGGTTTTTCTGTATTGAAGTCTGTTAAAAACAAAAATTAAGTTTAAGATTTTATAGAAAAACATTTTTATAGCAATCATTTTGAAGAACTTTAAGGCAGGTAACTCATATGACACAACATAAATTTATTTTTGAGAAATTTAACCAGAATTTCTAACTCTCAGAAGCCCACTATGGGCTGGTAAAATGCAGTTTAAATTCTTGAAATTTCCAAGGGGTTAGGTATATTTTTCCTAGAAACATTTTTAAAATAAATTCTGCATGCATGTGGTACAAAACCATCTGTAATATAGCATGAGAGTTTCTCTTAGATTTTCTCCTTCATACTGGGAATGGGAACCTTGCACATGTTTTTGTTTGCTTTGAGGTTTAGGGTTTGCTTTTCTTTTTAGTGTTGGTGTTTTGGTTTGTTTGTTAGTCGGTTTTTTCCTCTTTTTCTTTTTTTTTTTCTTCTCCTTAATGGCTTGTTTTAATTATGGTACTATTTATTTCTCCTTTCTCTCTTCTGATTCAGTCTGATGTTCAGTCTGATGTGCAATTGTATCACACTATTTCCTTCTTTTTCCCTAGCAATCTTCCTTATATAGTTTTTTTTCTAGAACTGATTTATTTTCTGACTTCATAGAAGTGCAAAGTAATGGACTGGATCCAACACAGAAGCAGTAAATTTTCAGTCTCAGTACTGCTATTCATCTTGTTGAGATCTGAAATAAATAATTTCCCTGTGAATGTCTCTTTCTTTATCCAAACTTTGACTATCTGAATAAAAAATCTCAGAATATCTGTTGTCTCTGTTTTCTATTTTGTAAATAAAAAAAAAAATAAATTGCTTGATTGTGGTAAGGTTGCCCTGTAACCAGGAAGATATGAAGCACATTCCTTGAAATTATTCCCTCATTCTACCACTTCCTTTTGTCACTCTCATCCCATCTGAACCTCTCTTTCCTCTGATAAAAGCCCTTTTATGATTACAGTCTTCTTTCTTAACCTTCAACTCTTTTTATCCATGATATCTTTCCTTGCCTTTATCAGTCTCTATTTTTTCAGTTATTAGCTTCTTTTGATTTGCAGCTTTTTGTTGACTGGGTTTTCATTCCAACATGCCCACCCAAATTCATCTTTCTTATTGTCAACAACAGGACTGTAAATCTTGATGACACATCTGCATAAAGACAAATGTTGACTAGTGAGAAAGCACAAGTAAGGCTCTGTTAGTAAATACGAAACTTCAGCCCCATACAGTAACCACACTGTTAGACCTAATGACTTTTGCTTTAGCTTTTTTTGTGCTAAGACCACTAAAAAAGAGATCATTATCTAAGCTCCTATATAGGTTGCTAATCTAACTCTGTCTAATTTTACACTGACCCTGCATGGAGGCCAGACTCTCACCAAAGCCACTCTATCACTCTGCTCTTAGCTGGACATGGGAGAAAATACATGTTGAGAGGCTTTGGAGTCGAGATCAGGGAGAGATCATTCTGCAATCAGTGTCACGGGCAAAACAGACTCAACACAGAAGAAAGGCAAGAAAACTCTCTCATTTATTACACTGCACTACACACACAGAGACACCAGAGTCGGATAATGAGAAGTACAAACAGCTCTTAAAACACCACCCCCACCCCTCCCTTCTTTGTAGACCACTTTATTCATGATGTTTCTCTTCCCCAGGATGGCACAGGGTCTTCCATGACCCTCTCCACATAAGTCCTCTCCCACAGGGCCTTGGCTCTTCACCAACTGCCCCAATGTGGGTCACTGCTATAAATGTCTCTCGGTCTCTCAGTCCCAGACTGCTGGCCCCAGCCTGNTGTTTGCATTTTTCTGTCTCTAAAATGTGATTCCCAGAGGTGTGTGACCAGCACTGATTGGCTTGTTCAGCCTTGTCAGTAACAGGGTTTGGCAGTTTGGCCTTGGGAGCCCAGCTGGGATTTGCTTTGCTGGACCCTGAAGAAACTTTCTAGCTGTTTCTTAAAGAGGCCACGTTGCAAAACCACCAGAGCTTGGTTGTCCTTGATGCTAGAAATACAGGTCCGAACAACTTCTAGTGAAGGGGCTCCTCACTACAAGGACACTGACGTGCTGCAGTGGGTCCAAAGAAGGGCAGTGAAGCTGATAAAGGTCTAGAGCACAAGTCTTATCAGAAGCAGCTTAAGAAACTGCAGTTATGTGGAGAAAAAGTATATATGTATATATGTATATATGTATATATAAGTACATATGGAGAAAAGTAGGCTGAGTGGAGACCTTATTGCTCTCTACAGCAAAAAGGAGGTTGTAGTGAGGGGGATCTTGGCGTCTTCTCCCAAATAACCAGTAACAGGATGAGAGGAAATGATCTGAAGTTGCATCAAAGAAGTTAAGATTCGGTATTAGGAAAATTTTCTTCACTGAAAGAGTGGCCAGGCATTGGAACAGGCTGCCCGTAGAAGTTGTGCAGTCACCATCCCTGGAGGTGTTAAAAAAATATGTAGACGTGGCACTCCAGAATGCAGTTTATATGACTTGGTGGTATTGGACACACAGTTGGACTTGATCTTAGAAGTCTTTTCCAACCTTATTCAATGATTCTATATCTGTGGTGTTAGCAGAAAATGGGGCTTTGTTGACAGAATTCCAAAATATAATTTCAAATTAAGCTGAGCATATATTATTCACTCTTTCATTATGAACTATTCCATTGTAAAATAACATAATATTTCAAGCTGGTTTTCAAGAAAAATCTATCATTTTCCTTTTCTTTAGGGACATTTCTTTAGATATATTGTGCAAAATAAGCCTCTAACTTTTTGCTGGTTTTAGTTTGAAAGAATTGTTTGGTTTTGTACATGTAGTGTAAAAATCAGTGATCAATATCACATAGTGCAATTAGCAATGTAGTTTTCTAACTTATTTACACTTTCTACTGTGGTATAGGAGTATCAATGTTCTACATCGATTCATTCCCAAAAGAATACAAAGTCCCTTGCAGTAATCTTTTTTTAAGCACTATAAAAATTCAAGCCCAAAGCTTGCTTAAAGCCTATGCCTAATCACAGACTTCTATTCATGATATATGGATATATCGTGGGATAGGGCTGTGTTTGAAACACAGAATTAATGTAGGAGTCTTTGAAAGATTTAATTTAAGAGCAGAATAAGAAAGGGTTATACTTCAAGGAGAAGAATACTTCAGACACATCATCTAGGGCATATCCATTATTAAAATAAGTTTTAAAAAAATTGAGCACGCACCTAAGTACGTAGTAAGGAAAATTCCAGCTGGTGGCTTCTGTAGTGGGAATAAAAATTCACTATTAGAAATATTCTTTTAAGCAGCAGTGAATTCTCTGTGCCTCTGGATAATTTATTTCCTGGGGCATACTCTTGGCTTTAATATTCCTTGCTATGTTCTCCTAAGATGTCAGATTGAAGTTCAAAATCGATCTTCCATGTTAAATTCTGTTATTTTACTATGGTAACCATCTATGAAAGTGATTTCTTCATGACAAGTAGGTCAGAGCTGATCAGTATGAAATGATATAGCATCCCACTGAAGAGCAATCAATATATTGTGGAAAATACACAAATTGTCTGTCTACCTTAATAAGGAAATAATTCTATATTATTGTTCAAGTTTATTTTAGCTGGGGGTGTGATTACATTTGTTTAACAGATTTAAGCCACATATTTAATTGCTATTATATTAAGAAAATCTATGGAACAGAGGAGCACATTTTCTAATACTAATTCTCATTCACAGATGTGATTTTATCTAGCAAGCAGCTAAAGCAACTACACGGGCATTTGCTCACTTGCTCCCACCAGTGGGATGGGGGAGAGAATAAGAAAATTTAAAAAGTGACATTCATGGGTTGAGATAAAGACAGTTTAATAAGACCAAAAAGGAAGATATGTGTTACTACTATTGGTCATATTAATTTTTATTATTGCTGTTATTGTTATTGTTTTTGCTGTAAATAATAATAAATAAAGTGATGCACAGTCAATTGCTCACCACCCACAGGCCACTAATGTGCAACTAGTACCTGAGCCACAGTCCCAGCCCCCCAGCCAGCTTCCCCCAAGTTGTACACTGAATGTAACATCATGGTATGGAATACTCCTTTGGCCAGTTTGTGTCAACTGTCCTGGCTGTGTCCCTTCCCAGCTTCTTGTGCCCCTCCAACCTCCTTGCTGATGCGCAATATGAGAAGCTGAAAAGTCCTTGATTTAATGTCGATATTGCCTAGCAACAACCAAAATATCAGCATATTTTTATCATGTCCACATAATATTCTATCAACATTATTTTCATACTCATTCCAAAGCACAGCATTATACTAGCTACTAGAAAGAAAATGGAACTCTAACCCAGATGAAACCAGGATCATACCTATAAGCAGGAAAATGTCAGAGTTTCTTATTTACATCTTTGGGTAGCAGTTGTAAATGGTGCAATGTAATCTAAGTGCAATCTAGAATTTCCACAGCAATCAAAAGCAGAAATTAAATGGCTAGAGAAAAGGATGATAAAAACTGTCACCAGCCCAAGTATTGTTACAGGAACCATCTAGAAACAGGCAGGATATATGATAATGTTACAGAGATGTTAAATAAAAATGTTATATTACTTCAGCAACCAAGGCTGGAGTAACTACTTTTGAATAGTTCAGTTCTGATTTAAATACTTCAAAAGAACTCTTATGCATATTTAAGGAGAACCATATCAAGAATACTGTGATACAAAACCAAAATCCTGACAAGACACAAGAAAAATATTACAAGATCAGAAAACTGTGCCTTATTTTGAGCAATTCAAGGTCTGCATAAAGCTAGTTTATTCTGAGCAAGATTAAATGGCCGGATAAATCAAAGACTCTAAGTCTGTGACGTATGTGAGGAATAAGAATTTGAAATTAGATGGCTATGCAGTATGGCAGAAAAGCAAGGAATAGTAATGGAAGATATAATGACTAGAAAACCAAACAGACTTTCTAAGAGACAGAGTAACTAGCCAGTAGGAACTTTGCAGTGATTTAAAATTATTATCTATGCTGCAAATTTTGAATAGTTGATTAATTTTCTCAGCTGTGTGCTTACATATAAGGAGCTCCCTACATATGCAGCAAGAAAATCCCATTTCTTCAGAAATTTAGATTGATTAATTAGAATTACTCATACAGCTAACTGTGGGAACAGGCCTTTGGAAGATAGACCATGTTTATAACAAGCTGTGAAGAACAGTCTGTCCTTGACAATTGAAACAAGAAAGTTTGCCCAGAAAATAGAGAAGTCAGCTTAAAACTTGCAAACAAGTACAGATGCTGTAACCGCATAGCAGGAACACAATGCCTGAGTAAAAACCAAAATGCATGTAAGCAATAGCCAATCATATAGCAGGTAGAGGTGCGTGCTAGCCGCGTGGACATAGCAAGACAACCAATCAAACAATACATGATCAGCGCGTGATTGCATGCGTAGGAAATAGACAACTATAAATGTAACTGAAAGGTTGTGAATAAACGGAGACTTGTTATCATCTGCATCGTGTCGGTGCGTTTGCTCCCCTCTATCTGGCCGCAACAGCTAACAAGATCTCATTTTACTTTAACCACTGATGAAGTACCAGAAAGTTTGTATTTTTTTCAGAAAGACTATGTCTATAGACAACTGCATTTTTCATTTGACTAATTCACTAAGAGCTCTTGACTCTCTTGATTACTGAAAAAATAGACTGGTCAAAGATATCTGGTGCCATTTTATGAGCCTAAGTATTCTCCTGACACTTGTCTGCCACATCAGAAGAACATAACTCTCCCACAAGTCCTTCGTAATGTCTGCCAGTCTTATGCTTCTGCCACAGAAACTGTAAAGCATCAAAATAGCCATCAATATTTAGACAGCTGAATTGAGTCCATTGACTAAAAAAAGATCTTAAAAAATGAGCTTATATGTAAACAGGAATATATAAACATCTACATTAGGACTACACATTTTTAATTCATATGTTGCTTTTTCATAATTACTCATCTTCTGGGTTTAATCCAACTTTAAAGATAATCAGAAGTTATTAAGTAAATATATGTTTTAAAATGTATGATATTGCCAATCTAAACGGCAAGCAAGACTCAATATTACAAATATTTAAGAAATAAGTTTTCATGTAAATCACTACATAATACTTTGTCATAACTAGAACCTATCAATCTTTTTCCCCCAATTCAACTTGCATTGAAGATATTTTGAATACAGTAAAATTTAGCTGCTTTTGGAAAAGGGAAATTAGAGATATTTGGAATTCTCTTTTTTTTTTTTTTTTTCCCTGCAAAACTGAAAGAAATCTACTCATTTTCAATTTATGGACCTTTATATCTCAGATTCCAAGATTCTGAGAGCGAACAACCAGGGTAAGCTGATCTGCACATTCAAAGTAAGCTCCACAAATAAGATTTACTTTGTAGGTGGAGGTGACTATCAGGTTTATTATGAATCCAGTCTTCTAGAACCATAGAATGATTTGGGTTGGAAAAGATCTTCAAGATAATCGAGCCTAGCCCTGCCTAGTCCACTGGTAGATCATGTCCTTCAGCACCTCATCTATTCGCCTTTTAAATACCTGCAGAGATGGTGACACCACCACTTCCCTGGGCAGCCTGACAACTCTTTCCGTAAAGAATATTTTCCTGATGTCTAACCTAAATCTCCCCTGGCGCAGTTTTTAACCATTTCCTCTCGTCCTATCACTTGCTACCTGAGAGAAAAGACCAAACCCCACCTCCCTACCCCTCTTTACAGGTAGTTGTAGAGAGCGATAAGGTCTCCCCTCAGCCTCCTTTTCTGAGGACTAAAAAGCACCAGCTCCCTCAGACACTCCTCATAGGACCTGTGCTCCATTCAATATTAAATTCACTGCATTTACTTACACCTTGTGCTCAGGACCTGCTAACTGGTAAAGATGTCAGTGGGTCATTTAAGTACTTACTGGACCCCATATTCCTCTTTCTTGATTGGAGAACACTAGAAAAAGTATCTTTGTCTTAAAAGAGCTTTTTCTTCACTTCACTGGCCATAAGTCTTATTTTTGTTCACGTTTAGCATATACATAACTTTCAATTTAAATCTCCCATCAAATACTTAGGACAAATTAAACATCTAAAACCCCATATTATTTTTTACAAAAATCACAATCTTAAAATACAGCACTGAATATTATGCCCTTTTGGTTAGACCTAAACATAGGTGTTGAGATTGTGAGATTTTTTTATTTTTTGGGGGCTATTTGCACTTATAACAAGTATCTCAAATCACAGAACGAACTGACAGAATATAAGCCCTTGTTATTACACTTTTCAGAAATCAAGGACATAAAAAACAATCACAAGTATGAAGGTTAAGAGCACCTACAGACAAGGGGAATGGAAAGCGTACAAAGAGTGAATGTACTTAGCCCAATAAAGCCTTAAGAAATTATTTCCTACACTCAAAGGAGAAGGCCTAGTCTGTGTATATGTGATTGACTTTTAAAGTGTCTCATCATTCTCCTTAAGACAAACAACATTTTGCCTCCAGGCTTCCAATTTCACACAAAGACATTTGTGTCAATAGTCTGTTCAGAAAGACAATACTACTTTCTAAACAGAAAGGCAGAAATGATATCTGGCCTGTTTGCTGAGGCTCAAGAGGAAAGACAAAACCAAGGAAAAACATATTTTATTATAAAATAGATCTTCTTATTCTGAAAATGGGAGTCACAGAATGTTAGGAGTTGGAAGGGACCTTGAAAGATCATCTAGTCCAACCCCCCTGCCTGAGCAGGATCATCTAGATTAAATCACACAGGAACATGTCCAGATTGGTCTTTAATGTCTCCAGAGGAGACTCCACAACCTCTCTGGGCAGCCTGTTCCAGTGATCTGTCACCTTCACAGTGAAAAAGCTCTTCCTTATATTAAGATGGAACTTTCTATGTTCCAGCTTGGAACCATTTCCCCTTGACCTATCATTAACCAACACTGAGAAGAGCCTGGATCCATCCTCCTGACACTCACAGAATCATAGAATCATAGAATGTTTTGGGTTGGAAGGGAACCCCAGAAGTCATCTAGTCCAACTCCCCTGCAGTGAGCAGGGACACCACTAACTAGATCAGGTTGCTTAGAGCCCCAAACAAGCTGGCCTTGAATGTTCCCAGGGATGGGGCCTCCACCACCTCTCTGGGCAACCCATTCCAGTGTTTCACCACCCTCGTTGTTATGAATTTCCTCCTTATATCCAGTCTAAACCTACCCTGTTTTAGTTTAAAACCATTACCCCTTGTCCTGTCACAGCTGGCCCTACTAAATAGATTATCCCCATCTTTCCTATAGGCCCCCTTTAGGTACTGAAAGGCCATAATCAGGTCTCCCTGGAGCCTCCTCTTCTCCAGGCTGAACAACCCCAACTCTCTCAGCCTGTCCCTCATAGCAGAGGTGCTCCAGCCCTCTTACCATCTTTGTGGCCCTCCTCTGGACGCTCTCCAACAGTTCCGTGTGCTTCTTGTGCTGAGGGCTCCAGAGCTGGACACAGTACTCTAGGTCAGGTCTCACCAGAGCAGAGAAGAGGGGCAGAATCACCTCTGGAACTGAGGGGCCCAGAACTGGACGCAATACTCCAGGTGTGGTCTCACCAGAGCAGAGTAGAAGGGGAGGGCCTCTCTTGACCTACTAGCCACCTCACTTCTAATATACTCCAGGTTGTCATTGGCCTTCTTGGCCACAAGGGCACATTGCTGGCTCATGGTCATCCTGCTGTCCACCAGGAACCCCAGGTCTCTCTCACCTACACTGCTCTCCACAGGCCAGACCCCAACCTACACTGGTACCTGGGGTTGTTCCTCCGCAGATGCAATACCCTACACTTGTCCTTGTTAAATCTCATTCAATTTCTCCCTGCCCAGCTCTCCAGCCTGTCTAAATCCTGTTGAATGGCAGCACAACCTTCTGGTGTGTCAGCCACCCCTCACAGCTTTTTATCATCATGGAGCCAGGCGCTTCTCAGTGACGGCCAGTGACAGGACAAGGGGAAATGGTTCCAAGCCGGAACATAGGAAGTTCCATCTGAATATAAGGAAGAATTTTTTCACCATGAGGGTGACAGAGCACTGGAACAGGCTGCCCAGAGAGGTTGTGGAGTCTCTTTCTCTAGAGAGTTCAATCTGGCCATGTTCCTGTGTGATTTAATCTAGGTGATTCTGCTCAGGCAGGGGGGTTGGGTGCCTTCCAACTCCTAAGATTCTGTGACTCTGTGATGGCCAAGTTACAATAATTTTTCTTCTATAAAGCTACAGGTTTTGAACAGTCTTCAGCCACCACATCAATTGTCTTAGTGAATTTATGTTTTCTTCATGCCCTTACTGTTATGAAATAGTAGGATAAACTTCCAAACAATAACATTTTAGAGTGTTGTCAAATACTGAGCATCAAACAACGATCCTGCAGGCTTGTCTGTTCTCTATCCACGCATCTGGTATGTGTAGCAGGAGAGAGATTGCCTGAAGGTATTTTCTGTCACTTGTTAAAATACAGTGAATGGCTGAGAGGTCAGCCAACAAAATATTGCAGCGACAACCTCAAGGCAAATCTTCACTTCTGTGGCATTATTTCCACAGAATAGAATATCAGAATTAAGCACCATCTGCTAAAGCAGAGCATGTATATGATGCTACCAGAGTCTATGAGCAAAAATAGCTTAACATCATCATATAGACTCTTGTATGTTGCAGGCAGCATGATGCTGGAGGAAAGGAGAGTCTCCTCTAAAAGCAGGAAATTACCTGCTTTTATTATTTTTTTACTCCTATGATGTCTTGAAAGTCTTATCCAACGCACTTTATTCACCACTCTTACTTCTTTATGCAGCTTAAAAATTTCAATGCACCACAGACATTCACATACAAGGTTTTGTTCTGTGTTCACACTTGAGATTTAAATTCTTCATGACATGTTATCTGAATAAAAGTTTTCTCCCAAACAAAACTATATTTTATTCTGGCATTATCTTGTTGGTATATCTGGTTTGTTCTAATAGATTTGGGGTTTTTCATACTCTTTTTGTTTCTTATTTTCTCCACAGCTACTAGCTGTGGTATTACTGGGGTCATAGATGTCAATGGGCATATGTGCCTTTTGATACCAAAGCTTGTATATTAAGATAGCATCCTGCAATAATTGTTTCATTCACAGATACATCACGGTGATTTGTTTGCAGTGTTTTTTATTTAAAGAAAAAAGGAAATAGTTTTGACTTACTGATCTTTGTGGTGGTGATTTGACTAAAATATCTCTTCTAGGTAGAAATCACAGAATCTGGAGTATAAATTATTCCTGATTAAATGCTTCCCCTCCCTAATTTCCTGAGATGCTTTCATGCTTTCTCTTTTTATTGTCATTTTTTTAGTCTGACAAAGCTCATGAAAATTAGGTAACTTAATGAAGTTTATATCTCTAAAAGTTAAACACTTAAATCTTATCAGTGCTGTTAATCCCCAAGAATCGTATAAACTGTGACTATAGCATGATAGGTCAAGTTAATTTTGGTTCAGATGAAGCCATAGGCATAATTCTATTCTATAATTCTATTGTTGTCCCTTCTCACCCTGGCAATCCAGTTACAAGTGTGTGGCAAGGGTCTGCTTTTAGTCAAATGTGAAAAATATTTCTGGTTAGGTTTTGGGATGAAAACAAGCCCTTTCTCTGGAATGCTATATATCTCCCTAGGACCTCCTGCTGCTGCAAAACTGGAAGAATAACAGAAGCTTTTTTTGAAAATCATCTGATCCTCACGAGAAATACATGCGGGCCATCTTGACAATGGGCAAGGAATTAAAGGAACCACAAATCTCATTATTTGCATTTAAACAAGCTGCTCTTGATAAGACACTACATTGAAAACATGAAGGCATACAAAATTAAAGACAAATTTGAGAAAAAGTCTTCAAACAAAGCTGATCGGTACCATTATCATATCTTGCGGGGAGGAAGGAGGAATAATAATAATAATAAAAAAAAAAGAAATCACAAAATTCCAGTCTGCAAACAAACAAAAAAGTCTGTCATATTTTGAAGTGTGGTCCCAAGTCACTAGAGCAGCCTCGAAGACTGCACAATTCATAGACTGTGAAATCTGTTTAATGTTACAGAATATGAAAACTCTAAATCACACATAATTCCATCTGTGAAACTGCACACATAGAAGGTATTTATGATTCACTGACTGCAAACATGCCAGAGACTATGATCCATTTAGGGGAAAAAAACCCAAAGCAAAACCCCAACAAACCAGTATTCTAATTAAGCATCTTTGTTTATCTTCCTCTCTATTGAAGAAAAGCACAAAAATCTTTAAATACAGCAGATGAAATTTTTTATTTTAGGAAATTAAGAGAAAGATGGAACACTGACCTATACGTGTTGCATCATATGGTTGCATCAACTATCATTTGAAAGAGTCTGATAACAGAACACAAAGAACGAAATGCTGTTCACTAACTAAAGGTTTTGAAGGTTTTGGGGTAATATAAGAAAAGATGTTGCAAGATGAGGTGTGGCAAAGCAAAGCACAGCGAGGCAAAGAAAAGAAATATCTTGGCATAATAGAAAACAGACTCGGAAATATGGAAAACTGGATGTGGAAAAGCTCTCATCTGTCCAGTAGTTATTTAGTATGAACAAACTGAACCACTTTATAACTCGAAATGAAGATTAAAAAAAAACAAACCCCAAAACAACACACAAACCACATGATAAAATCATTAACTTCCATTTCCATTAAACTCCTGTCTGTGGAAAGCAGCCTTGAAGAGAATAACCAGGGGTACTGCTGGATGAAAAGATGGACCTCAGGCTGTAATGGATATTTGCAGTCCAGAAAGCCAACCATTTCCTTATCTGCATCAAAAGAAGCATGACCAGCAGGTCATGGTGGTGATTGTGCCTCTGCACTCCCATGAGACCCTTCCTGGAGTACTGGGGTCCTTAGGAAAGACACGGAGCCAATGGTTTGAGTCCAGGAGATGATCAGAGGGCTGGAGTACCTATGAATAAAAGCTGAGAGATTCGTAAGAATCTCTCAGAAAATAAAAGGCTCTTGAGAGAACTTATTGAGGCCTTTTAATTCTTAAAGGAACTTTACAAGAAAAAACTAATTTTTACCAGGGTTTACTGTGATGGGACCGAAGGATAATTGTTCTACACTGAAAGAGAGTAGACTTTGTAGTAGAGTGATCATGAGGAAGAAAATTTTTAGGTTGAGAGTTTTCAGACGCTGGCACAAGGTTGCCAGAGAAGCTGTGGCTGCCCCCTCCCTGGCAGTGTTCAAGATCAGGTTGGATGGGGCTTTGAGCAGGGTGTTTGGATGAGATTATGTTTGAAGGTTCCTTCCAAACTAAGTCAATCCATGATTCTTTGATGTTATGGTGCTATGTTGCTCTGATGCTGTGACTCTGTCTTTGTGAAGAAACCTGTAAATTCAAGCATGTCATTTATGTTGTGAGAACAGATATTTTAAAGTTTTTAAAAGTTTGAAGAGTCATCAAGGAAGCACTGAAAGAGCATATTTGTTTTTTTGCATTTACTAATTTCTGTTTGGTGAATGTCCTTTTTCAGTCATTTCAGATTTAGTCTTCTCCTGATTTTAGGCTGAATCTTGTCCTGGTGGATAAGTAATTGCTGCTGCTTATTTCGTCTCAACATTTCTTGAGCTCTGTCACTGCTGATTCTGATTTTTATTCTCATCATTACTTTCATTTCAGCCTGAAGGATGAAAACATAATCTCCATATAGGCTGCCAAAAGTGCCTTTTCATCAATTGAGAATGTGCCAACTAACAAAGCAATGAGGAATCATTTCCCCTCTAGGAGTGCAAGCTTGTTATTCCTCTTCTTAGCTATATTCATCAGTGGGAATCCTAAGGTCACTTTTGTTATCTACGTCCATTCCGATGAAATACTGTTGCAGGCCCTTGCTCACAGAAAAGGGTCTGGGATTTATTTTTATTTTATTTTTCCTTTTTTTTTTCTTTTTTCTCCCTTGTTTTCCAGATCTTATGCAAGTCAGTTTCGTTTCTTTTGTATTAAGAATAAATTCAGTACAGACTCCCTATTCCAGCTCTTATATCAGTTTGATAATGAAAATACTGGTCAGAAAATGCAAGTGAGCAGAAACTCCCCAGTTTTCATCTCAAAGCTGAGCCACCTCCTGCACATCTCCCCTAGAGCTATCTGTGTTATCTGGCCATGTCTCACAGTACTATTTTTCTATTTCTTCTTTATTACCTGAATGCTCAGTCATTTCTAATGTTACACCCAGCATTTTCTCATAGTCTGTTCTGTTAACTAAAATTTAAATCAAGCCCTACTCATTTGTTTGCATACCTTAACAAAGCACATAGCTTCATATTTGATTTACTTCTATTTAGGAAAAAAAAAAAAACAAAAAAAAAAAACAACAAACAACCCAAACTCACCCAAGCAAACAAAACCAGAAAAACCCATATAAAAAACCCACACAACAAATGAATTTGAAGTTTCATGTTTATACTGTTAACCTTAAAAATACAGTATATGTTACATTAGAGAATAGGTGAAAATCACTGCTTAGGACAGTTGGCACTTCACTTCTATTTCTACCTCCTATATTCAGTACCATATTGAATGAGTCCTTTGAGAGCTTACTGATATTGTTTATTTTCTTTCTGAGAAGTTGCTTTTCTTATTATTAACAGCAGAGCAGAAAAACTCCTCCACTTTCATTCCAGCTCCTGTAGGATGTGAAAGGAGGAATAGTTATCACAAATAAGGAGGAGTTTTGAATTCATTCACTAAATTTCCTTGTTTGGGAGCTAAATACAAAATAGCAAAAATTTTACTTCATCTTTGAAAATGAGCTCACTAGAGAAATGGCAATAAAAGATTAAAGATAAAACAGGAATATTGAAAGACACAAGAAAGGAAAAATTACAAAGAGCAAAAATGGGGAAAAGCAAGAGAGGAAATAGGAATAGGAGTAGAGAAGAGAGAAGAGAGAAGAGAGAAGAGAGAAGAGAGAAGAAAAAAGTGCAAAAAGAACAATATTAGGACATAGGAAATGAAGACATTATGAAAAGGCAGACTGTCCATTTCTTAATGTTGGAATATGAACTGAATTGCTCCAATGACTGAATTGTCAGAAAAGTGTTAGAAATTAGAAATCTATATTGAGCTATAAAGATCTTCACAGAGTAGGAAAATAGCTAATAACAACAAAAACAACAATAGCAACAAAAAGAAATTCAGAAGTGACTATGAGAAACTGAATGTCTCAACTACCCTTGGAAGTTAAAGATTAATTATGTACATATATATAATTAATGCTTAGAAGTATAAGGAACTAGAAATAAGATCAGGTAATAGATCTTTTTTACAGAAACTGAGGAAGTGAATTAAAAGTGGCAATATAAAAGAAAGATTAAGTAAATTTTATTGGTTGATCTTTACACATAGCTTTTCTTAGAAAAAAATGTTTCAATTCTGTCCTTAACATTATCTGAGGGCTTTTTATTGCATGGCTGAAAATCTTTATTCACTGAACTTCAGATAAGCATGCCAAAATAAGAATTTTTAAATTTATGTCTGTCCAAAATTAGTTAAAAAATATCCAAATCCTGACATTTAAAATTTTATAAAAGTTGTTTACCAGACAAGTGTACTGGTTATCATCCTTTTTAGTCACAGTAAATTTCTCTCTAGGAATTCGTAGTACTGAAGTCACTGGTTAGAGCTATCTTGTTCGAGGGATTGCAGATGGATTTCTTTATGGATAGATACTCATGAAACGCTGCATCCAATAAAATTATGTAGACTAGCCTGTTTGGCACAATTCTCCTACCTTGAACTACTCTGAAAAAAAAAAAAGTATATTAAAATATTTAGAATAAAAGTCTGGGGTATAATTGATAACATCCAACTGCAAAGATTTAGAAGTGCCATCTTTAAGGAAGAAATGTTCTTTTTCTTCCATCTTAAAGGAAATTCTTCATAAAACAGTTAACTGCATCTTGACACAACCTGCACAAGTAGCATAAAACAGACACTTTACAACTGAAGGCCTTCAGTTACATGAAATTTTTTCAAGTTTTCACTGTTTTTTTTTTTGCCTAGTCTTTGTTCACGGAAGAATTCAGATATTTTGCTTTTAGAAAAAAACAAACCTGAAACAGTTGGGGTTTTTTAAAGTTATTTCCTTATGAGAATGATGTATTTAGGTTTTAAAGAAGAGTTTTAAATGTGAAGTGAGCAGGAGGCCAAGGCTTGCATCTGCACCTGAATCATCTCCCTGCACATTTCTAATAATTTGAAACTGAGTGGTGCAAGATGTTTTGAGGGTTTGTTTTTTTTTTTATTCTATTCTTCCTGAACTGTAGTTTGCCTTACTCATCACATCCTTTTAGTCTTATTACTCAATTTAACACATGTAACAAATAAAGTCTGAAATAAAAAAGAATGTTTCTTATTCTAAATACACAGATGTCAATTCTGTTTGGTACAAAGTTGCTAAAAGTCTAAAATGACAGCACTATTCACGGAGGTAGGAATTATTATCCAAGTTCCTCACCACTTCTGTCAAGTATGTGCCAGCAGCTCATAGGTGTTTACCAAAAGAGCAGGTGAAAATGAAATGTTGTGTGGTTTCACTACGGCTCTCACTAAAAGGTTCTTGCCAAGTGCACCCACCTGTACATCTGTTAAGAGTGGTGACGCACACTGAATAATTTTTTGTCGTATCTCATGCTTCCTGTGGCTATGTCTAGACAGAGAAAAACTACATTTTTATTTTAAAGTCTGTCCTTTTATAAATAGAATTCTAAATGTATTTGGCTGGTCAGTCACTTAGGTGGGGGTGGTTTGACAGCTAGACAAGTTGTCAGCAACAAATACTTTCAGGGAAATCTATAGAAAATGCTACTCTCTTGCCAGACCATTGAGCAGAACTCCACAGGAGCTGTGAAAGGAGATGGTTTCCTGCTATCAGCTAAAATTCCTGAACCACAGGGGCCAGAGCAGTTTCAGAACAATGGGACTTTGCTATAGCTTGATCAGTCTGAGTTCTGCCACGTGTGCTCTGGCAGGAGATGGGATAGGTTATATGGTATAGTGCCATGTCTAACAGACCCTACAGTAATGTTTAAACTACGAATAGTGTGACCTGCCACATTTCGGTGACAATAGACAAAATAATGGCAAGCTGACACTACAAACTAGCTCGCATGGTTGAAGAATGCCTTTGGTGGGGAAACACTGATTGCTAACAAAGCTGATTTATATAGAGAGGAAACAAATGGTCAGAGTTTTAACTTAAAGGTAGATGTGTTATGAAATCTTTATTCACTTGTCTGAATATCATGGGGTCCAAATCAATCTATATAGAAAGAGCAGAAACAGAACACAAACTCATAAGGGAGTTTATTTTTGGGTGTTCTGTTGTCAGAGGTTTTTTTGTTTTGCTTTTTTTTACAGAATATGTTTGTAGATCTAAATATGCTTATGTCTAAAATAATAGCAGTGAAAGACTGTTCCCAGATTTTACGGTCCACTGGCGTGTTTAGATAAGGAAGTAGATTTGTGTCAGCTTAGTAGCCAAACTAGAGACCTGTTGCATTCAGGAAGGAGAACAAACTGCAAAGTAAGCAAAGCATAAATAATGGTTAATTGCCCTGAACCTAGAAATAAGTTAATTAATAAGCAGTTAATTGACATTTCGTAGCATAGTTAAAGCTAAGTATTTAAGTAACACATAAAGCCAAAGAAGCAAAACCAAGCTTGTGGTATAACTGCTCAAGAGGAGAACAGGAAAAGATGAGTAAGCAGTCAAATCTCCAGGATAAAAAAAAAACAAACAAAGAATGCAGAAGAAGTATGAAATATGCCTGACAAATTTTGAATCATTCTTAGTCCCCAAAGCAAGCTGAACTATGTTAGGAGTTGATAAGATCCCTCCCCTTCTCTCAGGGAAGGAGCCAAGAGCATAAAACCAGCAGTGATGAGAATGACGGGGAAGAGTTTGGTCACTTCAGTTCTGTTTTTTCTCACCAAAGTGCTCTCACATCTGGCCCATTCTCATCTAAAAATTTCAAGGTCCATAATCATTAGCAGTAGCTGCACAGCATCTACTCCATGATCATATATACTCTCAGATAGTGTAGGATTTGATCGTTAAAGAATGAATGCTTCACATAGATAGTGATAACAATTAATAATGGGTTATATCTGTTGTCAGTGTCAGTCCACCAGTGATGTTTTGATGTTGGAAACTGGACTGAATTATCAGTCATCTAGACATTCCCACAATAGTAAACTCTAATTGCCTAAATGATATATAACCATACTCAGCTGCAACGTGTCTTGATGTCTAAGAGATAAGCATCTATATTTAAAACAACTGCCCTTAACTACTTTTCTATTCAATAGAGAAAAATAGGCATCCTTAAAGAGAAATTAGTCTGATCTATGTCAGTTGTTCAACCTAACTGTACAGATAAATTGTCCTACAGAGTCTCATTCCACTGAATATAAAAGGCAGACTAGAAAAATAATTTCTCAGATTTCTTTAAATTTACCATTCTACCTTCCAACACAAGTAGCAAATATAAAACATAAAAGATCAGAGTCTTCTGTGTTTCAGCTCACTTCTGACTGCTCTGGGGAAAAATTACCCTCCCCAGAGGCAAGAGGTGACATTTATGTTTATGTTAAGTCTCTCATTTGTAGAGTCAGATAGACCCACTTGTGTCCAGCAACTGGGACAAAAAAAAAAAAAAAAAAAAAAAAAAAGAAGTAGGACAAAATTTTTGCCTGGAGTGAATCCAACTTTCTTTCCCTCTTGGCTGCTGAAAGCTCAATGCACCTGGCATGTGCTCTGCAAAGGGAGTGTCTCCCTCCAGCCCTTTCTGCCCAGCAATTGGGCTTGAAACCAAATCATCTAGAATGAATGCATCACTAGGAGTCACAGGACCAAAGTGGTGAACTTTGTCTGTTGTACTGAGAAGATGTACTGTTAGGTTGGCAGGCAGGCATCAAAGTAAAACAATCTAGGTACATAAGAGGACTTTCAGGGAGTTGAATGAGTGCTGCTCAAGGAATTTCAGAAAATAACTTTTGGGGACAGTAAACTGAGGTGAGAAAGGTTATGCCAATTATGCAGACTAGCAGAAACTGGTAAAATGAAGGAAAAGTGCTGAAAAAACAGATTTTTATATAGAAAAATTGGAGTGAAGTCATCTTCCTGAAATACTGCTTTTTTCTGAAATTTATTTTCTCGTGTATTGTTACATTTTGGCTTTCCTTTGAAATGCAAATGATATTGCAAATTTGCAGACACATACTTTTAGTAGCTCTACTTGAAAAGTTTAAACAAAACGTTTTAAGCTCAGCTACAGTTTATGCTTTCATTGCAGGTTCTCCAGAAGTTCTCTGCAGTGCATAACTGGCATATTGGACTAAGGAATACTAGCACCAGTCACTGCTTAACAACATGATCCGGCATCTGTCCAAGTATTCAGTTATTCCAGCTAATAAATGTTAACAAAAGAAAAACCTGGTTTTATTAAAAAATCCACAAAGACCACACTAGAAAACAAAATAAGACAAATCCTTTCCTATTTTTTGATGCATCTGATGCTGTTTGTGGCCTGAATTAACTGTCCTGTAAGTGGACAGGCATCACATGCTTTATATTCTTTCCAGTACATGGTATTAAGTTTATCAAATAGTTTAAAAATTAAATATGACATTTTAATGAAAACTAAAGGCTGCCACTTCTGATATAAGAAGAGTTGTCAGAAAATACCCGGCACCCATGCAGTCTCTAGCACTAAAATCTGAATGTGCTGAGTAAGGAATTTCATTTTGGTAACTACTAATTTGAGACAGAACAAACTACGAAGCCCTTTGTTGAAAAAAAGTTACAAAACTGTAAACACTCTATTAGTAAACCACTGTATCAGAAATGCTTTTGCCATCACACAAATGACAGTTTGTTTTTCCTTTATGTGTGCAGAAATACTTAATTTAATGTAGCTAAATTAATGACACTTCAAATACTGCTTTCCAATCATAAATATTTTAAGTCTTAATAGCTCTCAAAATCAATTTAGGAAATATGGATGACTTGATGTAACACAGATTAGAGTAACCTAGTTTTATTTGGCTTTAATAGCTGTCCCAGAGTTCTCAATTTTTTGTGGGATTAGTTGAATTTAGACTGGAGAGGCACAGGGAGGAAGGATGACAATGTCTGTAACACTGGGCACCAATGGTTTCATAATATATGTTCCATTTATTTTCCACTTCAGTGAGGGCAGATATAAGCACTGACCCTTCAGAGTCTAAACGTTCCACTAGGTGTATCAACACTGCCAAGTAATAAAAGACCAGGAACAACTCAGAGGATGAGACGGTTGTTCATCCACACTCTCTTACTGTTATCTTTTTCCCTGGCTATGGTTTGGACATCTAGAAATAATAGCACCTCAAGGACAGAGGTGCACAGCTGAGAGCAAGAGGAGAGCATGGACTGAGAAGAAAGAAAAAAAGACATAGCTAATCTTCACCAGAGCCAAACAGAGGGAAGAGAAATCAGACTGAACGCTACTCCGCAGATCAGCTAATAAACTCTAATCTCCTGGTTGGTAGCATAGACATAGACTATTGAATTAATCAGATTTTCATAGGATTGTTGATGGTGGGTCTGCAACCTTATAGTGCACTGTTTGACACAGGAAAATAATGCTATTGCAAGAAAAAAAAAAAAGGCATAGCTATTGACAGCATGATAAATCAATTAAAATTATGAAGGACGCAATTGCTCTTACTCAACTTAAAAAATATTTTTCTTAAAATGTAGGTATAAATACAACTATTTGAGAAATATACATATATATATATGAAAAGACCTATAATCTTAGAAAAAGTCTTCCTTATGCAATTTATTTTCTTGCATTTTTTTTTAACTCTGTAACTATACACATTTGGTTTCAAATAAAATTGATGACCAAAAAAGCTCCTACTGACTATGTAGGATCACACAAGTATCTTCCTCACTTCTTCTCTTCTTTTACATCAAAAGTGGGATTTCTATTTTCCATCCTAGCTGGGCAGAACTTCCCTGTGGGGTATCAGGAGCATTCTGCATGCAGGAGTGGGCTAATAGCACTTCCAGCTGCAGGACCACACGCAGGGCACCTCCTCAATGGAGGCATGAACTGTCATGCTGTCAGGAGCCCAGGTGTGGGGATGGGAAGGTGGGGGAGGTACACTAAGGAGGGAAGTTCCATCTCTTGAAAGAGAGAAATCTACGAGGATGGTGGAGGAGGTGACAGTAGGCCCCCACGGCTGGGGGTGGTATCTATCACTGGATGACCATGACATAGCCTTCATGTGGGGGATGAGAGCTTCTTGGGCTTCTAGTTCTAGAAGCGTAGTTAGAAGCTTTTAGGTGTTGCCTAACATTTTTTAAATATCTGTCATTGTGGTTTATCTTTTGTATTGGCTATATTAATTTTAAATACAGAATTCACTGATTCCTAGTTAAATATATGTCATTAATAAAATAATAAACAGTTTTGACATTGATTTGATTTAAATCATATAAATGAAGCAGGGGGAAGAGGTGCTCCAGATGCCAGAGAAGAGATTCCCCTGAAGCCCTTTGGGAAAACTCTGGTGAAGCAGACTGCTCCCTAACAGCACACGGAAGTTGATGGTAGAGCGATGTCCACCTGAAGTTCATGGAAGACCCCACATCGGAGTAGGTTACTGCTCAAAGGAGGCTATGACCCCATAGGAAGTCTGAGATGGAGTGAGCTCCTGGCTTATGGCCCTGTCAAGGAACAACACACACTGAAGCAGTTTTGCTGGCAGGACTTGTGACCCGGTGGTGGACCCACACTCTGGGTCAGTCTGTTCCTAAAAGGCTGGACCTCATGGAAAGGACCCACACTGCTGCAGTTCATGAAGAACTGCAGTCTGCAGGAAGGACTCATGATGGAGAGGTTCATGGAGGACTGCCTCCCATGGGAGCCACTGTGCACTTGAGCAGGGGAAGAGTATAAGGAATCCTTCCCCCTATGCAGGAAGGAGTGGCCAGGACAACATACGATGAATGTCATGACTGCAACCCCCATCGCCATCCCTCTGTGCTACTCAGAGGGAGGAGAGAAAATTGGAAACTAAGTTCTGCCTGGGAAGAAGGGAGTTGTGGGGGGAAGGTGTTTTAAGATATTGTGTTATTTCTCATTACCCTATTCAGGTCCCATTGGTAATTAATTAATTTTCCTGAGTTGAGTCCTGATTGCCTATGATGGTGATCAGTGAGTGATGGTGATCAGTGAGTGATGTCTCTCTGTCCTTATCTTGACCTATGAGCCTTTCATTTTATCTCCTCTCCCCTGTACAGCTGTGATAGAGTGGCTTTGATGGACACCTAGTGTCCAGTCAGGGTGAACCCTCCACAAATGTATGTAATGCCTATCAAATTTATCACACCCTATGACGTAACATCTACCAGTGTCACTGAGATTAGCCACTAGCATATAGGTAATAATTTATTCTTTAAACATCAGCTGGTCCATGTTACTTTCTTCTGCACTTAATTTTTCATTAAATATCAGTGAAGCTATGCTGATTTGGAATTTCCAAATTACAGAATTTGGAACCCTATTATCTCAAGTTCAGAGCCAAAGGTGTATTTAAAACTGCATTTAACCATGGATTTTTTCAGCTCTAACATTGTTTGCAGTTAAGAAATATCTAGCATTTTAACTTTGCCCTTTCTTTTCACACGTGTTTAGAGAATTTGGTATGAATTTTCTATCTGAGTCGCTGGACACAACCTGAATACAAATATAATTATGAATGATTTATTTTAAATAATACTTTGAAAAGCACATTTGTAATGATAGCACTTGGTGATTCATAAATAAAAATATTTAATTAATAATAGTAGATGACAGTAAATAAATCCACACATATCCTTATCCTGAATTTAAACTACAGTGTAAGTGTTCATTTTCCCTTATGTTTTTAATTACTCAATATTAAAGGATGATGCTGTTCATCTAGGTTCAGCTACTTAGGCCTTGTCAGGCATTTTTGTTTCTTAGAACCACATTTAGGATAGTTGTACACATAAATGTGTACATAGGTAATATATATATGTAGATGTATGAACATTTTCATAATCTCTAAGGGGAATTATGTGCTCGGACCATTCAAATTATGTACTCAGATCATTCAGAATTTCACTTTAAATCCTGTTTACAATTAGGATGTAAAATTTTGTATCTTTTTTTCTTCTTAGACTGCAGCATGAGATAGAACACTCTACAAGGAGTCTTGTGCTAGCTCCAGACAGGCTGATTTGTCCACGGAATACAGCAAAACACAAAAATGATAGCCTGCATCCTTAAAATAGAATATCTGTGCTATCATAATATCTAATAAGCCTTGCTCTCCATACAGTGGTGCAGTATCATGCTGACACAGATGCTATAGGTATAGTGCATGATGCAAACACACTTTACTTAAACTAGCCCTACCATATTTGCCATTTCTTGTGTGTTCCTTACTCTACTACCTAACATTATAGCGTATAGTTAACGCTGATGATGCATGCTGTGGAAATAAAAATAAATAAATATGTGATGACTTGCAAACACTGTACCAATGATTCATACAGCAGTAACATAATTTATTGTTTGTGATATTAGAATTGCTTTTCATAATGGTGAGTCATGGAATCAGAGCAGTTATTTGTGATTTGACTGAATAAATCAGGAATAATGATGTTTACATATATTCTCTTCTTCCATGTGGTCACAAAGAAATGCAGAATAATTTATATTTAATATAATGATAAATAAATTTTTATATATATATCTTTACCTTGTAGCCCTTTTCTAGATAAGTACGTAATTACAAAACCAAAAAGCTTTGTCCATAGAAGGTCTGTAGGAGGAGTCATAATTTCTGTGATGGCCCATTAAAATAAGGAAAACTAGCAGTAGGAGTTCTAGTTCAGTATTAATAGCTTCTTTTCCCACCGCACTCCCCCATGCTACAGCACCGATTCATGCTTGTTTTGTCTTTATGTGACTTCCAGTACATTCTGCATCCAGCCCAGCAGAAGAAGGAAAATGATTGCCTTCTGAATCAGTGTCACCACTTCCAAACAGTTTTTATATTTTAAAATGTACTTCAAAATGATTCATATAATATTTTTCTAATTATAAGTTGATTATATACATTTCAATAGTCCATGTGCATACTGGGCTTGACAAAACTGCTGAAAATATTAGGTGACAGCTCTATGTTACCTCTGACATCACTCCATAAGCTTTGCCATTTTCTGTAACTATCGTTTCAATTGCAGAAGCTCATACAGAATTTAAAATCGGCAGCAAGGCTCTCACTCTGTGATCGTACCTCTGTAATGAAGAGCCAGTGCAATTTTGTCAGTATTTGGCACTCTTCTATTAATGTTTTACCAGTACTATTCAAAGCTATTGCCTTGAAGCATCCTGGTTATTATTTGCTACTGTAAATCCTGTAGCTGTTCACAGACTATATCAGCCTTGAAATTTCACAATTTGTAAGTCACCAAACAGATGACCAAGCTGTCCCATCATCAAAAAGGTTATAAAGATATCAACTCACCATTCCATATATTATTTTGTTCTCTCATTAATCAGAATATACAGAAGATTTAAAATATATTCTGACTTATGAAATATATAATAAAACCAGAGGGTCAGTATTTCTGTGTAGAAACAGTGAGAAATAAACTTTTTTTACAAAAAAAAAAAAAGAACAATTTTGTTCTTAAAATGTATGCCCACTTCAGTTTGAACAAAAAGAACTAAATTATTAAGCAACAGGAACAAACATAGGGGTAACAGAGATATGATGACATATGCTGACCAAAGATTTGGCTAAAGTAATTCACTTTCATGTAAGAAGGTAGAAAGATTCGATTTTCCGGTTACATTTGCAATCAAAATAGCATTCTTTTCAGAGGCATGAACTAAATAATTAGTTCTGTGTTTAGAAGGTTCTGTTTCCAACAGAGGTATCTTTATTCCAGCTGCTTAAGACCAACAGAAATAATAATTAATAGTAGAAAATTATATTTTCTATGAGAAAATTAATAGTAGAAAACAACAACAACAAAAAAAAAGGTGGGTTTTTTGCTTACAGAATGTAATAAAATCTCAGTTAAGTCAACAAACTTTCCACAATGTTTCAAGAGTTACACATCTGAAAAGAAATAACAAAAATGGAGCAAAACAATTCATGAATATCCCACTGGTGAGCACTAGAACTAAACATGTTCTATAAGGAAATATTATTGGTAAATTGGAACTTTTTCTCAACCACAAGGGAAAATGGTAGGCTAGTCATGCTTTAAAACTTTCAGCTATATGTTGCCTGTATTTCAAACTAACACCTACATCGCAATGTAAAAGTTGAAATTTTTTTTTAGTTTTAATTATTACAGTATTAAGACCTCTTCTTCAAACAAAACAGTCCTATAAATTAATATGTTTTGTTTAAGAAGCTTGATGGACAAATTACAAGCATCCTAGAATTTAAACTTGTACATGTACTATAATTTAGTGGACAAAAAAGTCCTGTATATCACATTTGCATTTTCCCTGTGCTGAGTATAATTTAATATTAGATTTCTTCTTACAGAAGAAAGCAGAAATATTTTTATAGATGACCTTAATTATATATAATTTGTAATTTTACTTATTTAATAGTGATTCATGCATATTCCATCCCATTTCTACATTTCTGGTTTCTATCTAAATTTCATACTTCAAGGGTTACATCTGCAGTTGTTATGTGGAGTATGAACCTTTTTTCATTAAAGTAGATTTCCACTGGATTAACCTTCCACTTTCAAAATGTACCATTTAATCAGTGCTGCTATTTCCTTGTAATGGAAAAGAGCAAAGCTTACGACTCTTGGCTTCGTATAAGCATACTGTACAAACAGTAAAGTTCTCTGCTTACACTGTGAAATCATGCAGCCATGGAGAAAAATACTGTAGTATGGAAGAGTATATAATTACAAAAGAGAAGTACTAATTTTCCAGCTGACTATATTTGAAATGAAGCAAGGAAAATATATTTTTATGTATTTCACACATGTATTTTACAGAATGTAAACATAAGTTTTGAAAATTATCATATAGCAGGAATTTCTTCACTGGAAACAGAAGTCTGTTAGACCCTCAGAAAAAGCTAAAGTAAATGAGTGTATTTATATAGAACAAGTATTTGATGCATTGACTTTAACAGAAAGCCATTCTTTATCATAAGGCTAAATAGCACTGTGTACAACATTCTAGAAGGGGGAATGAAATTTCATTTCTTCAGAGTAAATTACCTTCTAATTACAAACTATTCAGCAAAGTGTATAGAGAATACAAAAGCTTAAAATACTTAGTTATTTTTATTAACTGGTAAGAAGACATAATTTTATGTACTAAAAGCATATATATACAAAAGATGGAAAGTCATTTTTGTGTTGCTTCAACAAAGTGATGCATTTTGAAATTAGAAATAAGCAGAAAACGCAATGAGTTTCAAGCAGACAACCTCAAACACAGGGAAGAGCCGCTATGGTTTGCTACTGCTTGAGATGAGATGCTGTGAAGCTGCTCACCTTCTGAATGGTCATCTGTATTGTGCAAGAAACAGTTTGCCTAAAAATTGCAGACGAAGAAACCTAAGTGCCCAAAAAATAGTTACAGTAAAAAAATATGTTAAATCATGAGGCCCATGATTTGCATTCAAGCTTTCCTTTAAGTTTTCCTTCTGGTTGTTTGAATTTTACATTTTCTGCTACCAAAAAAAAAAACCAAACCCCTAACCTGCAGCTTCATCAGGTGAATAATACCAAGATCATCGCCTCCTTGCTAGCTATAAATTGGTAGTAAGTACTGTGTGCACTTTTGGGCACCACAGTACAAGAAAGACATAAAACTAGCGGAGAATATCTAGAGAAAGGCAACGAGGATAGTGAAGGGTCTTGGAGGGGAAGTCTTATGAGGAGAGGCTGAATTCCCTTGGTTTGTTCAGCCTGGAGAAAGGAGACTGAGGGGAAACCTCATCATGGTCTATGGCTTCCTGATGAGGGGGAACAAAGGGGCAGGTGCTGATCTCTCTTTGGTGACCAGTGATAGAACCTGAGGGAAATGTATGAAGCTGAGACAGGGAAGGTTGAAATTGGATGTTAGGAAGAGGTTCTTTACTGAAAGGGTGGTCAGGCACTGGAATAGGCTCCCTGGGGAAGTGGTCATAGCATCAAGTTTGGCTGAGTTCAAGAAATGTCTGGATGATGCGTTCAGTCACATTCTCTGACTTGTCTGGTCCTGTGTGGAGCCAGAAGTTGGACTTGATGAACCTTATAGGTCCCTTCCAACTCAGGAGATTATATGATTCTAAGTAGCAAGAAAAGATGGAAAGAACATTAAAAAAGGGAACAGATATGCAGGAGAGACTTCTGGGATACCAGAAATACTGCAAAGAATTTATTGCCACCTACTGAAGGTTGCTAGCCTGAACATAAAGCTGGAGGAGAAGAAACAATGGGAGAGCAGGATATTAATTTTCAATTCCTGCTACTGTGACTTGACTCACACATTCGAAATTACAGCTCACAGATAAAGCTACTATAAAAAAAAATAAATCTCAACTTGAGTAGTTTTAATGTTTCCCCAGTTTTTCCTTGGGCTCTTATCCAAAATAAAGGAAGAATACTGGTTTCAACTAAATTATTTTTTAAATATTTTAAAATAATTTCTGATATGCTTATTCAAGGAGAAAAGAAATGAAAAATATGATGACTAAAATACAAACACCTGTTAGAGAATTAAGTGTAGTAGTAAAATTCACTTAAAAGTATGTTTAACCTTAAGACTTCCTCTTCTTGCAGAACGTATCGTGCATGGATAAGCTGTCAGGACTGCAGTTGTTGCAGTTTTCCTTAAATTAGATTTCTGAGAAAACGATTATATTTGATTGTGCATCATGTGTTAGAAAAAGACCTCTGCCAGGATTCATGCATCACGTCCTTAGCAAATGAACCAACCATCAACGTTAAAATTACAGATGCTGCAAAGTGTACCTGAAACTTTAGCAATGCAAGCAAAGCAAACCTGTACTCATAACTCTTCATTATTTACAAACCAAGAGCCAAGTAATAAACCACAAACTAATTCTTATTTTTAGAGTGTATTTTTCAAGCTGCCATTTTCATAGAGTTCAGTCTTTAACATTCATGAGCCTGAATACTTCCCTGACTTTTAAAAAATTTTCACGCAAACAAGTATTTTTCAGAATTTAAATCTAATTTTGGAGCATCAACTGAAAGCAGAGAAAGAACACAAAATCTAGATTCTTATGAGAAGAAATTATAACAATGTTTAGAGAGAAAAAATGGGTTTATTTCAAAACCACTCTAATAATTGAAACAGGTTTCAAAAATCTACATTCAAAATTAATTATTTCAAACATTAACCAATGTCAAAAGGTTCACAGCTAGTTTTATGCTTTCAGAAGATATTATAAAGTGTATTTTTTTTTAATATAGACTGGTTTGAATTAATACAAGTGAGTGAAAAATAGGTATAACCTATTATTAAGCCAGGTATAAATGACTTGATTACTCTTATAGTGATGCTAAAATATCTTACAATCTCAGATGTCATATGATTTGAATACCCCTGCATCTTTAATGTAATTATCCTTACAAAAATCCTGTCAAGCAGGAAATTACTACTGACTTCAATTTAGAGCTCGAGCATTGAGGACCAGAAAGCTTAAAGTTATGCCTACTAAACTGGTAGTTGGCCAAAATCAGTACAGATTGATAACATGGCAAATATGGGAGCTTATTTTATATGTTTGGGTATGACAAGCTTTCTGCTGCATCACAGGTATACTCTGTCACAGACAATCAGCATCTGAGAGAGGAAAAAGACTTAACTTCTTCAGCTGCTGCTAATTTGTGGCAGTATGATCTCTCTGTTTACTCTGGGGCTAATTCCACTGGATGGGTAAAATCATATGTAGAATTTTTCTAAATTAAATAATAAATTATTTTTGTGTTTGAACAAGAATTGAACTCATTTTCCATCAACTCCAGATAGACTAATCAACAGGCAAGAATTTCATTCAACTCTGCTGGATTAGGTGGATCTGCAACCTGAAAAACTAACCTATCGATTATGAATTTCTTTATTTACCCCTTTATTTGTTCTGAAGTAAAAAAAAAAAAAAATCCACTTTTATCAGCCAGTGTGAGAAACACCTAGGGAACTTTGTAGCACTTGGAGAAACTTTTATAGCACCACATAAACAGTATAAGATGCTAAATTTCAAATTTCTTTTTGCAATTTCTTTATATATCTTTTGATCTCTTTACTGCTTCCATCTGATTTTGATTATACTTAGAAATTATTAAATTGGGTTTGAAATAAAATTTCATAGTAATGAAGAAAAAAAGTTTTAAAAACTGAGTACCAACTGTAATTGCAATCAGTCCAAATTAGGCTTTTCAGTTTTTTTCAGAAGTAAAATTAACCACATAAATAGTACATCACGTTTCCTTACTGGACAGCTCCTAGCTGTCCCAGCAGCATTCATCTTGTCTCTGCAGAAGAATCTGCCAATTTCCTGTTCATTCTTCAAGTAGATACCATGACACTTGCTTAACATCTGCTGAAGGTTCTTCCCCTGGTGTTTCAGCCCAACTGCTTCCTTCTTGCAAGGCTACTGATGCCTCCAAACTAGCCTCAGAGAGAAACAGCCTGAGACATAACTGTATCCTCTTCCCCTTCTGATTCAGGTATGTCTTTTAACGAAGCAATTGCTTTGGCTGGTGCCTTGTTCCACGTCACTGTGATTACACTAGTTCTATCAATCCCACACCAATGAGAAATAGAGTAGAAAGTATCTCTATCCCCATTGTGGAAGCTTTGGTACTCTCCAAAGAAGTATTCCAGATTCCTAGTGATGCAGTTAAAGAACAGAAAGTTTATTACTAAGACATCCCTGCAAATAGCTCTGGATTTTAATTTATTCACGTAGCTGCTTACTCACTTCTGAGTTCACCAGTCACCAGGTCAAACATATAAATGGTACTGAGATCAACACCATGGAAGGTGGAGTCCTCCATGAGCTTCCACTGGGGTCACAGTCTCCTCTGTGTGTCTCCACTTCCACGGTAGGGTTCTTTACAGACTGCAGGTGGAATCTACTCCCCATCATCTTCCCTGGACTGCAGAAAGACAATCTGCTTCAACACGGTCTTCTCCATGGTGTGCAGAGGATTCTCTCCTCCAATACCTGGAGCGCCTCCTCTCCCTCGACCCCCTTCTTCACTGACCTTGGTGTCTGCAAAGTTATTTACATCTTCGCACTCCTTTCTGTGGCAGCAAAACTGGCCACTTGCTCCTTTTTTTTTTTTTTTTTCCTTTTTAAATATGTCATCACAGTGGCTATACAACCACCATGCTGATTGGCTTGGCCTCGGTCAGCGGTGGGTCCATTTTCGAGACGGCTGGTACTGACTCTCACTGTCAGACCTGGGGGAAGCTTCTAGCAGTTTGATTTAAAAGCCACCCCTGCAGCCCCTCCACCTGTAAACCCTTGCCACAGAAACCCACAACACTGAGTAGTATCACTTTCTTTTACATTTGTACACAGAAAGGTGCACATAGATTCTTTGTGTA
>VXBZ01006558.1:191948-221144 GCA_013399135.1 Heliornis fulica
TATATATATATACTGCTACGGTTCAGTGATAATGTTCAGCACTGTTATTTAGAAACTGCTTTTATTTTTCTTCCTTACAGTATATAGTATATTATTCTGGTGTAATTTCTTCTTGCCTTTTTATTTTCTTGAGAGACAGTATATCACATTTAAAGAGCTAATATTACTATTGGTTTCAAATTGATGTGGCATTCTTAATCTTTTATTGTGAAGCAGTGACATCTGAACTGCATTCATAAGTGCTATCTAATCAATAGTGAAATGTCTCATGTAGTTAGAAATGGTTTGGAGCTATGGCTGAAGACATTCTTTTTTATCATAAAATCTTTCATTTTATGCCTCCAAACTAATTATTATATAATCTGTTAGCAAGTAGTTCACCATGGCTCTATTTAAAGACCTTTTACTTTGACCTTAGAGTGTGGAGCACTGAAACTCCACAGAAGAGAAACAACAGCATTGTACTCTCTCTTCTTACAAGCATTTTAAATGATTTCTCTGTTTGCTTCAGTCTGTCACAAAATTTTTCCACAACCACTCTTGCAGAATGTCTCTTGAGTTGTCACCACAAGTTTCAAAGTAATTACTAAAATTAGTACAAACAACTGCAAAACAAATAGAATGAAACTGAACTTGTCTGTCTTACCAAGTGTCATGGTTTTGCCCTGGCTGAGAGCTGAACACCACGCAGCAGCTGTCTCTAAAATGCTGGAGGTGAAAAAAAGATAAAAAAGAAAACCAACAAAGGAAAAAAAATCCTCACAGGTTGGGATAAGGACAGTTTACTGGGACAGCACAGAGATAATGATGATAGGACTTTATAATACAATAATATAAAGATGATTATGCAGGATACAATCTCTCACTGAACCTCACACCGAAGGCCTTACAGGTCAGTCGTCCCGGAACCAGATCGCCCCCAAAACCGCATGTCCTGAAGCCATGCCCCCCTCCCCCACCGACCACCCTTTATACTGAGCATGACATAACTGGCATGGAATATTCTCTTTGGCTGGTTTGAATCACCTGTCCTGGCAGTGTCCACTCCCCGTTTCTTGGGGGCCCCCTGCCTTCTTGTTATGAAGAACTGAGAGTCCTTGACTGCTTGGCAACAACTAGAAACATCAGGGTGTTATCAGTGCTGGTCTCATCCTGACTCCCAAACACGGCATCACACTGGCTGCTGGAATAAAAGCTAACTCTATCCTAGCTGGAACCAGGACAAGATTGTGTGCAAAGGTGCTTTACTGTGTCAGTAAAGAACACAGGAAGAGAAATTGTAAGAGAAATGTGCAAGAGAGAAAACTGACAAATAAAATATGGATTTTAGTCACATATATAGAAAGGCTGTTTTTATCTGAACTGTGAGATGGAATATTTTCATGTTCATTGTCACAGGATGGTGAGAAGGAAAAAAAGACTTGGTGGTGATTCAGATTATGAGGTGTGATGCAATGAGTTGTTTAATAGAAGAGGTTTGATCTGCTTTACTATAAAATAAAAATAATTAGGGCAAAAAGCTGGCAATGAAGAAAAGCTATATTCTTGGCAGCTGACACATTTTACACATCAAGAAATGCAAGTTTAGCTTTCCTTTGGATTTTCTGGTTTCAGAGGTTATCTAAGTTTTATCACTTATAAAGTATAAGCAAAAAGCTATGATAAAGCTGAGATACTTTGCCAATTTGTCATATATATGGTAGAAGTAAACACAAGACTATTTTGAGGTTTACTTTGTGATAGAAAAAGTGAATGCATGGATTTGTAAGTGTGGTAGCTTTAAATCACCCATATGTTGATAAATTATATAAAAATGTGTGTAGATAAGCAAAAATTTGCCTTTATCAATCAGACTGGCTTTGAGTCCCAGATTCTAGACATCTAGACAGACTTAGGTGTTTAAGCAAGTACTGAAGAGCAACCATGTTTGATGGAGGCACAGTTGATACAGCAAACTGGGCTCAGTTCAGCAGGCTAAAAATAGGCCTGATTGTCATTTGAGACTTCATATGAAATCCCGAGTATTTGCATGGGACAGGAAAATGTGACACAGATCTATCTACAGAATACCTGTGTCCTTCAAAATGATCAACTGGATTCTTAGAGGATGCTGCACGTTATCTCAAATAACACTGCACAACTTTACCAACAACTAAGACAATATCCACTGAGTGTCCAGACTATGTTCTAATTGACTATGATGAAAGATTAATCACTTGGCAAGGAGGCAGAGATCTAAAATTACGATATCTGTAGCATGAGGTTTAATAGAAAAGTTAGTGTTATTAGTGACTAGATTACCCCTGGAATATAAAGGGAGTTTATTTAGCTCATCAATAAATCCTCATCTATTTGGTGACTACGCTTGAATTCTCCAATCTGGTGTTGAATCTATAGAATGCATTGTGCTGGACCAGACTACCCAGTTCCAAACCCCTCTACCATGGGCAGGGACTCCTTCCACAAGATGAGGTTGCCCAAAGCCCCATCCAACATGGCCTTGAACAGTTCCAGGGCTGGGGCATTCACAATTTCTCTGGGCAACCAGGTAGTTAATCTAAATCTGATTCTATCCTCCTTCAGTTTAAAATTACTTGTTTTCCTATCAACATTTTTCCTTATAAACAATCCCTCTCTGACTTTCTTTTAGGCTCTCTGAGATACTGGAAGGCATCAATAAGGTCTCCCTAGAGACTTCTTTTATCCATGCTGAACAAGCCTAAGTCTCTCAGCCTGTCTTCATACAAAAGGTGCACCAGCCCTCTGATCATCTTTGCGGACCTGTGCTGGACTTGCTCCAACAGCTCCTTGCCCTTCTTGTGTTGGGGATCCCGGAGCTGGATGCAATGCTCCAGATGAGGTCTCACCAGAGCAAAGCAGAAGGGCGGAATCACCTCCCATGACCTACCTGCTGGTCATGCTTCTTTTGATGCAGCCCAGAATATTGTGGACTTTGTGGTCTGCGACCATGCACTGCCAGTTCATGTTGAGCTTCTCATCAACCACTACACCCAAGTCCTTCTCCTCATGGCTTCTCTCAATCCATTCTTTGCTCAGTCTGTATTTGTGCTTAGGATTGTGCCGAATTGAAAGCTGAATATGTCATTTTAGAGATATTTCTAGATATAGAAAATAAGTTAGATGAGTTAGTTGTATTACAGTCATTATTTCTGTTCATTATCTATAAGGAAGCCTTCTTATCCTTGGGGGTTAATTTTATCTGACCAAGAATAGATGTCTGCTGGAAATTGAGCTTTTCTAGATGTTTCAACTGAATCTGGTTGCAAACCAGAGCAGTAGAGGTAGTCTTAAATTCTTGCAAAACCCTTGTCAATGTTCCTTAAATGTTTGGAGATCTCAGGATATTGCAATGGGAATTAGATGCCTACATTTATGCATTGGAATTGTTCCTAGAATCACAATACATGATTACATTGAAATAAATGCTAAATTTCATAATTTCAGAAGTAATACTTTCAACCCTGTTTGTCTAGAATTTTAGGTATGGTTTCTATTGCTAACTATTCAATACAAATATAAAGCTTAACACCACTTCCCAGGTCTCTCCGCACTTAAACAGGTCAAGAAAGTCACTGTGATGCAGCAGTTACTTAAAGAATATATTATATACTAGAAAAAGAGGAACACATCCTACATGTTCCTATGGATTTTGATTCATTTGCATCCTGCTGTTCACCTCTGCAGTGGTTTAAATCATTAAAGCATTAGCTGCTTATCCTGCTCTGTGAGGGAGAACAATTAGTAACTAATGTGACATGAGACTGAAAAAGGATTTTTCTATCATCTTTATTTCAAGGTGATATCTCTGTTGATCCGCGTTTCTTACATTAGGTGTTGGGTTTTTTTTCTTTTGTGATACATAATAGTTTGTCACATAATTTGTTCTCTGTGAGAAACCTAATTTATATGGACTGATTTTGAATCTGCTTAGTATTATTTTCTACACTACTCTCTCATTTTTATCAAATAACATACAAAACATTATATCATTTGCACAGCTGGCAACAAAATCTATGATAAATTCCAGAAGCATTAAATACATTAGAAATGCATGCAGGACATTTAGCTCCTTGCACATTTAGAAATCAATTATATTGAAATCCATATATTGAATCTTTACATAAATAAGGAATGCTTTTCACAAAAATAATGTAGATTTCTTTTTTCCTTTCTAATGTATTCAAGCTGTATTAGTTCCACACCAAGGGACATTCACTGCCAAGTGCTCGAGAGAATACTTCTGGTGTGAGTTGATTGTCACCAAGCACCCCATTACAGTATACACTAACATAACATTTACTGGAAATAAGCAAAGATGTGAGATTTGATCCAATTAGAGGTGTCACCAGTGGGGAATCCAAGGTCTTGTGTTGCTTCTCAAGTGTTGATTTCTGTGTTACAAGGTCAGTCTTTTCTCAGCTCCTTTCCTGACAGCTCTTCACTAGGTCGTTTTAGAACTTGTAATAGCTTTGAATAACAATGCCTCCCATTGATTATGTAAAGCCCACTTGTGACTTGTGATGTGCTCCAAAAGTCATTTAGAAATTTCTGTGTAAAATGGAGGAGAGAAAACAGGAGAGATAGGAGAAGAGGAAAGAGGACAAACAGAAAGGCAAGAGAAGAGAAAAGAAGGAAGGGCAGTTAATGATTTATACCTAATGATTTCAGTGGAATGATTTCAAAGCTCTTCTCTGCTTAACTCTGATTAGAAAATCAATTTGTATTGAAAGAGACCATCATAGACTGAATTGCACTGATCATCCAGAGGTTGCTTCCCTTGTGGTGAACTAGGAGAATTTCTTCCATTTTGTATAAACAACTTACTGTGAATTGAACTAGAAAGAGATAATTATTATTGGATGAATTCAGCCCATTTACTTTTTATCTTACTTCAATTTGGGCAAAATGTGTTGTCTTAAGTTTTCTATTATCCTTGGATTCCTAAACTTTGATGCATATAGTATTTCTCAGCCTTGCTATGCAAAGTTCTCCAGGTACCTAAATCACAGTTTCCTAGACATACTCATAAACATTTATTTTTAAATCAGTGGATGACTAAGAGTAACTTTGATTCAAAGACAGGCAAGAAGAGGCAAATTTCTGCCTTAATTCCTGGAAAAACTAATCCATTAGATATGATTAAACCATGGCTTAAATAAATAGTAGTATTAAATTTGGTGCATGAAACTGTCAGACTTTAAGTGCTCCCATATGAAACAAAATGGTTACAGTTCCTCTTCCATACACATTTAAATTCATTGTTTAATTTGTGAAAGGGTATCTTAGCCAAATTATAGAACATATTTGGAAGTATTTATTTTTCCATCCTTTATACCAAAGCAAAAAATGCAAGTCAATGCTATGCAGAAGATTCCTACCTCTGTGACCCACAGAAAGAACCAAATTACTGGTGCATAGAGATAATAATGGGTTGTACTAAGGTGGTGTTTATGGCCTGGATGCTGAGTGGGCAAGAGACTTGGTAACAGGATACAGAAACAGCTAATATACTCACTGCTTTCTTCACCTAATTCTTTACTATAGGGAAATCAATCTACTGCAGAAATCCCAGGTCTCTGAAGACCAGTGGAAGAGTCTGGAGCAAGTAAGACTTACCCTCAGAAGAGTCAGTTAGGAAATCTTTGACAAAACCAAACAAGAACAAGGCCATTCACAGATACACCCACAGGTACTAAAGGAGCTGCCATGCACATTGCAAGGCCACACCAATAATCTCTGAAAGGTCAAGGCAGCTGGGGGAGGTTCCTGAGTACTGGAAGAAACAAATGTCTCTCCTATCTTAAGGATGGCAAAAAGAATAGACTTGATCCTTGAGAGTATGAAGCAAATGATTCAAATGATTTTGTTGATGACACAGAGCTGGGAGGGGTGGCTGACACACCAGGAGGTTGTGCTGCCATTCAAAAGGATTTAGAGAGGCTGGAGAGATGGGCAGGGAGAAACTGAATGAGACTGGACAAGGGCAAGTGTAGGGTCTTGCATCTGGGGAGGAACAACCCCAGGTACCAGTATAGGTTGGGGACTGGCCTGTTGGGGACTGGCCAGGTGAGAGGGACCTGGGGTTCCTGGTGGACAGCAAGATGACTATGAGCCAGCAATGTGCCCTTGTGGCCACGAAGGCCAATGGCATCCTGGGGTGTATTAGAAAGGGGGTGGCTAGTAGGTCAAGAGAGGTCTTTCTCCCTCTCTATTCCGCCCTGGTGAGACCCCACCTGGAGTATTGTGTCCATTTCTGGGCCCCTCAGCTCCGAAAGGACATACAACTCCTTGAGAGGGTCCAGTGCAGGGCCACCAAGATGATGAAGGGAGAAGAGCATCTTCTTTGTGAGGAAAGGCTGAGGGAGCTGGGTCTCTTCAGCTTGAGAAGATGAGACTGAGTTCATCTCATTAATGTTTATAAATATGTAAAGGGTGAGTGTCAGGAGGATGGAGTCAGGCTCTTCTCAGTGATGGCCAGTGACAGAACAAGGGGCATACTTCTTCATCCTACTCTGTAAGAAACCCAGCCACAGGAAAATATGTTGCATTCTGAATCCCAGTTGAAGAAATGTGAAAATCATTCAGCTCTGATATGAGTGATCTTTAACACATCCATATCGCTTACATTTTTAATGGCTGATTCTATGTAGTTCCTGCTCTACTGTTAAAGAGCATTAAATTGCCTACTGAGGTGCTTATGCCGGCTGTAGCCGATAAGGTTCTTTTCAGTGTTCCAAATTGTTCTCCAAATGTATTTGCTCTTCTCAACTGACTATACAGGGAGTCCCAGTACTGTGAATTGTGCTTGCCCTGCTGAACTTACGATTTAAAACCAGCTGAACTAGAAGGCATCCTGAGCAACCATCCTGTGACTTTAGGCAAAAGATTTGAAATTGAAACTAAACCTCAATTTCCTAAATCTTAAGCACTTTTCACACACCATTGCTGCTTACATTGTCTCAGTCATGTTGTATTAATAAGGCTTCTACCTGAACTTATGTTCCAACTAATTCATACAGGAAGATTAATTAACTACTTATGCTCACAGATTGTTGGAACTTACGGGTGCTTCAGATAAAGAAATAGCTAACCATTTATTTTAAAGGATAGCAATGATATGTCAACCATCAGATAGATGTCTACATAGCTTTGAAGGTGAGGTGGTCTATCGAGTTTAACACTTGATTTATCTTGCAAAATCAGGTCTCTTACCAATCTATCCTGATTCTTCGAATTCATGTTGGTTAATGAAGATTAATAAACTGGATTTCCATAAAAGATAAAACTGTGAGCATGACAAACCAACTTGTTTTAGACACTCAGGAAGGACATTCATTTAGAAAGCCAAAGAGGGTAAAAAGTCTACCCAGCAGTCACCGAGAATTATAAACGGAAACAACAGCTTTAAAATATTTCTGAACTGAATTTTTAATTTGCTTAGATACATCAAGCTTACTCTGTGTGTTGCTTTATCCTTTAATAATCTGAAAAGCTTTGAAAATACTGTTAGAAATGCTGAGTGTCTATATCCATCCTGCCAATAATTAACTAAAAAAAAAGGAAGCATGTAAAAAGAAAAGCAAATACTAGGTGTTATCTAAACAATCCAAAATACTTTTCTCCGGGAGTTTCAGAAAACAGTAGAAGTCTGAAAATGGGAATGTTTTTTTTCAAAATGATAGTCTGGATGATCAGAACTGCTTTACCATGGCACACATCTACGAATACAATAAAATGCATTTTAATATGTTGTCAAAGAGCATTGATACTGTCAAATATCCTGTTTCCAGCTAGCATAAAGTTAATTTTCTTTCCAGTAGCAGGTGCGATGCCGTGTTTGGGAGTCAGGATGAGAGCAGCACTGGTAACACCCCGACATTTCTAGTTGTTGCCAAGCAGTCAGGGACTTCTCAGTTTCATATTGCTCTTCATACTGTCCTGCTAACAAGAAGGCGGGGGGCACTCAGGAAGCTGGGAGGGAACACAGCCAAGACAGGTGACCCAAAACAGCCAAAGAGAGTATTCCATGCCAACTGTGTCATACTCAGTATAAAGAGTGATTGGTGAGGGAGGAGGACCTGGTTTCAGGATGTGCAGTTTTGGGAACGATACGGTTCTGGGACAGCACTGAGTTGCATGGCCTGAGGTGTGCGGTTCAGTGAGAAATTGTGTCCTGTATCACCACTTTCATGTATTTCAGCGTAAAGTACTGTTACTGTTATCTTTCTCTGCTGTTCTAGTAAACTATCCTTACCTCAACCCATGAAGTTTACCTTTCTTTGTTGCCCTTCTTTTCTGTCCCTTCCTCCCCAGCCCCATTTAGAGAGTGGCTGCGTGATGTTCAGTTCTCATCTGGGGTGAAACCATGACATTGCTAATAGTTGTTAGCTAAAGGCCTGTGATATTTTTCATCTTGAAAACAATTTAAATGTGTCTTGGATATAGTTTCATTAGTTCCATGTGCTGAACATAAAGTTGCCAATCTTTCTTATTTAAACTTCGTACTGTCCCTTTTCCAACCAGCATTTCTGTTCTTACACTCATTATATCATCTCCAGTTTCTTTCTTGTCTCTCTAGGCATGTTATCCATCACTAGACTTCATATGTCGTCCTCTTTTAAGAATGTAAAAGCTTTTGTCACATTTGTTTAAAAATATTTTATGGTCATCCTTAAAAAAAAGATGGCATACTTAAAAAGAATGGCACTTTGTGCTGTTCTTTAGTTATATGTCCAGTTCAATTATTTGACCACATATTTCTTGTCACTGTCTATAGTCAAATGCAAATCAAAGTTCACTGTATGCCATCAGGTTATTTGGGAAACCAAAATGTTCATACCAGTTCCCTGTATAATTCTGCATCCCGAAGTACAAGTTCCTTGGTACTTGCTGCCTTCTCTTCCTTTCAGATCTTCAAACTCCATCATCTCATGGTTATTGTGGTCACAGCTGCCACCATTACCTTTATAATGACTGAGGTATTCTTTCTTTATCAGCTGCAGGACTAACACAGCAGGACCTAGTCAGTCCATTCAGGACCTACATCCAACTACTTCTCATCGGAATCCAATTACTGATACATCAGAATACCCCAGTTGCACATGTTTGCCTACTATATACTTAAAATTTTCTGTAATTTCTGATTGACATCCAGTTCCTTGCTTCTTTGCTACACTGTGCTCATTTAAAGCAACAGCACTTCCAATAGATGCCCACTCACTTCACTCTTTCAAGGGAAATATGAGCATCCCTCACATTGCCCTTTCCATCCACATTCTCCTACTTCAGGCTTTGATGTACTTTCTCTCTTGTGTTTGTTTGTAACAAACAAAAGGGTTGTTTATAGCTCTTGTAACTGTGTTAGCAAGAGGCAACTGTGTCACCCCACTTTATGAGGTGAAACCTGTTTTTCTTTGACAGCTCGTATGCCTTGAAGTGGGTTCGTGGCTATAGAGCCAAAACCCTGAACAAAAATTATGCAGCCAGGAGTTGACCTGCAGTACAGATGTGTTTCTCCTTCCTTTCCCTTTAGGACATCACCACCTGAGCTTTGTCCCATTCATCTAGCCTCAAGTCCCAAAAATCCAGCTCCCATGGACCTAGGAATCTGTATACTACCCCTGCTCAAGCACAGCTTTTGAACATTCCTCCTTCTGTGTGACATGGGGCTTAAACTCTGGACTCTGCCAGATCTCTGGAAAGTTCCTTTGACTTTCCCATACATCTTCCCTGATGCTATACAATCTGCTCATCTCCCTCACCTTTTTCCTTTTGTGGTTCAGCAGCTTGAGCAGAGGTCACTTCCTGCAGGTGAGGATACCATCACCCCTTGCTCCTGTCTAAAAGAAGACCATCAGGTTCACCCTGCAGCCCAAGACTCAATAACTACATCCATCTTGGGTCAACGTCTCTATTTAAATATCACTTGAATTAAACTGTGTGCTTTTGCATCACTATGCTGAGCTGACTGGCAGTCTCAAGGAGCATACATGGACCCCATTTACACCAGCTGTTGTATGGGCTACCTAGTTCTAGCTCTCTTTTGCATTACCTATTTACAGTACCTTTGGTTTGCTGGCACTCCTCACTATCAGTTTCCAGTAAGAAACTATGCACAAATCTCAGTTCTGAGAGCATTCCTGCTTGGCAGTCAAGTGTCTCTCTTGGCAGTAACTGTCTCTTGGTTCTCACATCCTTAGTGAGTAGTCCCTTGTTTTTTTCATTTGGAGAAAGAGTGGACTCCTGTAATTTTCATGCTGAAAAAAAAGTCTTTTTAAAAAAAAATATTTTTCCTCTCACAACTGCACACTTCCATGTGCATTTCAGGTACAAGTCTCTGGTAATGAGAGGTTTTATATCTATATATAAAGTTATCTTAAAGATTAAATGAGGCTATACCAATGACAATGCTTTTTGAATAAGAATTTTCTATGTCTTATTATTTTGTAGTTGTCTTTCCTTAAAGGCATGGTCTGCAACACACTCTCCACTTAAGAACCCAGTTTACAATTACATGAAATACATTACACTAGTCTTAAAAGGCTAGTCCTAGTTTTACCATTCTATTCTCTTGATATTCTACTCTAGTCTTATTTCATTATTGAAGAATCTACGAGATTATGAAACATCGTGGTGTAGTCTGTAAACCTACCTGGTCAAATGTTAATTGGTATTTAAAAGCTTTAATTCCAAGAACCTGTTAATGTTTTGAAGTTTATTTTGACAGCAGAATACAAAAAGAAGAGCAGAATGGGAGCTTTACAAGTGTGCAAGTGTGATGTAGGTATTTAGACCTAAGATATTTATATAGCTGAATATGCTTTAATGTGGAGCTCTGTTCTCATGAAATGGGTTATGTGCCACCCTTAAGATCAGTGAATCTGTATTCTTCTATAAGTACTTTGGGAAAATATAACTCAGAGAAATAAAAATATTGCTTAAATTAAACTTTAATGTCAGTAAGTATGCAGTGACTGGAGGAAGTAACAGCCACCTTGCCATCCAGAGAAGCAATGGCTAAAAATCCCTTGTCTGACTTTGACTCAGAATGATTTGTAGTTTGTATCTCAAGTGGAAGATGATTCATACCTTGTTACCTTCTGTATCAAGATTCATTTGAATCACCTGGTGTCAGATTTAAATTTGGCTTTGTTTATTATTAATTAAACATTTGATTAAACTCATTTGGATTTTTATATGCCTGACTTTTATGGACAAATTTCTTCAGACTGAACATGACATTTTCCATCTATGGAAACTAATTTCCAGTCTGTTGATTTGTTTTTATAGAAAGAAATTTTTAGTACCAATGTGCAGGTATGTAAAAATTATGACCCTTTTCTTGATGGTCATAGAATACTACTGAATGCTTAAAATTATATATAAGTCATACTGCAGTGCTTTTTATAACAGCTAGTGGCTAATAAAAATCACACTGGGCAGTAATGTTATACTCTAAGTACTGTAGTTATTCATTTTTTCCAGTTCAGTGACCTGATGTTTACTGTCTTCTCTGTGAGTGAGTACACTCGAAGTGAATACACTCAAAGTCCACAAAAATCCCTGTGCTTTCTAAACAAATGACTTGTAAGACAAATGACATATTTCTGTTGGGAGAACTTATAACTATGTATTTCAAATACAGAAAATGGATTCTTCTTTCAGGGCAAACCACATATTTTGGATTCCTTAAACAAGCTTTAAATATCGAATTAAAAATATCTGTAAAGAGATAAACTGCATTGTTCCCTGAGTACTTGTTTCGGGTTTGCATGGCAAGATTTAGTTAGCAGGGAATCTAATTTGGTGGCTTCTGTAAGAAGCTGCTAGAAGCTTCCCCAAGGTCCAATGAAGCAGCTCCAAGATGGACCCACTGCTGATCAAAGCTAAGACAATCAGCAACTGTGTTATCACCTCTTGTGTAACATATTTAAGAAGGGAGAAATACCCCACAAACGAGTGGAGGCTTTTACAGACAGAGATGATAGAAACTTTGCAAGCACCAAGGTCAGTGAAGAAGGAGGGGAGGAGGTGCTCCAGGTACTGGAAAAGAGATCCCCCGCTGCAGCCCATGGAGAAGAAAATAGTGAAGCAGACTGTCCCCTTGCAACCTAATGAAGATGAGAAGGAGCAGGCATTCCACCTGCAGCCTGTGGAGGACCCTATGATGGACCAGATGCGGACACCTGAAGGAGACCGTGACCCATGGGAAACCTGAAGCAGGACCTGTGACCCCATGAAGAGAAGAACCCACACTGGTGCAGGTTGGCTGGCAGGACTTATGGCTCCATGGAGTACCCATGCTGGAGCAGTCTGTTCCTGAAGGACTGCACCTTAGCCTTTAGGAAGGACTAATGCTAGAGAAACTGAAGATGGACTGTCTCCCATGGGTGGGACTCCTAACTGAAGCAGGGGAGGAGTGTGAAGAGACCTCCCCATGAGAATGCAGAAACAGAAGAGACAAAGTGTGATGGACTGAATGCAAGCTTAATTCCTCGTGGCCCGTGCCACTCAGACAGACTATGCAGAGAATTTGGGAGTGAAGTTACGTATGGGCAGAGCATATGAGAATCTGAAAAGTCCTTGAGTAATCAACAGCAAATAACCATGCATTACCAACGTGATTCTCATCTTAAACCCAATACACAGCACCTACACCAGATGCTAAAAAGAAAATTCTATCCCTGTCAAAACCAGGAGACACCTGGAAAGAAGGGGGGTGGGGGTGGGGAACAGAGGAAGAAGTATTTTTAAGAGTTTTGCTTATTTCCCATTTTTCTACCGTTGATAATTTTTAAAATTTGTTTGGTTTTAGTTGAGTCAGTTTTGAGCCCATGATGTCTGATTGCTGAATGATCTCTCCCTGTCCTTATCTCGACCCACAAACCTTCTGTTAGATTTTCTCTCTCCTGTCCAGCTGAGGAGTGGAGTGATAGAGCTGTTTTGGTGTCATCTGGCCTCCAGCCAGCATCAGCTCACAACAGTACTCTGTGTGATTATTATTTTTTTTTTTAATTCTAATAAAAATGTCCTATATATATAAAATCATCAAACTAATTCCTTAATATGTAAACAGAATAGTGAAACAGATGCTAGCTATTACATATGTGTAACCAGTAATGCAAACCCTAAGCTGGAGCTAGGCTACATATTCTCGGCCTCAAGGGACTTATGGATAGTGGAGTCAAAGAAATATATGCAAGCCACGAGCTTTATTGTCACTTTACAAGGCTGATTAGAGAATCCTCCCTGCTTTATTAACACAATAGCATCAGCAAAATTTGTCTAGCATGGCTGCCACACAGTAAATAGGCTTTGAACAGCACAGGTGACTCAGATCAGATTGTAGATAGAACCAGATGTATTTTGCTGTTGAAGTGTATTTAAAAAGATTCAGTGTTAAGATTTTATTTTTGTAAAGATTTGGTTTTCCTATAAAATCCTAAGATTTTATTTTCATTCAGAATGAAAATGTATTCTGAAAAAGACCTGTACCTTATGAAACAAAATGCCCTTTGATAAATCTCAATTTGACGGTCCTCAAAGCAATTAATTGGGCTAAATTCTTTATAGCTTTTAATCTCTGATGGGATACTTCCTCTTAGGGATGTTAGGAGTAGGGGATCTCCCTTCTGCCTGGCTGCTCCAGCCCAGCTCAGTGCCCAGGGACCTGGGGTCTGTGCCCAGGCAGAGGGCCACTTTCCTATTTGCAGGTTTAACCAGTAATGAGCACTCCAAGTTCACAAGCACGCACAGATCTGTGGATTCTTGAGTACCAGCACAGACCCTCTGTCTGCTTGGCACCTCAGCCCTGACCCTGGCCCAGGGGCTTCTTTTCTCTCCCGCTGGTCAAGCTCAGTGCTCACTACAAACCCCTACTCTATCGTTCAGATTGTCTATCTCTTCTTCTCTCATGAGAGATAATGATATCCCAAACTTTTCTATTAGAAATACTTTCTTTCCCTTGCATGGCTATGGATGAAATCTTCTGTCAAACTGTCTCAATGATTAACATCTTTCTAACTTAACTCTGAATTAATTGTTCTCAGCTTGCGTTTGTTTCTTCTGTTTCATAAAAATGTATTTGTGTGCCTGAAGGTTCCTCAGTTTCTCTGAGCACATTTCCAATCTAATGAAGGAGTATGTATTTGTCCCTTAAATACTGTCTTATTTTATACATTGCAATACAGACATCCCTACTGAAGGCAGGAGGACTGATTTTACATTACCTGTAGCATTAAATGCAAATTTACTTCATCACTAAGTTTTGATAATATGCTTTAGTCTCTTTATCCAAGACATCAATATCTTTAGTTACTGGTATATTGACCTGGGTGAGTGAAAATACATTTTAGAATGCCATCAAATAAAAAATTATGTCAGAGGGTTAACAGCTACAATGCATGAAAACATGACTACATCAAGTGTGAAGTAATTGAAAATCAGCTTTATTGTATCCTGTTAATTACAGTCAGAGAGTATGAATGAAGAAACCCGGTTTCTTTTCTTTCATATCTGTGTTTGACTGCATGACAAGCAGTTTATGCTTTCTTGGGTTTCTTATGCTTAAGTACTTATCTAGAAAATAAAGGGTAATACAATAAAACATTCACTTACATTCTAATATTCAGGAGACACTTGTAACATGTTTGTGGTGCACTTTGAAAGGATTTATCATAAACTTTATTTATACAGGCATATATACATTTCTTGATATACAGATGTATCTATATGCAGACAAAAATTGTATTCAGCTCTGAGAAGTGCTGTTATAGCTTACTTATAAGACCTTACCATCATTTTGGAATATGCAGTTCTATGCTCAGAGGCAGTAATTTTCACCTATTTAAATAAGTCACCTGCTATAATGAATTCTCTTTAAATTAGAGTTTCATTGAAGGGTGCTGATTGCATCTGAATAAAGCAGCAGGACAAGTTCAGAAGGTTCCTACAGAGTGGGAATTAAAGATAGAAGACAGAGAAGCTCTGTGGGGTTTTAACCTTATCTAATTAAAACTCACTCTGAAAACTGCTTAATTTTGACCTTCAATTTGATTTTGGGTAAAATAAATCAATTTCTGTTTTCTCAATCAAGGAATTAAAAAACACAGTGTTTTAGGCAATACTTATAGCATTTAATACCAAATTCCTCATCCAAGGGTTCTATCAAAATTTTAAAAGGCCTGATTACATTCGCTGTAGAGAAAACCTCATTGTTTTTGAGCAAATCTAACAGCTTATTGAAAGTGTTTTTTATTATAAACAGGCACAAACACTACATCAGAAAAAAAAATTGGACGCCTTGTTTTCATTGTTCTTGTCTGTTCTTTAAATAGAAGTATATTAACTGAATTGATCAGGCATATCTCATAGAGATAGTTCTCTCTGCAGTAGCTTAAACACACTCTTTTCCAACTGCTGCTCTTGCTGTCTTAGACAATTTTTTGTGCATCGAGTTATCATAGCAAGATAGAAGCCTGGAAACTCTCTTCACAGATATGCAAAAACTTTAATCAGGTCACTTGCAATTTGCATGAGGTTACTAATCACAGAGATGAAAGAATACCTTTCCCTAAAGAAGTTTTACTGTGGAAAACAATCTAGTAATTCTTTTCTAAAAATGTAGCCTACTGTACGACTACTGCTGGGAAAAAAGAGTAAGTAGTATGCGAATGAATAAAGTTATGCAGGATCAAGCTGCCGACCTGCTCAGCAGTTAAAGACTGAAGTTAGTCTTGACATCATTGGAAACACACCTTAAAATACAGAGGATGTTCGCTGGAGCTGTAGTAAACAGGCCTGGGAAAAATCTCACAAGCAGTATTTTCGCCCCTGCCCCTCCCTCCCCCTATTATTACAAACAACAACAGCACATATCTTTGTATCTCCCAGAAGGATGCATCTCCTAGGCAAGCCCTCAGCTAAATTCACTGGAAGGTTTTGTCAGCGTTTTTAGAAGTAAAAGCTTTCTTCTAATTGTGACAGAAAGACCCTCCACTGCAGGCTTTTTAAATAAATAGCAATAATTTATTTTAAATCCACGTGCAGGTTCAACATGTCACTTATGTTTATGGACACAATGGAGAAAAGCACTATTGCACTTCAGAAGTACAACTGCCCTTATCACAACCACGGGAGAGACACAAAACGCACCACTGCCAGCACAGCCCAGTCACCACATGCTGTGTGATGGCCCGAAACAGAGTCACAGACCTCACGATTACCGCCCGCAGATAAGTCACAAGATTCAGTGTTACAACCGCAGCAGATTCACCAACACACTGTCACAGCTCACAAGCGCACTAAATACCACCCGTGGGTCAGTCAGTCACCCGAGACTACAAACTTAAAGCATCTCACACGGTCACTCACCCCTCTCCAGGTGAGNCTCTCCAGGTGAGGCCTCGCAGCCCGTTACCCCAGCCAGCAGCCTGGCCAAGGGGAAGGCTCTGGGCTCCTCACGGAGCTGGAGAAGCTGCTCCCAAGTCTCAGCCCGAATGCGAGGGGTTTTATTTGGTTTATTTCTTCGGTCTACGGGACAGTGGGCAGGGCCCTGCCGGAATTAACACTGGTCCCCCTTATCTTATGCCCCATCTCTTGCACGGCCCCACGCTGTCTGGACCCATTGACGCCAAATGGTGGCCCAATGGCTTGGCTTTGTCTTTCTTTAGGCAGCTGAATAGCGGTTTGATTGGGACTCGGGGCATATTCTTTGTTGCAGGAATTCAAGGCTGGACGCAGGTTTCGGGTCTTTGAATGATGCACAGCTGTTTTGGGGTTTTGTATTTATTTTATTTGAATTAGAGTACTTTTTGGTCTGTCTCCTTAGCTTCAGAAATTGAACTTTAATATGCCGGATGATATATCTGAATCTCAGCTATCCACAGTCTTCCTGTGCAGTCAGAAAATAAATGTGTGCATCTAGAGTGTTACTAATGTGAGTTGAATTACAGCAAGAAAACTCTTCTGCTGCAGGTGTCCATTTCTCTTCCTTAACTAAAAGCAAACTTATGACTGCCTAAGCTTTAGGCAGCTCAATTTAAGAGACCCAAAGTACCACTGGCTGTCATTAAAGACACTACAGATCTACATTCAATGGAAAAAATACGAAATTTCAAGAAGTAATTTCATAATTTTGCACATTTGCATTCAATTTATAATGTCAATCATTGCTTGGTCTTGTGATTAGCTAAAACTTAATGAACATCAGGTTTTGGGAATTTTGGGGGTTGTTTTGTTATGGTTTTGGTTTTTAATTATGTACAGATAATCTTGAATTCAGTACTACAAATTATATGCAGGAGACATTGAATTAGGGTGATTTTTTTAAGGCTTAAAAACATATCCCATTAATTCGTGTTATTTAGATGCTAGAGTCCTTCTAACGTCTCCTCTTTTCTGTTTTTCAAGGAGTCAAAATTCCCTGCTACTAAAAGCTAAGTCTAAGCAGTACTTTCTTATCGTTTTGTAAAATCTTTTCAAATTCTAATACACTGCAAGAATGAATATTGCATTACTATTTAGGAAAAATAAAATAATTCATATGATGAGATAGAAATAAAATAGATACTTAACATAGATAATTTTTTAATTGTGATTGATTCTGAATTGCTGGTTTTGGTGGTAGATAAAGAAAACATGTCTTTCCAATGATTTTTAAAATTACCAGTCAGAGAATTTGCCTGCTCATTCATGTTGCAGCACTTTTACAGAAGTCTTCACCTAAGAATTATAACATAGGTGTTTATATTCTTCACACTATTTAAAAAGTAAACAGATAAAGTAAATTGAAATTTAATTTTAGAGGACCTTTTTGTTCTGTTTTGGGTTTTTTTGTTGGTATGATTTGGGGGATTTTTTGAAAGTTTGCTTTTTTGGCAGCTATTTAATTGTGTTTTGTGTTTAATTTTCTTAATGGGTTTTGCAGAGGACAGAACAGGCAACCGTATCAATCTTTAATGGAGGCCAGCAGTCTTGAGTTTTCTTATAAACCCATTTTAAACTGTCCAAAAATGTATTTATATTCATTGCTAAATCTAAGATCACACAGAATAATAAAAATATCCAGGGATCATGCAGTTCACATATTACACTTTCTCAGAAGTGCAAATTCTGTGACATTGCCACTAACACCGAATATGATAATTACCCTGCATTGTGAGGTAAAATGGAGTATGTAACAATTTCGCTAAAGAAAATCAAAGATTAATAAAGTGATTTTTTTTTTGTTAAAGTTTGTTTTGCTTTTTTAAAGGTGTCATAACATAAAAACTTTAGAATATGACTTGAGAAAAAAAAAAGTAACTCTTCAAGAAAACTATGAAATTTGTTAATTACATGTGTTGTGCTAAAACCTATTCTTACTATGAGCTATAGTTACAAATAAATTTATTACTCTGTCCAATGCAATTTTTAATTGACATATTATATAATTAGGTTACAATTATCTTTTTCTTTCTGTATTTTGTTGCATCTTATTTTTCTATACCCCTTCATTCTTCCTTCATCCTTTCATATATATCCTTTCACTTAAGCAAATATAGCATCTTTTATAATGATAGGAGGGATTTATATTTATTAATTTCAAAAAAGCGATTATTTTTGAGCTATGTTCTAGCTATGTAATAGTCATTATTAAGAAGTTTATCACATTTCTACTTCAGGTGCATTTCAACATATCTTCGTAGCAGATCTATTTTTCATTCCTTATATACACTTCAGTGAAGCAGAGGTGACTGACACCATGACAGGTGCTGTGCAAGTAACATAAGTAAGGATGCCCAGTACCTCTGGGTTTATAATATGAATTTAAAGAGGAAAAGGTGGGAGCCTGAGATATTTTAAAGAGTGTGTCTGATCCTAGTTACCTTTACCAGAGGTGATTCTGATCCTTACCTGACAGACCTTGTGTCTTGACCTTACCTCTGTCTTATCTCTATGAATTTACCAGATGATCTGGACTCCTGGTTGAACCTGGCTGTTATCCCTAGGCCTACTTTGCGCTCCTGATCAGATAATGTGGGACAGGACCCTGTCTGTCAAGGCCCTTTCCTTTCTTGACTGTTACTGCACTCAGCTCCCCATCCATTAGGCAGCAACTGCCCCTCTCTGCATTCTGACACTTTGTACCATTACTTACAATGAATTTTACTTCCTGCCTAAAGCAGTGGGTTTAGATATCTTCTCTGCCATTCACATGAGTCTGAGTGTTCGTTTGTCAATAAAAAAGAAACAAAACCAAAAAAAGAACTACAAAAAAAACCACAGGCATCTATGTTGGCTATCCTTGAACTTTGCAACATTAAATACATTTGTTTGCTTAATAATAACAAATAATATTGTCTCCAAAAATAATTAAAACATACCAATTTAAGAAAACAGAAAATAGAACTTATCAGGAATTAATGAACTGGTCACTGGCAATTCAACCTCACTGATTTCATATAAGAGTGCTTGTTATGCTGGCAACATCCTTGTTCTGTCACAGATAACGTTGCAAGGACAGAAATTCCAGTAGCTTGAGCTTTGAACACAGTGTTTTTCAATTCCATCAAAATATTGGCTCAAGATGCAGCAGTAAAATGTGACCTTTTATAATCCATTTCACATATGAGATTAAATCTCGAAAGACAAAATTATGATTAGGGTAGAAAATTTATTTTTAAAAAATTGCAATATGTATAAATTAAAACTTTAATAACAAATGAAGGACATCTCCCTAAATGAAGACAAACTCTCATTATCCTTTCCAAATCTCAATAACATTATTGGCTTAAGTAAGTAACTGAGCATTGCCAGACTTAATAAATTACAAAACTTTTGTTAAATTCACTTCACATTGGTAATTGTTCAAATGCACTTTCAACATCTATCATTTGCAGACTATTTGAAATGGTGCACTATCATATATTCTGATTTTTTTCTCTCTCTTAATGTCTTATATTATACCTACCTTTCTTTGGGATTAAATTGTACCTTTTTTTTTTTTTTCCTGAATTATTCCAGCTGAATTCAGAGTCCTAATAAAAGAAATCATATATTAAAAAAAATTGAAATTATCTGCATGGGGAAAAGAAGTATGATTCATATGTTTTTCACTTTATTGGCATGTATTAAGATATTAAATGAAGTTCTCAAACAAGATGAGAACTCACATTTCAGTCAGTATTTCTTCCAGCTGTCTTCTTTTACTAAGAATATGTTTGGTCCATGGTTCTCAGTAGAAAGCAATAATTCTTTTTTGTTGTATAGAGGTGACAAAAAAAGATGTCATTTTAATGTGTTCTCTTTCTTTCCACTTTCTAATGTACATTGCATCAAAATATTTTTAACTTTCTATAAATATCTTTTTACCCTTTTTTTTTAATCTCTTCCAAAAGCATGAGCATGGCAGCACACTGTGAGGAAGAGTAGTCTTATTGCAGTACGAGGTAAATAAAGTGTTGTTAGCTCAGGTATCAGAAAACTGCTTGAAAAGGAGATTCTCAGCAAAATTTTCGGAACATATTCTACTAATTCATCTTAATTGTCTTGTATATTCTTAGGGACTACTGTCTTGGTTGTGATATCTGCTTTCATTTAAATATTTTAAAAGTTTTAATTTGCACTATAATATTTAAATGTTAATTTTTGAAATAACATAGTCAACCTTAAAGTAAAACTTTGCTTTTCTGCAGATTTTCTTTATGAGTTCTAAAGTCACAAATTATTTCACTGGAGCTTGAGAAAAATTGTCCATATTAGGGGAACAAGGAGGCATTTAACTTTTGTATTTTGAAGTCTACATTAATTTTCTATTTTTTCCTTTTTTTTTTTTTTTTTTTTAAGAGACAAAGCATTTTCTTTTCTTGAGAGATAACTGCATATACTTTATATCCAGACTGACTAGGACCAAGGGGCTTTTCTAGGACAAGCTATGCAAAGAATATCAGAAATGTCCAATAGGACAAAAAACTTTTCCAAAACCTGAAACTGAGGAACAAAAGAAAAACACTATGAAAATAATGTATTGTAACCTTGATTTTAGGGACTGATTTTGTGGTTCCTTAATAAATGGGAAATTTAGTGTGGGATATCTGTATCTTTGACTCTAGTATTTCAGTAAATTTCTGTGTACAGGATATGCATACACTTCTTGGTGTGTATGGATTTGGATTTGGCAGGAACTCTTTGCAGTTCCCAGTGAAACCCTATGGATTCTTCCTAGCACGGAGCTGGTAAAGTTACCTCCTTAAGGTATATATGTTCTGTAGTCGGCATTGTCACATGCAGTCATGTGAACCCTTTAGAAAGAAAGGCAGACAGAAATGTACCCTAAATAAATAACGTGTGTATAACCCTCTGGGCTGGAGATCAAAGGTAAAAGAGCTATTTGCTGCCATCTGTTGATGAATTAGACAAAGAGATGGAGTGAGCAACCACCTCTTCTGTGCTGAGCATTCCTTCTATTAGGATATAGAGGCTTGGTTGGTTTTGTCTTGAAAAAACTGTACGACTTTTCTGAGGTTAATCCTAGGATAAAACTTCATGATGCCCTCAGGTAGAGAGTGTCTACTGCAAAAGACAAGATAGAAAAGTAATTTATACTTTATGGAAAGAGTGCATTTGGCACGTTAAGAGTAATGCAGGCAAACAAAGGAGTAAAGTCATATACACATTATGATCTTAAACCCCTTTTCTAGCAAAATTGAACGATTAAAATGTATCTGTGACTATGGTGCAGAGAGATGTTGGGAGTTCTGCAACAACAAATAGCTACAAAATTTGACCATTTAAAAAAAAAATGTTTCCAACTTCAATGAAGGAATTTTCTGAAGAGATTGATTACACAAGCAGGAAGTTCTTAATTCTTTCTGTTTATTAAGTGTAATTGATGATAAAAACCAAGGTAAATTAAACACATTGATTTTCCTTTTTATAACATCTTGTTCTGGTGTTGCTTTTATTTTTTTATTTCATATTTTTTAATTTTAAAATTTTTTATAATGACAAATGCCCATGGAAAACTGAACTGAAATGTCAACTTTATATAGAAGATCTTTCTGAGCTGTAAATTAAATTGAAATATATGTTTTTTCTAGTTCTATACTTAGGAAAAAGACACAAAATGTCGATCAGAGTAATGTTACTAAAACTATTTTTATAGAATCATAGAATACCAGGTTGGAAGGGATCTCAAGGATCATCTGGTCCAAACTTTCTTAGCAAACATTCCATGTAGACAAAGAACCACCTTGTTAGTTGTGATCTAATCTTCATCATCTTTTCAAGTCTGAAGAAATTACATGATGGGGGACAGAAAAAGTACAAATAAATACAGTTTATGTGACCACAGAGCAGGAGCTGGTCTTGATTATCCTTATGGGTCCTTTCCAACTTGGGATATTCTATGATTCTATGATCTGATGTCATCTGAGATGCCCTTAAGCATTCCTCCTTACTACTAGGTGCTGCTCCAGAAGGTCTTGGGTTTCCCACAGTTTCTGTATCATATATAGATTCTAGTTTATTCTTGGGGACTCCAGTGTGCCCAAGTACTCAGATGACTCCACAAGCATAGGAAAAGTGAATTAAGCATGATGTATTCTTCACATTGCAATAAATACTAGACAGCACCTGTCTTCAGCACACATTGGGCTCTTTGAAATACACAAAATACTTGCAAGTATACCATTATTTCATGGTATTTTGTATTAAATATTAAATACATATATAACATTAAATATTAAAATATAGCTCATATAATGAAAGTAAATTCACCTGTAATTTTATAACTTTTATATAAACAGCCTGTCATTTTAAAACACTTTCTGATTTAGGGGTATTTAAACTATGAAGACCAGACGTAGTAGGAGTAGTAGTATAACTATATTTTCCAACATAATAGAACAAATTATTTATTTATACAGAGAGAAGTCATGAGTGGAGGAACATCAAAACGCTAAACCTGGATATCTAAAACTCAATTAAGCTTTAAACAATTTGGTTTGTAGTAATAATGAAACATTGACATTATTTCCTATGTTTTCTGGATATCCAAGATATCAACATGGAATAATGAATATGAAACAGAAAGCTTGCACAAGCTTTTCATTCCTTTGTGCAAACTGGGAATGAGATAGATCTTTGACAGCTGAAATCTAACTTTATTGACTGAAACAATATAAAATAACGACTATTTGTGACACTCAATTTATGATGTTAATAAAGACATTTAAGCATACCAATTGGACTGGGCACAGCAGGAGCTGCTTGGAGGGAATATTCTAGAGCTACTCAACATTATACCCTGGAGGGCTGCTGTAGCAATGAGTGAAATACTCAATAGGAAGGTCCAGAGAACCACCTGATTCCAAGTCCAGCCATTGTCTAAAGGCAGTCCATTAACTCATAGAATTATAAGAATCATAGAATCATAAAACTCAACTATTCTGGGCAAAAGCTACATCTAGGGAGATGTACCATCTAGACAAGACAGTCCAGCTCCCTGTGCAGATGAATCCTGAAAGTATCCACACAGACCACTCGACTAGACTGTCACATACTATTTTCTCTACAAGGAGTCTGTGGCGACTAATATCGAAATCCTTGGACAAATCCAATTAGGCAATGCCCACTGCTCACCCCAACTCAACTGAGCAGGTTACTTTTCTGTAGAAGGTGATCAGGTTTGTCAAGAAAAATTTGCCTGTTTTGAAGGCATGCTGGCTTTTCCCAATCATGGGCTGCATTTGACTTGCGGTAGCCCACAGGAGGATTCATTCCATAACTTTCCCAGCGTTTGAAGCAATACTGATGGCCCTATAATTTCCTAGATCCTCTTTTAAGCCTTTTTTTTGTAGATAGGAGGGTGACATTAGCCTTCTGCCAATCTTCTAGGAGGTCCCCCAATCTCCATGACTTAACAAAGAGCATGGGGAGCAGCCTCACAACATCATTCAACTCTCAACACTCAAGAGGGTATGGATATATGGTGTCAAGTTCCTAAAATAGTTGACATACCAACTTTGTTTGCACTGACCAGGATTTTTTGTTCCCAAGGTCTGGGATCCAACATTGCTGGTAAAGACAGAGGTGAAAAAGTTGTTGAGAGTGGTGACTAATCGACCTCTCCTGTTTAACAGTGGGCCAATATTATCCTTCTGCTTCTGCTTGTTGTTTACATACACAAAGAACACTTTCTTCTAGTTTTTGGCATTTCTGGACAATTTCAATTTGAGCTGAGGTTTTGCTTTTCTAACTGCATCTCTGCATGCTCTGGAAATGCCCTTTTAGTCTCAATGGTATTCTGCTTTTCTATATGCTTTTTTTTTTTTGGTTTGGAGTGGACTCAGGAGTTCACAATTAAGTCAAGGAAGTATTTTTCTCCCCCTACTTCCCTTGCCTTTAAAGGGGATGAACTGTTTTTGTGCTTCCAGGAGAGCATTCTTGAAAAGCTCCCCACTCAGTAGCTCCTTTATCCTGCATTAAAGCTTTCCACAGAATCCTTCACAGCTGTGCTCTGAGCAAGCTGAGGTTTACTCTTCTAAAATCTAAAAGCCTTTGTCTTATTTCTAACCTTAAGCTTTCCTAGCAGGATCACAAACTCCACAATATTTTGGTCACTACACCCAAGGCTATCATTATCAAGATAGTACAAAACAAGGTATTACAAAGCCAGGGTAACCAGGCTGGTGAATGGTCTGGAGAACAAATCTTATGAGGAGCGGCTGAGGGGACTGGGGTTGTTTAGTACAGGAAAGAGGAGGCTGAGGGGAGACCTTATCACTACCTATAATTACATGAGAGGAGATTGTAGAGAGGTGGGTGATGGTCTCTTCAGCCAAGTGACATGTGATAGGACAAGGGGAAATGGCCTTAAGATGCACCAGGACAGGTTCAGATTAGATGTTGTGAAGAAATCCTTCACCAAAAGAGTTGTTGGGATGTGGGACAGGCTCCCCAGGGAGGTGGCTGAGTCACCATCCCTGGATGTATTTAGCAGACGGGTAGATAAGGTGCTTAGGGATGTGGTTTAGGAGAGTACAGGTATGGTTGGACTGAATGAACTTAATGTTTTTTTCCAACCTTGTGATTCTGTGATTTTGTGACTCTGTGATATCTTCAAATGACGTCTGGAACCACCCCAGGAATTACTAAGAGCAGTGGTTGTGCACGCAGACACAGCTGTGTTATCCACCTCTATCAGAAATGCAATTGGACTTCTTTATTTTTTAAATATGCCATTTTTTTCCTGTTACTTCATCTCTATTATACTGGCAACAAATTACCTTAATAAACTCGCACTGCATGTCATGTAGAACTGCTAGAGGAACTGGAAGGACAGTTAAGAAACAGATTCACTGGAATTTATAATGAGAGATCAGAACTCTGTCAGCATCACCAGTCTTTGATAAGAGAGCTCATGGAAATTCAGAGTAACTACATTTTTCTGTTAACTCTACAATGAGTGATTGCTGCTATCTTCTAAAAGGTGTATATATGCTTTCAAACATCAAACAGACTGAGAAAAAACAAGCTATGAGCTCTATGTATGAGAGAAATTCATGTAACAAATAGAACAGTTACACCTGGGGACAAAAAAAAAAAGTAAAATTCATAGAACTAGGAGCAAAAGGGAGACTAACATAAACCAAATGAAATAAAGAAGCTAGTGAAAAAGAGAGAAGGAATTAGTCTAATACAGTGAATAGATCTATTACATCTATATTAACTTGTGGCTTATACAAAACAAACATATTTTGTTTCATCTTTGATGCACATTTTTTACCTAAATGCAACCAAGACAGTTAAAGTGCATGAAATATTAATAATGAGAGGGAAAAATGCCTTCAGACTCCTTTAAGTGTGACCTGAATCAAAATGAAATCACATCAGCAGCCTCAAAGTGTGTATTGTTTTTTGCTTGGACATTTTTGACAGTTCTAGGCACAAACAGAACAAGTTGGATTCTCAATTACAAAATGGGTAAAAGTTACTTCATTTCCCAGGTCTTTGGTTTCTTCTGTCCTTTTCATTGCAACAAAGTGAGTTACATACCACCCTGTTTATAAGGAGCTTTTGTTGGGTAACATATTTTAACGGGTGGAAGTGTTTTTATGAAGAATATTTAATTCTGAAAGCTAGGCAAAGGAGCTATTTCATTCTCAGGCTTCCTTCATTCTCCCCCAGAGGGTATCTATTGAAATATGTTTCAGTCCCGGTTGGCAAATGCATAATAAACCAGCAGAATTATTCAGATAAGATGAATCTGAAAGAAGTGTGAAGTAAGACAAGATTTGAGATGAGCCCTCCAAAGGCTTATCTGACCTGCAAGCTGTATTTTCAAGTATTAAGTTCATTAAAAGATAAACCAAAACAAACAAACAAACAAAAAAAATCTTTCCTTACTCTGTGTGACATATTCTAGTTTCTGTCAGAAGGCCCTGGGCGATCTGACCTAACATTAGCTCTGCTCAACTCAGCAAGTAGTCACTATGCTGGAGGGCAGGGCTGTCATTTAGGGGGTTCTCAACAGGCTACAGAAATGGGCTGCTGAGAAGTTCAGCAAAGTCAGATAGGAAGTCTTGCTTTTCTGTAGGATCACCCCATGTGAATATTTAAGCTTGGAGATGCTAATTGGCTAGCAAGCAGCTTTGCAGAGAAGAACCAATGAGTCATTACAAATAACATAGTGAAAGTGAGTCAGCAGAGAGCTCTTGTAATGACAAAGATTTATCACATATTCAGAAGCATTTGTTGATGCCAAAGTTTATGTTTCTGTAAGGGCACAGTTCATCTTGTTTTAAAATATGGAGAATGCTCTTTGAGATCTCTGGTCAGCTGATACAGTTTCTAATGACAACCCTAAAAAGAAAGGTGTATTATATTTTATAATTTAATTTCCTTAACTACTTTCAACCCACATAAGCTTTGTCAGCCATAATGAAAACTAAGCACCCTAATGTCACACATTTTTGTGTTATCACAGTGACAATGTCAGAATTCACTTTTTTACTAGTAGCTTTTTTTTTTTCCTGTTTCCTGAGTAAGTTGTACTTACATCTCTTGGCCGTTTTTCCACCATCTGAGGATATACAGACACACATGTATTGTTTTCATGGTTGCCTTGCCAATAAGTCACAAAAATTCATAACAGTGTATCAGATTTAACTTCTTTATAATCAGAATTCATTTCAAAAAGGATCACATGATTATTTTGCTAAAATTCACTCCAATGCATGTTTTCAATTTGCACTCCTCTTGCAATATAAATTGCTTTGAAGTTGCTTCTACTAAAACGCATTTTGTTGAGTTGTTAAAATTGTGTGATAGTGAAGTAATTCAGCTCATTCAGTCAGAATGTCCAACTGGGAAACAAAATATATATGCCAACATGCATTGGAATACAAGAAAAAAAGGCATTTCTGATTCAAAAACATGTCATAAAATTTCTAGGTTTTTCATTTGTAGTAAAGCTCATTTCAAATATTACGTTTCATAATTTCTCCCTATTATTCCTGAGAAATTAATTATTGAAGAAGAAATACATTTCGGATACAGTATGTCACAATAATTTAATGTGTATCATACCAAGAAAGCTACTAATTTCCTTCCTAATTTTTTGTTTAGTTTGAAGCTGTGGCTTATAAAAGTTCCAGATGTTTTCAGAAAGAGAGCAGAGGCTGAAATAAGCACAGGCTCAACCCTTTTCTAAGCTAAGACTTACATCTGTTTAATATTAGTCATACAACAGACTTTAGAAAATATTGGTATGGTAGAAAAGGAAGAGTAATTCATATTACGGAAGATATTTACTTATATATAATAATATTTACATTAATAAATTTATATGTAGATAATAAATTTATGTATTTATTATATATATTTATTTCTAATTTTTCATTGTCCTACTGCTATAGACAAGTGCCTGTGCAGCGTGATAACTGATCTGTAAAGAGAGCAAGGCCAGTTAAGAGTCATTTCAGAACAACCTTCAATTGAGTAAGGCATTTATTAATGTAGGGAACTCTGGGACCCTACAGAAGTGTAAGCCAGTCACACCTTAGTGACTCCAGGGAGACAGGAAGAGGAACAGTCTTTTTCCAGAACTTCCATGTGAGATCAGATGAATGATGAGATCAGGGAATACCAAACCAAAAACCAAACCAAAAACCAACCATGAAAAGAAACAGAAAAAAACTCAAACAATGGCCAGCAACAATGAACTGTGAAAAAAGTCTTCTTGTCAGGCAGTCCATAGCTGGAACTTTGGCTGGACTGGTTGTTCTGGACATGCTAACAGAAGCACATACTTTAGCTCTTGTTATGGAAATGTCAATAACCATAATAAAGTAGAGGACATATGTAGTAACTTATGAAGAAGTAAGGATCTGCACGCACTTAACTGCATACCAAATTACCTAGGTGGTAGTCATGTAGTATATACTAAGACAAATTCTAGAAGGAAGAAGGAATTAAATGTGAGAAACAGTAATAATTTAAAGATAAAAGGCAACTTTTGGCTGAAATGGAGCTGAGGGAAGAAAATGAATGCAATTATTCTGTAGCACAGAAATAGAATTAACTCGAAGATAATTTCTTTCACAGATGCAAATATGAAGAAAACTTAAAAATATTACCTCCTAGAAAAAGATTCAGAACCTGAAGCCCCCCCTACTCCTTTTAAAAATATAATAACAATATAAAAAGACTGAAAAAAAAAAGAACACCTTAAAAGACTTACGACACATTTGTAGAAGTAAATATCAATGAAAAAGAAATTATGGAAGATGAACACATACTAAATATAACTTTTCATTAGAATTATAAAAGTTGCATTCTTGTATATAAGACATGATAAGCATGATAAGCAAATTATAAAAGTAATAGAGTTGCTACAATATGCTTATTCCCTGTCAGAAAGTATGCAATCTGATGAGAATTCAACTGAATATATAGATATCTTTTTTTCCTTATGTATGGTTGTGTTTTTTTTTTAAGCTCTTCCTGTTGAAATTGCTAACATTGGCTACATGATGATAGTAAAGATTATTTTTCCCCATTTTCAGAAATTAATCAGAGATTAACTGTAAATTAATATACATTTACATTTAATAATTAAATGTAATTTAATGTAATAAAATAAAAAAAAACTCACCCAGAGTTTTCAATTCTTGGTGAGCTAAAGAGGCAGGG
>VXBZ01006559.1:0-26263 GCA_013399135.1 Heliornis fulica
TCAGCACCCATGGCAAGCATTAATGAAATATAGTATCTGGGTATCAATGTAGCATCCTGACACAAATACAGTAACTATGAATTTCTGAATTCTATTATTCACTTTTCATTTTTACTGTACATCCCATATTCTTACCAGACATGTTCCTGTAACTGTGAAACTCTGAGATAGTAGTCATCTGCACAGCTCAAACAGTAGCAAGTAAATATCAAATCCTGATGCTGTATATTAAGACTTAATTATTAGACTCAGATGACCATTCTCTTTTGAAGTATTAATTTTTAAATAAAACTGAAAAAATACAACAACAAAAACTCAAAACACACTACTCCTCACAAACCTGTGTTTTTTATCTTCTGTTTGCTGCAAACTGGATTCCTTGTGTTCCGTGCTGTCTGGCAAACCGTTTGTTGTCATAGGGCTTGACAAAGAAACCTTCGGTCGGTTTACTGGTCTGGGAGTTCCAGGACCATTTACATTAGATCTTTAAAAACAATAAGAAATTAACCCATTCTTTTAGTAAAGCAATTTGTTCCAAGAAGGCAGAAAGGTGCTATAACCTCATTTTGAAAGATCATCAGGTACAGTATACTACATATACTTTGCTGCTCTGTATTGAATACAAATTTCCTTGCCTACAACACACCAACCATCATGAAGACTTTAAAAGTTCTAAATAATGAGGTTACAAAATGAAACAGCAGAGCACACTCTGTACATTCACATTCATTCTTCTCTCCTTCCCCCAGTATCCCTTATCACATCCCATTTTTGAGATCAGAATAGGAATAAATGATAATGGATCCAAACCAGCTATTGCCAGAACTACCTTACTTTGACCCAGGAAAAGTGAACTCCCAAAGCTAAGCTTACCTGTCAGAGTACCCTGGTGAATTTCCTGGGAACATAACACCATTCATCCGATTTAAACTATTGGAATTATTTTTCCTAACAACAAACAAAAAAAGTTATGATTAATAAAAAAAACAACCCCACACATTAAGCAAGTTTGCACAGAATTCCTCCTCCCAACTTAAACAGAGCCACACTGCCAATCCTCAAGGGATTCTCTCTCTCTCTATATATATATATACACACACACATACTACAGTAAGGAAATGAACTCACAGCACCGGTGTCAGAGGGGATGAGCTATCCCCACCACCAGCTATGGCAGACAGCAGCAGCTCAGTGTTTGAGGCTCACACTGAACTGCACCACAGGTCTGATTTCAAAGCTGTTGGTGATTACTATACATAACACTTGCAGACTACTGTTGCTACTGTGGACTTACTTTACTATTGATAATGAAAACTGAACTCTGCACATCTGTCTTTGGATACAAGAGAAATATATTAGACAGGGGCACACATCCTCACCTGTACTAACACAAGTCTAAAGTTTCAAGAAAAAGGCACTTACTCTGAAGATGGATATACACAGCTGACAACCATGACATTCTGTAACACAAACAAATCAAGAGTTCATAAACTTTAGCTCGTAACAATGTCACAAAACTTTTGCAGTATTTTGGTCTTCTCTATTCAAGTATCTGCAGAAAACTGGGTTGAAAGCTACCAACAGATGACACAAGGTTTTCTGCTCCCTCTTTAAAGGGTCAGGCCATAGTTGGACTAAAAGTCAGTATTTTTCCTAATTGGGTTACTGTCATAAGGAGACATTAAGCCTCTGGCCTAAGTGTTTGGAATTTCTAACTGAAGTATCTCTGGAAAGCAAAGTATTCAAAAATACTTCTGAATACTTCTGAATACTACTGAAACTTCTATCATCAAGGAGAAATGTTTTATTTGTATGCAAGCCCTGCATTCAGAAGTTTCCAAGCACTATTAGCCACTTTTGGCAGAGCCATATTTACAACATTATTTTGGTCCCACAAAAAAAGAGAGCAGAAACAATGATTAATTCAGCACATTTATCCACTGTAAGATTAAACCCAAACCGTTTATAAGTTATTATAACCATTCTGTGACCAATCAGTTTAAGTAGGAACTTCAAGTCAATTTTGCCATCAAGAAAATCTTATGTGGAACCACATCCTTCAAGCCTGTTACCTACTTTTGAAAGGTCCCACTCAGTAAATGACACCTGTATGCTTTATGAAGGCACAGTCCTCTACACAAGAGGATTTAAATACTAAACAAAAGACACTGATGAAAAGGCACCTGTCTCCTTCACCTAATCTGAACCCAGATGTGGCTGGAAATGCCTGATCTAAAAGTTCTAATTATTTCAGCTGATTATTTGATTACTTAGGACTCAACATAAAGAGTGACATTACGCCCCCCTGCAAACTACAGTTTATTACTCCACAGCAATTAGGAACCACAACAGATTTTTGTCTAAATCAGCTCTTTTACAACTGCTTTTTGATGTTAAAAAGTATGAAAAACTCATACTCTTATAGTAGCTATAAGCCATACTATGGTTATGAACCATAATGAAACCAACAGATTTGGGGTAATTCAGATGTTATTAAAATGGTAGTTTATGGAATGGGTTTGAGTTGAAAAGCACCTTCAAGATCATTAGCTGTGACTGTTTAGTTGTGCTTGCCCTCGGAATCACAGAATTGTGGGAGTGGGAAGGGACCTCCAGAGATCATCAAGTCCAACCCCCTGCCAAAGCAGGTTCCCTAGAGCAGGTCACACAGGCTGACATGCATAAGGGACTCTAGTATCTCCAGAGAAGGAGACTCCACACACCCCTGTCCCAGTGCTCCCTCACCCTCACCGTGTAGCAGTTCTTTTGCATACTGGTAAATACTTACCTTTTCCACACCTCTTAGAAATTTGTCTGTTCCTGTGTAATTCCTCCTAGGATCTGTCAGCAACTCACAGAGTCGCTGGATAGTGAAGGGGATGCTGCAATAAAATAGTCATAACAATTTAATTTTACTTTCATGTGTACAAATACTAGGAAGCAACAATGTTATTGCTTTCTCTCCCTTACTGAGAAGGCAGAAAGACTATGAAATCTGTTATCATTACCAATACTACAAGGTAGTAACTCACACACTGAGGTAACAAAGCACTCTTGTGGCTCACCACCACAGAACTCACACGTAGAACCCTAAATGCATCAGCCCACAATTCATTAAAACAATGAAATCAGATCAACAGTTAAATATATTAAGGTTGTATTTATTATTCAAATATATATAGAACAGAAATTGTAAGAGATTTAAAACAAATCTGAGTCACACACACTACAGCTAAGAAATTCTCAATTTTAGTTTATTTGATGTTTTACAAAACGGGTTTACATAAAAAGCACTGAATATTGGAATTAGTAGAATCATTTTATTTTAGCTGTTACAAATACTCTTTTGCTAAAACTGGACAATACACTTCTCTATCAAGGAAGAGCTCAGTAATAATTAAAATCAGAGTAAGATATATAAATCCATAAACATTACATTCACACATTCTGCTTTCTGAAAATTCTGCACTCAACTCTTACTTAAATGAGAAACTGCACTCAGACAGATTTGCCAGTAACCTGAAATACCATAAGCTTTCACTGCAAACTCAGTGTCATATTTTAACAAACTTCTGTGACCTTTGACAAAATAATTAAATACTTTACAAAGCTATTGCAGTAAATTAATCATGCATTTTTACAGTTAAATATTTGAAGTCGAATCCATTAACATTTAAAAAATGTTTAAGAATAATATTTGATGCAATACAGTGTTGATACAGAATCATTTCTTGTTCAGGAATGACTTGATACACCAAATCCATAGAAAGATTAATATAGACTTACATACACAGATGTGTAAGTATATAACCCTATACTGTGAATTTTTGTGAAGATTCAGTGGGTTGGTTTTTTTTTTTACAGAACTCATTACATGTGCTCTAAACTTACTGGCTAACATCGTATCTCCAAGTTAGTTCATCAGCTGAGAAGCCTCATCTTAAAAACACACAGATCCCAGTTCAGTGCAAACAGGTCAGCACTGCTGTGATGAATCATACCCATGACACTTCCCTAACTGAAAGCAGGTAGTAATCAAAAAGAGTGAGCAACCATCAACAATTTAATTAGTTTTTGGAGTTGTCTGTGTATTACATTACTGAGGAAGTTCTAATCCCCAGCTGCACAACAGGAAGGAGGTAGGCTACAGTGCAACCACCCTGAGCCCTGGTTCCAACAGCTACCCAGGGGTGTATCACATTTACCCCATGAGTTAATGCCTTCCCTTGCTATCTACCCAGAATTACACTGCACTAACTTCTCTGTACTTGACTTTGAACTCTAACATCACCTTTCTACTCTCCATCCTCAGCTGTGGAGAGTTAAGAGTAAATAAAGTAATGCTGCAAGACAAGTGTTTTTAAAACATTTGTCCTGACATCTTATTGCTTAAAAGCAAAAACAAGTGGTTTAGCTCACAGGCAAAATACCCTTCACCTCCCTAGTATCTCCTCCCCATCCCCAAAGTTTGTAAGTCAACCAGAATAAATGAGGAAAAAGTGTTCTTTTTAATTCAGTTTAGCACACAGGACTCGTAAGCTTGACAACAGTTCTCTCATTAACTTCCTTAAAGCTTCCTTACTATCAACTAGTGCTGCTGTTCAGCAATTTCTGGTCAGCCACTAACCTTTCTGACACTCAAATTTATGATTTTTTTCCACATTTTCAATTATTTCCCATCAGTCAACTTTATCAGTCATCCTGGAGAATCACTGCCTGGCTAATTTTTATTTAGCTGTGCCTAAATGGACACCCAGTGTACCAAGACAAAGTATTCTGTGCTCCTCAACACAGCACTGGCTACTGGGGAATAAGCACAGAGTGTGCAGCCTGCAACTAACTCCCCAAGATGCCTTTCTATTTCACTTTCAGCTATAAAAGGCTTAAACAAAAGATAAAACCAGCTCATTTCCCTCCACAATTTTCCATAGTAAACTGAACTTCGTTCAGTGAGCAGCAGATGGCACCAAGAGTCATCCTATCACCTGCTCTGCATGCAACTCTGCTTAGCATTTGTACATGCTTTTAGCTGGCAAAACCCCAAGTTAACTTCACCCCGTGAACTCTTTTCTGTAAAACTATCATTTTCAAATAGTTAAAAATGCGATTTGCAAATAAAAGTAATTCCAGCAGGTGCAAATTTGTACATGAACAACAAGGTAAGACTACAAGAATTTACCATCAATGCTTAGAAATTTAATTAGCTGAGTACATGAGCTGCATGAATAGCCCTAATCTGCCTACTTAAGGTAACCACTTAAAATTCTATACAAACACACTCAAAACTGCACTTCCTACCACTACAGTTCAGAACTAATTACAAACAATTCACTGTATGGACAGGATTCAAGAGGAATCTGGGAAGATGACTTAGGGCAGCTATAATAAATTGCAGCAAAAAATATACATAAGTAAGAGTTTGGATTGTAATTATGTCTATATTTTATTTGTGCTGTGAGAGCTCCTCTATCAGAGATCCCTGGGGAACTTACCTTGGAACATTCTGCATTGCTAGCAAAGGAAAGTGGCAAGTCTTTTAAGAGGTTCCTACTCCAAAGCAATTCTTCACACAAAGTAAAATGTATAGCATGAGAATCTGGATCTGCTTGCACATCACATGATGTTAAGTAACACACACTGAAGTTGAAGAAGCTAGTCTGGGATTTCTTTAAAAGACACTTCATCTACAAATACCCCAAAACAGGGATCATTTTTAGAAGTGAAGTAATAAAATAAGGAAGTATAAAAGAAATTTACCTCTTTTTTAATGAACGCCTTTCCTCACTCTTAAAAACCAATACAAATATCCTAATAATAAAGTCACACCAAGTAGCTTCCTTTTCCACTGCTGTACCCTGAAACAACATCCACAGCTCTAGAAGCCCACACATATCCACAGCTTGCTGTTGTTACTTTCAGGACACAGCTCCACATGACTCACTCAGCTTTCACAATCACATCCTCACTACTGGAGCTACAGCATTTACTAAATGAACTATTGTGCAATCCTAAATTCTAAAGCATCCTAATGTATTGTTTTCCTTGGGGTAACTAACCTATGCAGTTTGCTTCCTCAAAGACTGGATACTTTACTGCTAAGGGTGAGGAAGCTGAGTACCCTGAGGTGTTACAGCAACAGATCAGGCTCCAGACTTGGCTCCCCAGAGGTTCAGCACACTTTGGAACAACAGAAGGTAACAGGAGCCCAGTCATTCACTAGCTGTCTCCACGTGAGAGCACAGCACATTCTGTGGGCAGTGAAGCATTAATAAAAAGATGGGGGAGGCAAGAGACAGACTCGGGCATAAAAGATAGGTTTGGTTTTAATTTTTTTTTCAGTGAAGTAGCCCAGTATAAATACTGGGGAACTGACAACAAGCTGAATTTCACACTCTCTAAGTATCCTACACAAGAACAAGTTGGCAGTGGGAGGTAGAAGTGAGATGCAATTTTTAAGACTCTTAAACCGAAAATAAACTAGGTGGTATGGAACAATGAAAGCTAAAAATTAACCTTGCATCAAAATATGATACTAAACATGTCATAGCAGCACCTCCAAATCTGAAGTTTCATGGTAACAGGCAAGGAAGCTTTATAGCACACCCATTTACTGACAAGCTGAGAAAAAACATAGTAAGTCTCTCAAGCAAGCACTGAGACCCACAAGCAGCAGGATTATTCATTTTATGGGAAGCATGTAATCCAGTTTAAAAGAACAAAGATAATATTTATTTTAAAAGACACACTAAATAAAAGGAAAGAAAACAAGAAAAAGCCAAACAACTACCACCAGGAGCTTTACTCTGACGGAAACAGAACTTCCCTAACAACAGAAGCAGCAGAGGGCATCGGCTTCAACTTAAGGCACTGCGAGCAACAGAGTGAGTACTGCCAAGTCTCTCGATTCCCAAGTACCGTTCAACCTCTAGCAAAACTTCATCTAAAGCCAGGTACACTTTGCTCCTGTGTATGCATGTTTAATGCATGCCATCCCATTTAACACAGCATTTCTTCTTCAAAATCTACTGAACTGACACAAAGTAATTAAGAACTGAAACACCAAAAACTTCCACAGTGAAAAAACCCGACTTTTTTTTACCTGTTAAATGCACATACTAATACTGTACTTCATTGAATTATATTACTTAAAAGCTAACTGAATATTTGAAAAACTGAAGTGACTGCCATGCCACGAGATACCATAATTTTCAAAGACAGAATCAAGTAAAAGTTCTGAAACTACTTTAATGTATTTCCAAGGTATATATTTACTCCTGTTCATCTTAGGAATCAAAATGAAGTCACAGATAGATGGTACAAACTAGTAAGTTTCAAGTTGGGAAAACATTTCTCTTATCCTGATTGTAGAGAACAAGTCATATATACATACCCATTAAATCCAGTGACAATTTTCAGGATTCTTTCTTTCATCTCTTCAAAGGGAATATATTCCACATTTGGATTGGGGGGGCCTCTTGGTTCAGGAGCTGATGTTCTGAAATCATCCATTACTTTCTCCAGTTTGAAAATAAAATAGCCTTTAAACTGAGACCACTGAACACTGCATAAAACACAAGAATCAGGACATGCAAGTTAGCCCTACAACCACAGGAACACACAATGTATCTTTACCTCTGCAAAACAACATTCAGGCTGCTATGCCAGCCCTAGCATAACTCAGGCAAGTGATGTAGCATTATTTTTCTTCATGAATTTAGTCCACACTGAATAATTATAGTAGAATAACACAAATCAGTTGCCATTATAACAAGGTGAGAATTTCCTTGAAAGACCTATATCCACTTACAGCTCAAACCTGAATGTGAAATATGCATGCATTCCATACAATTTACCAGTGAGCCTACATACCACCTACTGAGCTCATGAGAGGAGGAGGGGAAAGAAACAACAGAAAAGCATTCAAAAATCTGGAAAGCATACAGCAATTGTACACATTACCTGGTTCAATCACAAAATCTTATTGAAAGGTCTTTTGTAACCAACTGCTCAGCATCCACACACCTTGAAACCATTTAATAGTACCTCTTTTTCTCAAAACAGCAAATATATTTCAGATCACACTTAGCACTTGCTGATGAATATTTAAGCAGGACAACTTTGGCTCCAGAAAAACATTCCCACAGAAATATGTAATCTATTAAGGCCCTTCCAAATTACCTCCTGCCTTTCAATGTGAAGTTTTATCATTTATAGAATTCTATGTATCAAAATCTTTAGTAAAATAGGACTCTCACACTGCATACACTGTAGGAAACTGCTGAGTAAACCCTTTTACACCAATTGCCCCCCACAACAGTCACAGAAGTTCTGGGTCTCCCCTGGCTGGTGTATTTTTTCCCAGCACAGGCAGCAACTTGAAAGCAACTACTTGTTATTCATAGAATATACAGTTATATTCTATTCACGCTGATGCAGGAGCTTTCACAGCTACAAGATGGAGATGCTAGTAAAGAAAAACAAGAAACAGAGCGTAACAACCCAACATTACAAGGAGAAAGTTATCTGTGAGGCTTATCTGTAACACATGTAGTCTGGAATGAAAGGCTCAAATCAAATCAGCATGAAATCTGCACACCTGGAGAGCCCTTCAGCTCTGCTGAAAGCAGTACTGCTTTGCAAGGGCTGTACTTCCACACAGCCTGTCTTGGGTAGCAGTGCTGCTCACACATGACCTTCTGTCAGGCTGGTACAGCTAGCTGTGCTGTGAGCTGCCTGTGAGCCGTGAGAACGGCTGTGTCCCTGTGTCCCGGGCTCTTCTCAACGACCAGTACCCAACAAAACCCCAGGCCAAGGAAGTCACAGCCTGCTGTCACCAGAACAACAGTGCCACCTTAGTCCTTGCCATGACATGCTCCTAGGTCTCAAATACACAGTTATGAGAGGAAAAGAGGGAAAACTTAGCTCAGGTTTATCTACAGATAATCCAATGCCAAACCCCAACCTTTTATAAGGAAACTTGCAAGAACAGAAGGGAAAAGGGAAAGTAAGCCTCCCTTTTCCTTCAGAATAACTTCAGTGAGTAACAACACAGCCAGAAACAAACACAGAAGGAAATGTGGTGGGCTTAAAAGGGAATGTGATAGATTGAACAGCATCATCAAGTCTCATTTGATTATTGCTGTAATTAGCATTATAGAGCCAAAGCAGAAGACTATAATGTTTCCAACGTACACTATTAGGCATTACTATTACAAATGTCACATTAAAAAGCTACCCAGCTGTGCAGTGCCACCACAAGAGAGAGAAGTTTTCATAACAAATCAGATTCCTTAAGTAAGCACATCACAACACAGAAAAGACACAGGAAATAACCCCATGCCAGAGCTCTATTTGCCTCATGAAACTGGATTCCATTATTATTATAAACGTTCTGATAAGTCCATTTAGGTACCTAAACTTCAAAACTTGGATGTTTGTTGTTATCAGTTTTGTGCTAAGTAGTAACACTTATCTTTTCAGGTGTTGTGTTGCCAAAATAAACCAACAACACCTGAGATTTAAAACAGAATCTGCTGCCTGGAAGCAGTATCCACAAGCTCCTTTTTACAACGCTGAAGCTGCAGAAAACAATGAATGTAACATTTTGGCCCTATATGAGTCTAGGAAACAGTTGCTTGTTTTAAACCCAAGTAAGTTAGTATCTCTGCTATAAAAAGGCTAAGAACCTACATCAGCAACACTGCTGTAAAAAACATCTTTCACAACACTTGAGACATGACTGCCAACCAGGTAACACAGTCCAGCTTACAAACAGAAGCAGCAGAGTTTAAGGATAAACTTATCCTGCAGTCACAAGTGTGACTACAGCTCACCCAGATATAGCAACACCAGCTTTAAATCAACCAAACAAGCTGTTGCTAGAAGCAGTGTAACCACAGCAGCAGGGGGTCAGGACAGGCTTGCTGTGTGGACATTTACTTTGTTTCTCAAGCAAGCTTTTTCAACACTGCTGAATCCCCTGCTGCTGTGGCTGCACTACTAGCAGCAGGAAAGTTAACTCCTTAAAAGCAAGTGGTATACTCACTTCGCAATCATGGATGTAACCAGTGTTTATACCATACACAACTGCTTGGAAGCCAGAAGTGTCTCATGCTTCTAGACCACAACCTGACCTCAGTGTTGCAATTCAGACCTTAAAGCATGCTCCCATTCTAATGATGGTCTTGAACTTTCAATGTATTCAACTGGTTTCTGACAGTTTTGTCCCAGTAAGTTAACTCCAGCCACCCAACAGGAAATATTTGCACCACAAAAGGCTGAGTCGGCTCCAGGCTCTGCAGGAGTGCAGGCAAATTTCAGTCCTGCAGTAGACTCCTGGAAGGCAGGAAGGAGGAGGAAGGTTTCTGGAGGCTACAATGCAGGTCACTTGTTTCTTTTAAGGCTGACTCTTGTATCATTACCCAAGGATGAGTAATCTCCCAACTTAGGCACACCATCTTTCAAGTGACCTCCTTCCTGCCTTCCCCACCAACCCAGTAAACAGCAGTCCCTCTTCCCTTCTTCCTTATCTCATCGACTTATCATTCTGCACTCACCAGGCTGCTGACAAAGGGGCACGACTACACGCAGCTCTGGAAAGCTCTGCTGCTTTCACCCAGAACTTTGTTTCCTCTTCCCTTAAAGCCGGTTGCTTTGTCTTCAAGAGCAGCATCTACCACTGTGTTATCAGACACTGACAGTCCACCTCCTAGATAGCTGTGTGCTATGTCTCTAAGATAACTCTGAACAGTGTAATACACAAGGCGGATTAATACAGGATTTATATAAAACAATCTGAAAGTAACCTTAATTATATATATATGTTTAATTTAAGGTAATTTGTTTGCATTTATCTACATTTCTGACAACATGTTCTTCTCAGTTTGAACTTTTCTTTAAAAAAGCTGTTTGTAAAAGATTGCACTCAATCCAAAAGAGTGTGTGGCTGCACATGTGAAAAAGCAATAGAATAAACTCACTTCTGACAGCAAGGAAAGAAGTCTGTAAGCATAGTAAGACTTTATTTCCATTGACTTCAGAAGTGATCTAAAGTTCCTGTCAGTTACCTTTCCTGTTTTACTGGTCTATGAAAATAGCATGTAGAAGTTGGTATCAGCTCCTTTAAACTCCTGAAGCTCACTTGCATCTCATCCAGAAAACCATTCAGTTCATTAATTACAGAACTGTTAAGCCAATACAGCACAAAAATTGAGATTCACAATGGCATATCCTCCTAATTAGGAAAAAAAAAAATCAGTATTTACACCTCTAGAAATGTTATAATATCTTGAAAGACTGGTCACTTAGGGAGTCAATCAATAGTAGTGACATGAGATAGTAAACAGTAAATACCTGTTTTCAAGAAAACCAAACTCTTCCACACATTGCATGAGCTTCTTGAGAACAACCCTAGCATCAGGAAGCAAGACCTCTGTTTTAGGTGCTGTGTTACAAAGAGGGAGACACCAAAACGAGCTATGTTTGGTCAATATCTTCTGAAGATAAATCAAGAGCCAAAAGGAAGCAAAAGAAAACTATCCCCACAGCTTTAGGTACAGCCACATTAACTTTCATACAAATAAATAACTGACAAACACTTTAAGCTCTGCAAAGAAACCAAACTGAAGGAATTCCGTGGACAAAATACCACTCATGCATCCTCTGAGCAGGCTTGTTTATAAATACTTGCTCTTCCCACTCAGCATTGCACATACTCAGCCTTTTCTAAATGCATGTTTGTCTTTTAAACCATGCTTTTCCTGTCCACCACGCTAACTCGTGAATACCTACTAGCAACTTTGAGCTCTTTTACAGCCAAATATTCCTGTGAACACTGTATAATCTGTGGAAATGTCTTCAGCAACAATAGAAACAGCTGATCCTGAAGTGCCTTGGCTCAGTGTACTGCCATACTAGAGAATGACAATGTTGAAGCTGTATACACTTCATGTGTACCTAAAACATCATTCACAGTAATATCTGGGTCAGCCTGTGTTAATATACCTGTATGAAGACAGTTCCCTCCCACTAGCTCCTGCACCATCCTTTGTTTACACCAGCCTAAAGGTTTTGCTCTGACATACAGAAAATTAGAGGAAGAAACCAGCTTTAAGAAAGAAGCCCCTAGCAAGGAACAATAAGGAACCAGATGTAACAATGAATGGATTAAAGTTCTATAGCTTGTATATGTGTACCTATCCACATATTTGATCTACCTACATCACAGCAGAACCACAGTTTTAAACTCTTCCCAGGATAAACGTAAAGGCTGGTAGTTTAACCCCTTAAACATGCTCTTTCAAAGGAGGTTTAATAGTCAAGAGGCAAATGAAAGCACAGACACCAACACAGATCCCAACAGTTCAGTCTCTGTACATTACTTAAATGCATAGTATGTCTTAGATTTAATATATGCTAACAACAACTGTGCTTTAGGGTATGGAAATATATTTAGCACCATAATACTGTACCTTAATGCGTCCTTGACCCTTCAGTTTAGGTAGAAATTAGAAACAGAGAAACACAGACAGAATATACTTCAGTGTTTGAAGTGTTTTACACTCCATTGTGTTTTACAAAAATTAAACAGGGAAGCTGACAGCACCCAACTGAACAGCCAGTAACAGGAGAAACCTAAGTAGGTTTTCAGAATATTTACATAAAATTAGTGGCAGCATGAGAAAAGGCTAAAAAAAAAGTGGGGAAAGACATATATGATATGAGCAAGCAGAGAATACATTGACATCCTACACAAGAAAAACCCACCAGTAAATAATTTAAGTCTCCACCTACACACACAGAGAAAACCCCAGGACAGGGTCAGAATTATTAAGTTGAGACAAGAAGTTAACCCCATGAAGAAAGACATAAAGGAAACCCCACAATCAGAACAGTGCTACAACAATGTACTCATTCACTGAAAGTTGAAAATACAGCCAAAATACCTCATGCACAGGGAAGGAAGAATTAAAGAGAAGATTAATTTAAACAAGGGACATAACCTAGCATTACCAGCATGGAAACCAGAAAGAATGCAACCCTCAATAACTTTGATCTCTAATAAAAGCAAACTTCCACACCTGTACTTGAGCTACATGATTTTCTGTTGAAATTAATCCATTACAACAGATCAACTGGAGATTGACAAGCAACATCAACCAGGATAAGAAAGCCACCAACTATTTGATAAACAGCACTCTTTGACAAGGGACAGAGATCACCTCAGACAGAAAGCAGCTCAAGTAATACAATACTATATTTCAATTTAACAGAATTACTAGCACAAAGTTGCTTGCAAGGTATGATTGCTTCTCTACTAATATGATTTGCACAGAATTTATCTTTCCAAACACACATAACAAAAACAAAATTCTATTTTACGTGGAAACAATCTAATCCCATGACTCCTGGAATACAACAGCCACCCATTCATTCCCTTGCCTCCTACTTACTCAAGGCAGTTGGGCTGACTAACCACAGAAAACAGCTTTCTCCCTTACTGCACATGTTATTGTGAGAGGAAAATCCTCTTTTAATAGCTTGCACTGTTAAGATGGCTTTTATTTCAGAGAATTAACTGGTATTTTCTTCCAACTGTTGGACAGGTTTTTATAACTGATTCTTTTGCCACTTGATATATTCAGGTCAAGACACTCAACAAAAAGCAGCCAGCCAGAAACATTTAACAAAGTTGTTAGGATAAGATTTGACAAATATTAAAAATCAATTAGCAGAAGTAAAAGCAAAAGGCGACCTCAGAACTTAAACCAGAGGAAAGTCTTGCAATCCAGAGAATCACCAAAGAACATTATCTTTCAGAGAACTAGAACAAGGAAAGGAGACAAGGTTCTAACTTCAATACCTCTACCTCCTTCATACAAACACAGTGCTTTCCCTGCCATATTTTAGAAAAAACATCCACGTTGAACAAGGGGTTTTTTCCTCATGTATTTAGTAAGACACTGGAAGGCTTTGGTACAACAGTGATCCCCAACATTACTACACGACTTGGGCACTATTTGTAGGCCAGATTGCAAGTCTCCACAACTGCAAAAAAACACTAGTTTAAGTACCCACCTCCTTTTTTAGCAACTATATTGAAATACCAGATGTGACACTGTAAGGTTGTACATCTGGCTCACACAGAAAACAAACTCTACAAGATTTTAAATTTCAAACTTCAGTAAGACCTATGGAAGATAAGCAGGATAAACCCCAAAATTAATTCAAAGAGGAAGAATTTGGAGTGCCTGAAATAAGGCTATGTCCTGAAAGAAAGGTAGTGCAATTATTTCAGAAATCTTTCTGGAATTGCTTCACAGATTACAGGTTTAATTAAGAAAAACATTATACTGAAGTCATGTTAAGTTTCTAGAGACCTAGCTGTGTACTTAAAACATTAAGAGTCCCAGGAGTCCTGGTGTGATGCCTGTCTTCCAATTTCACAGTGTTTAAGTTCATTACAAAATTGCTGTTTAAATTTTAAGAGGATGCCATCTGTTTTGGAGAGATGCTACAAACCACAAAGAACATAAATTGAAAAAGAAAACAAAGTATATCTACTATTGATTTTGTTCATTGAACAGGTTACAAAAGAAACATAATTTAGTAAAAGAAGGGAGCACTTCCCTCTCCATCCTTCTATCTACTATGATTAGCTCTGACAAGCAGAAATTTTTAAAAACAATTAAAACAAAAAGTAGTAAATAGTATATTTAGGATGCAAACACTTCACTTTTGGCTGAACTGAAGTCAAAATCCCCAGAATAGAGAATGAAAAATCCAGAGGACAGTCTCTGAGGAAATAGTAAGAGATGAGTCACTTACATTAACTTCCCCCCCCATTATTGTTGGCTGGGATTACACTTCCAGAGACTTTCTAGTAAGAAACAGGTGTTTAACTGGAGAAACTTGCCAACTTTAATAACTGTTTCTTCTTGTCTTCTGTGCCTTGCTCTAGTGTTCATATGGAATGAAGCTATACTCTAGAACACAGTAGTTCCCCCAGGCTGTTTGTTTCATCCAAAACAAACTAAATCATCTTCCATTCTGATCTGTGAGCAGGATCTGAGAAGACAAAAGGCACAGGAAGTGACATGCACCAGCAACCACAGATCTCTGTGCAAGGTGGCAAGCTTTCCAGCCTGCTCCGTGCATTCAGGCTGTGGAAAATGTATCCAAACAGGAATATTGTGGAATAGATGGAACATGCTACTTCTCAAACCAAAGGCCCATCTCTACCAGCAGAGGCACATGAAGAGTGGTTCCCCTTATCCACAGGCCGCCAGCTGCCTGCCCAGGGCTCAGGGCTGACTGCCCCACTCCCTGGCAGCATGCAGGGAAGCAGGATCAGCAGCTGAGGTTGAGCAGGGGAACTAACGGACTGCATGTCTCCTTCTTGGTTATCTCTTCCTTGGGATGGAAAGGCAGCAGATGTAACATGAGGGAGGAGGCTCTTTTTTGTTTAGCCTTCACCTTAATGAGCACATCCTAATTTCAGATATATTGACTGGGCATAAGCCAGGATACCTGGAACTACATACACAGTTACACAGAAAGGGGTGCACAAGCTAAGAACCTCATTAAGAGCTGCCTGTAAAACAGAGTCCCCAGCATTTTCACACAAAAATAAACTCCATTGTAGCCATTTAGCACTTTTTGTACAGGAACTACTATTTATTACATAAATAATAAAATCTGAGTGTTAATGAGGTATGCTCTATGGTAGAGAAAAACACTTGTTCAGAAAATACCTCTGACAAATCCTGGGGTATGAGGATGGCAGTCCGGATCTCCCCCGGGCAGGGGGATGAGCTTGCTACACTCTGCAGGGCTGCAGCGCAGGGCAGAGGGAGGCTGCTGGCCCGCAGGGCTTCCCTTCATCCTGGCCTACAACGAGAGGACAGGCCTGCTCTGCGCTGCTGCTCCCACACGTTCCTGCCATCTCACACCCGGGGAGGCCAAGCAGATCACTGATCCGACCACAAAATCAATGCTGCAGATCAGATGTGTGACGTGACTAGTGGAGAGCACAGCCACTCCAGTCTACAGCTGTGCTCCTATGCCAGGTAAGAGAATGGACCTCATTTAATTCCATTCCTGCTTCAAATACTGATTGAATTTTAAATTTTTCTACTTCCTGTGCTTAAGTTTAATACTGGTGTGGTGCAATTCATTTTAGCATCATAATTTTGCACAGTGCTACCAACTTGACAATCTACAACAGTGCAGATTAACACAGGAAATTCTAAACAATGGCAGTAGATTTACACAGCAAAATCCCCTGTGCATCAACACAGGATAGGTTCTTAAATGCTTCTGGCAAGCTGACAAACCCTTCAGCCTAACATTAAATTAAAACCATAAGCAAGTGCTAGATTATTTATCGGTGTTTCTAAATGAGCAATAAATTTTACACTTTAGGTTATGCAGCACAGTGAATTTACTGGAACATTGCACTTTGTTGTAAGCAGTATACTCCTGTTTGGAAAACACACTGACAGGCACTCGTCCTGGGGGAGCATCCTGTTCACTTTCACCTGATGACTCACATCAAATTAAAGTGCTCCCACATTTTATCTTCTGTAGGATTTGACCTCATGTTACCATTCACTTTAATTAAAAATATACTGAAGAGCTCAAAAGAGGAAAATCTAGTATTTCCCACAATCACAGAGTTACTTTTCCATTTTCACCAGCTGATTGATGTCAGTCTAAACTTAAAGTCTTTGCTCTCCTTCCTGTGACTATGGTGAGCTCATTCCAGAACCATGGAACTGGAATACACCTACTCCAGTGGTTCACCTCTCTACTTGCAAGGTACTGCTGCTTATCTCCAGGAACAAAGATTAAGACTGAACTTATGGAAGCAGATAGTAGCTGAAGAAGATAAGTAGTATCTGTAATCAGACTAATTCTGGTCTCTTCCCGACATTCAGCTGACTCAGCTGAATGCAGATGTTCTACACAACAGAGAAAATCATGGAATTCTTTAGGTTGGAAGAGACCTTTGAGATTATCAAGTTCAACCTTTAACCTAACACTGCCAAGTCTACCACAAAACCAAATCACTAGCTCATGGAAAACACTGAGCTTATGCTACAATATGCACAGACCTATTACCTTCATGCTATCACATATTTTACTGGATATTTCACCCTCAAGAGATTTTATTTCTCCAGTTCTGAAGAACTTTTTAAGCAATATTGGTGTTTTGTTGAAATTTAGACAAACATTTATTTTAACTCTGTCAAGTGTTCTTAGCTTTTACTTATGTCCATTTCAGGTAACATTTCACTGAACAGGTTTGTGTTTACTACGGCAGGTTACAGAAGTGATGGTGTGCTGCACTGTAACAGATTCTGCAGGAATTCCATACCACAATTCAGTGTATCCCATTCAATGGATATTGTACAGGGAAATAATCTGCCAGGCAGAGGTACAACATAGTGCTGTAGTACTCAGGAGCCAATGCAGGCACCAGACAGACAACACTTTCTCAATAAACCTGTGTATTGGAAGTGCTGGAGTCAAAACTTAAGAAACATGCCACGCAATAAATGAAGCACATTTAAAAAACTTCCTGAAATTACAGTAAGTTAAGATTTCAAACTCTATAGGAGCTGCTTACAGAAAAATCACACTAATATAAAATTAATGTTTGGATAATTGCATATCTAACCTCTTCCACATAAAACTAATGTCCACATATCGAGCAATACAGAGCATCCAAGCTGTTCCAGGTATCACTAACCTGCACAGAACAAGCAAATAAACAAAAGAAATGCTCTAACTCATGTGGCAGATGTGCCTATCACTGTTAAATGACCAGTGCAGAGAGATCCTCAGGTTACCTCAGAAGAGCAGTAGACCACACTGAGATAAAAGTGTCAAATCTTTATTATACTGAGCAGTAAAACAGAGAAAGCAGATAAAAGAAAACACACTCTGTGTAACTATTTCGGGATCTGAATTTTCTCTGCATTGTATTTGTATGCTTGCTGGTTGCTGCACTGTCCCACAAAAACACAGGCTTCACTCATGTCTGCAAGTAGTACTATTAAGATTTATTAAGTCACACTTCTCTTACTAATTCCTTCCAAAACCAGAAACAAAAGCCACACAATTGGCTTCAACACATGGCAGTTCAGCTGACACACACTAAGCTTGTGCTGACAAGGTGTACTCCACCTCAGTGACCTAACAGACAGGGATTAGGTGTTTCTGCATCATTACCCTCCCAATACCACTTGTGAGCAAAGCCTCACAGAAATCTAAATTTCTTCAGGTAGCATTATTTCTAGAACTGAGACCAGTCAGACACCAGCTTTGTGGAAAAAGCTGGTGTCTTTGTGGAAAAGCAGCACCATTCTGTTTTATCCCCAAACATGACTGTCCCCCGACTCCCAGAGTGACCAGACTGCTTTGCATCCTCCCTTCTGCATGTACTGCTGCCTTGTTCCTTCCTCCCAACATAGGCCATGAACCACAAATCTTCCAAAAGTCTTTAGACAGAAAGAGGGAGAAAGGCTTATCAATTACAGGGCCAAAACAGAAAAAAAACCAAAAAACATCCCTTCTACTGTAAAGTGTAATATGGAGTGGAACAGTACCCAGACACCTGGGAAAGCACTTCAAATAAAATAGTATTGAGCAATGCCTGCTGGAAACTCTGGGGATGAGAACAAATCCTATCAAGCAGCACAGGAGAACCAAACTTGAAGAGTAGAAGGATGCCAGCAAGAGCCTATTAAAGACGATCATCAGAAGCATGTGGAACTACTACCTGCTCCAGAATAAGTGGGGGGTTCTGTGCATAGTAACAGTGAACTGTCTGCAGAGACTGACAGAGTGCACTTGTAAGAACAACCTGTTACAGCAACAGGGAAGAAAGGGCATGCTTACAAATGACAATCTACACACACAGGTACACCTGTAGTTAAAATAGTCCACTGAGAAATCAGCATTGCCAGAAGGAGCTTTTGCCTCTCCTCACACGTGTATTCTACAGAGAGACTGAAGTTTATTAGCACCAGTTCATCATGGGCATTTTATAATGGTAGTTAAATTTGACCTTTATACTGTAAGCCCCACTCCTAACAGACACATAGTGGAGGCATTTAAAACAAAACACTGCAATAGTGTACATTTCCTTAAGGAGCAAACGAGTTCATCTGTATCACAAATGATTCCTCTGAAGTACACTAACTGGATAGTTGATACATACTTTTTTTTTATTTATTTTTTACAATACAGGTAGAAGAGCCAGGAAGCTAAACTAACTTTGACAAAGACAGGACAAGAAGAAAACAGTCTCAACTTGTGCTGCGAAGGATTAGATTGGATAATAGAAAAATACTGGGAAAAATATCTTCACTGAGTGGCCAGGCATTGAACCAGGCTGCCCAGAGAGGTGGTGGCATTCACAGTCCCTGGAGATGGGACGTGTAGATGTGGCGCTCCAGGACATGGATTAGCTGGCATGATGGTACCAGACAGACAGCTGGACTTTATGATCTTAGAGGACTTGTCCAAACCTGAAGATTCTACAGCAAGTCAGCAGGCTTTTCAAGAGGGATTACTGTCCTTTGGAAGCATCAGTGGATCATGAGACAGACAACAGCGAAACAGGAATTAGTGGGGAATAATTCCAGCTACTTAGTGACAGGGAGTTCATGAGAAATAATAGTTGGAAACAATGCAAGGAAGTTTACTCAATCCCTTGCTTCACTGAGAACATGGAAATGGAAGAGGCCTACACTAACAAAGGCACACACGCTTCTTACAGAAAATATGATATTGTTTCTTATGTCAGATAAAACAATTCTTGAGTTACTTTTTCTTAAAGTCATAAGGAATTACATTTCCCTAATAGTTCTAAAGATTTCCAGAGAATTATTTCCCTCCAAATCAGAACAAAATTTTCAAACTAATCAAAAAATACTATTATATCCATGTCAAGCAACAAAGCAGCTGAGTGAATAAAACTGGAGAACAGAGTTTATAAAAAGGTACTTAAATTTAAGCATGTGAAATAAGCTAAAGGACATACGGCTACAAAAACCTACATATTTGTAACAGAAGGAAAAAAGGATACAAGAGTTTGGAATACATCATTAAAACCTAAAGCTGAGAATGGCAACTTTTACGTGTTCATTGCAACATGTATCTCCACTTACATCTTTTCTACAACTGACAAACTATTTCACTTCTGTAACAGAAGAATAGAAAAGCTCAACTGATGCAAAGAAGTGTCCCAAAAAGGCAGAAAGAAAGCATACCCTGCTACACAGGGTGCATGAAACACTATCAAATGGTCAAAAAATACTTTTTGCCATTAGCTTTACTAGAACTATGGTTATGTAGCTTACATTTACAGTTACAGAATTTAGCAAGAGCAAATTTTGCCTGATCTACCTGATGCTGGCAATGAGCAGAGCTCGGCAGACACTGTTAGCTTCAGCAAGACATCCAGCAGAGCATCCCTCAGCAGCTCTGTAGCCAAGCTGGAGATCTGCAGGCTCGGTGGACCAGCAGGCCTGCACTGGAGAGGTTGGGATCACAGTCCAAAGTCTAACCACAAGCAGTTCCAAATGACGTTGCTCAGTCAACACTGGGGACCATACCCAGTGCTGGCAGACGGGAAAGCTGAACATCTGTCAGCACGGCCTCACTGGGACAAAGGCTGCCCACACCCTGGATTACATCTGCAGCACCACAGGAAGTGAGTACACCCCTCTACCTGGCACTTGCAAGTCCACAACTACAAACCACATCCAGTTTGGCTCACACAATACAACAGGGAGTAGGGACAGATGAACAGGTCGTCACCACGATGGTTAACAGCGCCACAGCACACAAACCAGGAGGGAAGGGAAGGCAGCAGGTGGCTTTCTGGGAGAGAGAAGGCTGTGGTGGAAAAACCTAGACACTGTCTGTTACCACTGAATGGGGAACTGTGTACAGGCAGGATGGAAAGAAGATTCCCTTCAGAGATGCACAGGGAAGAGGCAGTGGCCCCAGGTTGCTCAAAGGCAAACTTCAAGTTGCTGCAAAGGAGGCCTTATTCCCAGGGCACATGGTGAAGCAGTGAAACAGGGAGCCACAAGAGGCTACGTGCCATCATAACAGAGGAGCTGGACAAATCCCTAACCAACCAGAACTAACTCTGGAAGTAGCTCTCCTGAAGTATAGGTAGGGACAACCTCCAGAAGTCCCTGCCAACTTACACTATTCCATGATGATGCTACAGATGGTCATACTTGCTCTACAGTCACATGTATCGAACTCAAGAAACTGCAAAAAGCATTTATGTTGGTCTTCAAAGAAACTACCTCTGTCTTCAGGCTTAGATGAGGTACAAATCAGTATTTCACATCTTTCAGAGAAACTCCAAGGAAAGAATTTGACTACAGAAAAAAATAAAAACAACAGAATGCATTTAATAGCTGTTTATACTGCAATCACAGAACTGGTATAACTAGATTACATCCCTGCCTGGCCAGTGATCTCTGCATAAACCTAAAACTATTTTACAGTTAATCACTTCTACCCATATCCTGTATTTATTCAGATTTTGGTACCTCACTATTTCTGGATTCCCTCACTGCTAGTAAGTATCTGTATTATACTTTCCACTACAGTAAGCCAATAAAACTGTGCTTTATAGGTTGCCTCCTCCAGGGCAGGATTGGGGAAAATGCAGAGGAAGTCAACATAAAATTTTTGATTGCTTTTTAAAAAAAAAGGTTATATTTCCAACTTTAGAACCAAAATAAAATTCTAGTTTTCCTTTCCAGTCCAACAAATTGGATTTTCTGGGGAAGTACCTAAATTGGTTAAAAACATTTTTGCTATTGAGAGGGCAAGAGTGATTTTAAATCCAAGAGAATGTCCTAAGAGATATGAGAAAGCATATTTTAAATGCAAGACAAGATCCCAATTAATAAGTGATCTTCATATTCATTAAGAACCCTTCAGAAAAAAAAAAAAGAAAATTTCGCTTTTGCATTTCACTAATACTGCAGTAGCTTTTATGCTGCCTCTTACGAGTTTTCTACTTCAGGATAGATAGGTAAGTGGATTTCTTATGCAAAAAACAGGCATAAAAACATATCCTGTTTGTAAAGAAGTCTTTCAGATATAGTGATGTACTAAGACTAACAAATTTTGTTTCTCCATTTTACTCAGCTTTGCAAGTCATACTATCTTTTAAAAATTAAAGAAAAGGTTGTTATAATGATTTCCCCTTGGTCTCACTAAGCAAATTCCTTGTTAGCAACTTAGCAAAAAAAAAAAAAAAAATCCAAGTAAATGAAGGAGCACCTCACTCATCTGAAAATGAAAGTCCTAATCTTGTGTTGAGTCTTTTATAAGAGGTTGCACCATAAACTTTGTATTTCACTTAAGGCTAGGTCTTACCACAACTGTTAAGAAACAAACATATTTCAATGTTCCCAAGTAATCAAACTTTTGCTTCTGTTCACCTCTCAAAGGAAGTTTAGACTGCCTTTTGTAAGAGCACACTGCTGTCTCACAAACAATGAAGTGAATGGTTAACTTTGCACAGGATAGCTTTAACTTCAAATAGATGACGTTAACACACATGATTGCATGATCAAGCTTTTACTGCAAGGTACTGATAATACAACCAAGTTTATGCTGATAATAAAACCAAATTTAGCAACATTTTTACTCCACACCTTCCCTGTAAATGAAAACTACTTTTAACTACAATCCAGACACACTCTGAATAGCCTTATCACAGCTGCAGTGCTAGCTTACAGAAGAACTCTCACTCTTTGCTGCTCCCAAACACCACTTCAGCTGCACTGGGGTTTGGCATACCAGTTAACATAGACAAAACACACTGGATCAATGAAGTGAACCTTGTTACAAACGCTACTGCCAGAAAAACTCACAACTGCAAACAGTTTCCTGCTCTGGGTTACCATGCAGCTACATAAACAGTTGAACAAGCCCAAGTGAAATAGTGACACCAGGGCTGCCTGCATTAGCCAGACTGGTGCCAAGGGAAATACTAGTAAGTTATAGCCTAACTTAAACCTGCATCTACCTGTTTCTAACTCACTGGAATGAATAAGCACATGGAAATAAATGGGGGCAGGGAAGTACTCAGTGGCCTTACATGAGCCCATGCTTTCCAGCTGTTAAGCAAGCTATGGATGCCACAATCTTTCTTTGATGAGAATCTTAAAAGCTGTTTTAATTTACATGATTAGCACACTTTCAAAATAAGCTCACAAACTATCTGCAAGATCTGCTGCCAGTGTGTCCAGAAGAGGTATGGGGCAGAAGGGATTCAGAGCACTATGTTTAACCCAGAATACAGGCTGCATCCAGCACCTAAAAATCAGTATTCACCATTGAGCAAACTAAAAAGCTGAGAAAACCCCTCATGAAAACTATATAAAACTCTCCTAGAAACAACACTAACTCCAAGCAAAAATACTTCACATTTCACTTGTCCTTATTTGCCTTGGTCCTCACATGGGTACTTTTTGTTTGTTACTTTAGGAACAGGCTGTGACTGAATAAGACCCATTGTTTTACAAGAAATAAGTCTGCAAACCATTTGTGTAACTGCCCCTGACTTAACATGAGCTCTGAACTTTATAAAAACCCTAGTAAATATCACTATAAACTTATTTTGGATTTCATCTTCTCATTCCAATGCAATCTCTTTAGTACTGGTTTAGATTTCTACTAAAGTTATTTTGCATAACTATAAATAAAGAACATTTTGCTTACTTTGCATTTACATATTTTTGGCAGGTTTGTGTACTCATGAACACTTTTACAGTGGTTAAGCTGTACCAGCTTAAAAACATATTAAGTTCTTTTAATGCATATTAGCAATTTTTACATTATTTCTTCCAGATACTTTGGTAATAACACAGCAGAAGCATGTTTCATGAAGAAATACAGACTTGTGTCAATAATGGGAATCAAATTAGACACTATGGAACAGTATTTCCATGTCTGCCTCCAGATTATATTAAGATACTCCTGATGTTTACTGCTAACATCTTTCAAAAAACAAATTAATGCAATCAAAAGTTTCAAGAATGCTGGGGGAAAAAAAAAAAACAAAAAACAAAAATCACACCACACTACATACATATAAAAACCCAAAGAAAAAAAACTTGGAAAAATAGAAAACCAGGGTCTTCATGAAGTTCTAGATAATTAATTCCATCTTAGGTTTAAACAATAGTTTTTAATGAATAATTTTTAAAATAATCATTTTAATTTTTCAAAAGAAAACAAAATCAGTTTATTTGTTCTCCAAATTTCGCACAGTGGCAAGCTCTTTGGAAAATCTTTCCCTATACAATCACTTTTCTAAATTATTTGAAATATATGCAGTAGCAGCAGAAACAATAAAAACAACCCTTAGAAGTATTTCGGAACAGAAAAATATTTTAAACATATTATACACACAAAACACACCACAGCAAGCCCACACCAAAAATAAGTACTACACCAAAATATCAAGCATTACAACTGCCTATTTCTGCTGAGCCAAAACATTCAGAGAGCAAAGTACATTTCAGAACTTGTTTTTCTTTCAAAACCATTAATTCCAGCAGTAGTAGCAAGACACAAGGAAAAAAAAAAAACCCTAAACCACAATGCCTACAAACCTCTTACAAGTTAGTGAGGTTCTAGAAAGCCAAACAAAGCCCCTGCGATCACTGGTTGATAACAAAACACTGGTAAAAGCCCACAGCCCTTGCTGAAGCCTGGAGTCTGGCACTAGGCCGCAAAAACAAGGAGACAGTCTGGGAGCCAGAAAGTGAGCAACCCAATAGCAACGCACCCAGGGAAGCCTTTCCCCTTCCTGCCAAATAGTGATCCGGCAAGGAAGTCACCCAGCGCAGCACCAGCGCTCACCCGTGCGCGGGAGCGCGGAGCACGGCTCCTTCCAGCTACATCACACCTGAGCAGGGAAACCCGCCGGGGCGATCTGCGGAAGGAAGTCCAGGGAAAGTGAACCTCGGGTGCGAGCTGAAAAACGAGCGCCTAGGGAAGTTGGGAGCTGTTCCCATAGACCTCCTCTGCTGAGGACCTGGTTCTGTCCGCTCCATCAAGGGGACGCAACCGCCACGCAGGATGGATTCGAAGCCTGGGCAGAAGACCCCTAAGCAGTGTGTGTCTTTCTGTAAATAACACTACTAGTTACTGTGTACAGCAGCTATCACAACAGTATACAACAGCCATGATAACTGTGAGCTAAACTTTCAATTTAAAATACTGGATGTCACATGAAATGTAGAAAGAGCAACAGGTTTATTGTACTGAGCAGGATCAGCAAGACCTGACAGACACCCCTGAGCAAAGCCCATACAAAACATCTCCCTATTAGATAAAACTGACTACCAGCAAACAAAACTAATCCATCCCAAATGGAATGGAAACTGAAGCACGCTCATTTAGCTCACAAAAGCAACCTACAGACAAAAAGAAAAAACAGGCAGCATCTAATTGATTTACAATGCAGAAATGTTCTAAGTTTACAACTGAAGATCACAAAAAGTCACACTTACATCGTCTCTCCAGTCTTAGCAACATGACAAAGAAACTGATCCAGTATTGGGCATACTTCCTTCTTTCCTCTCTTCTCAAAATCTGTGGTAAAGGGAATGGCACAAAAAAATGGTAAAATAAGATAGGACAGAACAAGAATCCATAATAATTCGCACTGTATTCACTTCAGCTATCAGTACAGGTCCCATAATAATATTTCCAACTCCTTCACGCTGCTTTAGTTGTTCCCAAGAGCTCCACCAGCTTCCCAACCCTGTAAGACACTTAATATTTTTGTGTGGAGAAACTACATGCATCTGAACAGCAAAAGTTGATTTGCAACTTCTTTTGAGTAGCTACCACAGAGAATTTAAAAAAAAAAAAAAAAAAAAAAGCAGATTTCCCCCAGGCTGCATCCAGCAAGGCAAGCTAGCAGAGAAGGGGACTGGGAGGGAGAAAAAGAAGAGAGACGGTCGAGGGCCGAGGGAGGGCAGGCATGCGGGGGCACAGGAGGGCACTCCAGGGAGGGGAGCCCCGGGCCTGGGAGAAGAAAGGGGCCGGTGGGGTCACTAACGTCCCTCCCTTGCTCCCCCACCTCACGCAGCCCAGAACAAGCCCGGGCGGATCGCTAGGACAGTGTGGGCGAGGGGCTCCCTTCCTCCTCTTCCCCACAGGGAGCCTCGGGCCTCTCCCCACTCCGGGACCCCCTTCCCTC
>VXBZ01006559.1:26972-55817 GCA_013399135.1 Heliornis fulica
GAGCAGGGCTATAGCTCATCTTCCAGTCAGCCACGTACAGGCTCATCCACCCCAGGATCACAGAGCTGTAGGGGTTGGAAGGGATCTCCAAAGATCATAAATGCCAAGCACCCTGCCAAAGCAGGTTCCCTAGAACAGGTTGCACAGGTCAGCGTCCAGATTGGTCTTGAATTACAACCCCCTGGGCAGCCTGTTCCAGTGCTCCATCAACCTCATCGTGAAGTTTTTCCTCACATTGGTGTGGAACCTCCTGTGGTCCAACTTGTGGCCTTCACCCCTTGACCTGTCCCCACGGGCCACTGAGAAGAGGTTGGCCATCTCCCTTCGTCTCCTGCACTTCAAATATTTATAAACAATGATGAAATCCCCTCTCAGTCTTCTCCAGGCTGAACAGCCCCAGCTCACTCAGCCTTTCCTCACAGGGGAGATGCTCCAGGCCCTTAAACCCTAAACACCTCAGTAGGACTGAGGGACACAGCAATGCTCTGTTGTGCAAAGGGAAATATTAGTTTAACACACACAGAGAAGGTGTAAATAAGGTAGCCAATTATTGATACCAGCTGTTACTCCAGATATATGCAAGCTGGCACATCTGTGGTGGTTTGCCATCAGGTAAAATCCTGATGTAGCCAAGAATCCTGTCACAGTCTCCTCCCAGGATCCACACACGTGTGCAGAGGTCTCCATCCTCCTCCGCAGGCACATCTCAGGGCCAGGGGCAGCCAGGCAGAGCACGGTGCGATGGCACTAAGAAGGGGTGGCTGTCTACAGTGGCAACACTGGGTCTGCTGCTCCCTCACAGAGTCCCTAAAAAAAACATGCCAGCAGCTAACTTTTCCACTCTCCCAGGTGCTCACTTATCACCAGGAGATCTCTGACACACCTACAGTTTTTAAAATTCCTGTGAACGTCACAGCAAAGTGATCTGGTTTGTGGACTACCACAAACAGCTAAAAGACAAGGAAAAGGGCATTCTCTACTAGACATCTATTACATGGGAAATCCCAACAACAATACTTAGGACCTAGCACACTTACTTTCTTTCACATGTCTCTTGCATTACATGTCCAGCCAGCATCATTAACCCTACTAACAAAAAAAAAAAAAAAAACAAACCAAACAGAGAAGATAAGACTTGCCCAAACCTCTGAATGAGGGGAAAAATACAAACAACCCAACAAGTAAACCCCAGTTCATGAGATGGCACTAAACCCACATTAATTTAGCTGTCTTTTTTCTTCTGACCACGTTGCCTATCTCAGAAACAAGGGCACCATTATCAATTTTCATTGCTAGCCATCTTGCCCTTGCCACCTCTGCTACCATGACTCTTCCCTCCTCACACCCTCTGCAGCATGCTGATCTTTCTAGCATTCAAATCTCTAGAAACTGACACTACATTGGTTCTCTTTTCTAGTTAGACAATGGTATGTTCTGTACAGCATTAGTGATATTCTCTCCCAAAACCTCCGTGAAAAATCTCTTCAAGACAGAATAAGCTGCAGTAAGAAAAGAGTTGAACGAGAACAGGGCAAGGTTTCAAAGCAAGCAATAGATTCTGGTCAGAGAACAGATCCCCTGAGGTCTGTGTGCAGATGCACTGACAATAGAACAACAGAGACTACAGACAAGCCTATGGTACCTTCCTTGAGGGCCACATTATTGTTGAAAACAAGGCATAAAAGTCCATTTAAAGTAGTAAAAATACTAACTCACCTTCAGAAGAGCAGAGACCAGACTCATCTGGGGGCAGAGTTTCTCTTAAATAACTTCTACACCCCAGCTGACTGCAGTTCCCCCAGATACCCCACCAGCTCACATGCCCAGCACAGCTTGCTCTCTGCAATAATTCCCAGAGCTGGTCACATGCTCTCAATTTTCAGCTCTTCCCAAGGAACTGCATTTCCCAGCATGTGCTCTTAAAGAATCCCACCAGCCAAAATGAGCCTGGAGAGGTGTGAACCTGCACATTAAAGTCCTACTTTAATGTTACAAGACCTACTTAAAAAAATCCTAGGAGAGCAAATTCAAGCATCCCAAACAACATCTCACCCCATTTACAGGTATCACCCAAGCCAACAAAACAAAGCCGGTAACTCTTAATTAGAATTAGAATTGAAAGCTGTGACAGCATAGCATTTCTTCTCTGAAGAAAAACCTCGTGTCCCCACAAGAGGATTTCTGTTTTCTGAAGTGTAGCATTCACTGCATACCTGTGCTATATTAAATAAATTATTAATACTAAAAACCTGTGGTACATTGGGATGACACTGGAAGAAGGAAGAGCTGTGTTTTGTATTGCAGTGAGGTTCACCAGAAGTGAACCAACTGTGCATTAACATCGACTTCTCAGTGTGGGGCAGCTTTTCTAATTCTTTGCACTTGGTCAGACTGGATGGTCAATGTATTTTCACCTAAAGAAAGGACAGCATCCGATATCTTAACCGGGAACAGAGTGCTGCATATGAAACACTGCCCAGCGGTGTTAAGCCTGACACTTACCCACTAACTCCACTCAATAAGCTTAACTGGATCGTTGCCCTTCATGGGCTCATGGCTCCTTCTTTCCCCTCAGCCAGACAAAGGCACAACTCTTGGAAGAGACACAGAATGTGATGTGCTGGCTACAAGGATCTTTGCATTGAAGAAGGTTTTAATTAAAATGACAAAGTGCAATCACAGAAAAATAAAAAGACAGCGTGACTGTATGTTTTGGAGATGCCAGTAGCTATGGAAAGCATTGGTTTCCATCTGGGAAAGCTCAAATCTAATTCATGGGGCACTTTCACTTTCACAGGTCAATCTGCTTTCGGATCCTGGTGCACCAGAAACTGTCTGGTATCTCTGTCATCCTTTGGATACTGTTCATTGATAGGAGATGCAGACATAAAGCTACCGGCCCAACCACAGCAACTGTGCACAGATAATGTATTTCAGAGAGGCAGGAATCTTTCATTTTTTAAAATATCATTCCCCAACTTGCAAAAATAAAGCCACATTCCCCATGGCCCCTCCACAGGAGGAGCAGTAAGAGAAAAACCCTCCTCTCTTCCTCCCCCATTAGAGAAAAAAAACACCATACTTTTCAAATAATATACTTCCAAATAATATACTTCCAAATAATATACTTTCAAATAATATACTTCCAAAACCTTTTGGTTTCTAAAGGAAAGACATTTTAAATTATATTATATATATATATATATATATATGAATNTTTGAGGGAAAATGTTTAAAGGTATGCAAATAATATCTACCTGTTTCTGAGGAAACTGGAGCCATACCCTCTGGAGCAGGAACAAAAATAAACCCCACAATTATTTCTATGGAAATAAAGGAAGTGCAGAGAGGGCTTGTATGTTTGTGCAGTAACCAGGATTATGTCAACTGCAGTTTAGGACAAAGCTTGGCTATGGGGAGGTTTGCATATTTTGGAACCCACAACTAACTGAAAAATATTGCAATTCCCAGCAAATCATCTTTTTCCTTCCATTTTCATTTATATCTAATCCTAGAATACAAACAAGCTTGTAGGTAGTTTCACCATTGATTTGTTGTGTGATCTCAGGCAAATGAGTTAGGCAATCGTGCCTGGGTTTCTTCACTAATGAGACAGAAATGATAATTACTCTTCATGGTAAGGTATCTGACACACCTTGCAATAACCACACACACAGAGGATGAGTTCATGTGGTGTTGGTTCCCAATGACATTTCCTCTCTTTACTATTATTTGTATTTAATAACTTACTGAGAATCGACAATGAAAAAACAATCACCCTGTGGGGGAAGGAGATGATGTCGTTTTAAACTAAGGAACAACAAGAAACTGGTTTACAATCCAGATTTGTTTTCTCCACGTGCACTAAGCTTAAACAAAGCTGTGTTCAGAACCACATTTTACACTTCAAGCTTCGTCAGAATATGTTTTTTGAGAGTTTTCAAAGAGAGCAGGCACTGCCTCCATCATCCGTCCGGGTCTACCAGATGCACTCGGACAAATCTCTATTTCCTTACTTGATCTTTCACTTGAGAAGCTGGACTTAGGTTCCTGTTCATCACTACAGACAGAAGACACAGAAGTAACATCTAAATTATAGTGTAATCACATATTTCTAATTTTTCTGTTCCTGGAACAACAACAGAAATTAGAACAAACTAGAAACCATGCGACAGCAACACAATCATGTTGTACTCTGCAGACAAAAAGAAGAGGGCAGAAAATGTATTGCTGATTCTGGTGGATCCTGTGCACCACCCACAACGGGCATTCCCACATTTCCTGGTCCTTCTTGAGAGTGATTATTTCTGTAATGTGAGTTCCCAACACCGCCAGCACAGCCAGGGCAGCTGGTGTGAGGGCAAAGCACAGGAAGGGAGGACACTGGGGCTCAGCCAGGCCGAGTTTATCTCAGTGCCAGGAAGGTCTTGAACTCCACAACCACCAACAAAACTGGATCCTTGAGGCTTAGGACTATGACTTCTGAAAGTTCCACAGAAATAAAGTTGTCCAACCCCCAGGCACAGATTGATATGCATGATGATGATGATGATGATGATGATGATGATGATGATGATGATGATGATGATGATGATGATGATGATGGAGGGCCTAGGACCAGCAGATAGTTGTGCTTTCAGTACCGAAGCTCAGATTAGGTATCTAGAGACCCCTGGCCAAACCTGATCTAAAGTAATTTAATTCACTGATGTGTGACAGCAATCAGTCAGGTATTTCAACTCAGTTTGAGCCAAAGTTAATTATTGTGCTTTGAAAGGTGTAGCAATTCCACGCAATACAAGTGAGGTGCAGTGGAGTAAGAATAATAATAACAGTAGGAAAATGTTGAAAACCCTGTTTTGAGACCCACTTAGATCTTCAGAAGATACCACCCATCAGTACACATCCAGGGACTTAAGGAGGGTAAGGGTGGTTTGAGTTGTAATTTATAGCTACAGAAACTCAAGTATTGCGTCTCCAAATTATTCAGAATGGAAAAAGTATTTTGTATTTTCTTTAAAGGACATTGTAACCACTTTGAGCCAAATTATGTCCCTCTTCTGAGAAAATGACTGCAAATCTTTATCATCCTTGTAATAGATCTGGAAGACTTGGGAGTACCAAAAGGTCAGAATAGCTCACAAGTGGTGCCTTAAATCCAGAAAAGGATGAAAACATGAAAAAGGCATTTGTGGGAGCTCGATTTTAGTTGCAAAAGTGCTCACAGTGAGATCTAAACCAAAAGACAAGGAGTGGTGAGGTGTGATGAGCGTTCTGGGCTTTACCCAGGCCAGCCACTAACCCCTACACTGACACACAGCCAGTTCCCACAGGTTTCCTCGGCAAAGCAGTGCTGGTGCCCTTTTCTTTCCAAGCTGCTTTCTCACACCGTCCTCCCAGCACCTCCCTGGGACAGAGAACTACAGGATCGTTTCGATTAAAGCCAGGCTTGTTTTTTTGACCCGGAGCCTCAGGTGTGAGGAAGTCAGTATTCAAAACAAGTTGCCCTTTAGAAGCGCCGAGGAGCGGAAGAGGAAGGAGAGAGGTTTTTTGAGAGGTGTGCACCCTGCTTTGCACAGTTCTACTCCACCCCCTACACACCCCCAGCAGGGAATTAACCTGTTTCAGGAGCATTCCAGAAAGATGCTTCTGCAGGAACAGGTGAGCTGATGACAGGTCTTTCTTTATTAAAAGGGTCAAGTTGTTTCAGCATCATCACTTCAGTCCGAGCAAAGTGCTTTGGTTCTAAGACAGTCACACGTTTTTGGACAAGGCTGTAGCTTTCACAAAATAACACAAGCAATCATGGTACATATATAGAAATGTAAAAATCAAACCAAAATATTTTACCTCAAAAGAAAACACTAACCAAGTGCTTTGTTTATCTTAAATGTCAATTCTCATGTAGGTTTTTTGTCTCAGTTTTGATTTCAAAGGAGGTGTTGACAGTTGGCTGTTTATTCCCATCCAGAACACAAGCTAAGTTTCCAAACATTCCTGTTTCTTTTGAAGCAGGAACAGCAACTCCTCATCTCCTTCCAGTGACAGTTCCTTGGGGGGCTGCGGGTCCCAGCACAGAGACCCGCTTGCCCCAGGAGCACAGTGGGGGCAAGTCTGGAGTCTCGGTGGGGGACAACCCATGTGCCATCCCCAGCTGGGTGCTTAGTGTCTGTTTACTACTTACTAGCAGCACGTTTGGCTCTGAGGGTGAGGAGAAAAATGCTCGCTGAAATTTGGCTCCTTTATGGTTACAGGTACCTGGTTCTTAGGGGTCTCTTGCAGATGGGGGAAGGAACCAGAACAGGCTGGGAATTCTCTCTGCTGGAATCATCCTTATGAGGGTGAATGGAAAATCACAGCCTCATGCTCCCTGCCAACACGAGGACGGCTGCTGGAGCCAGTCATGGTCACGGGTGTGCCCACAGCACTGAAGGCAGGGGAGACAGAACCCTCCTGTAGGTCCCTGTGCTGAGGGTGACCAAGCTCCAGGGCCTCACTTCAGCAGGGTTTGTTTCTCCCAAGAGAAGAAACAGGCAGGATCCATGGTGCTCTGCAGGCAGCGAGCCTCAGAGCACCATGGATCGAGCCCAGCAGTCCAGCAAGAGGGACCCAGGAGATGACCGCTCAAGTTCTTCCTTTGAGCCACCAGCCACAGGCCAATGTTCAGCCTTGTGCCCGTCTTACTTCTGCTGAGCTTCTAAACTGCAGAACCTCTGCTCTCCCCCAGTGATACTGACCAAAACCACGTCTGAGAGGGAAGAATCTCGGCTCAGCACATCACCCAGAAGCCTGATGACGGTGTGTATAGTGTAGCACACACATCACTACTGGTTCCTTGGCAAGAAGGAGCCGTGTGGCAGAGGATTTGCCTTACCTTTTCCCATGAATATCAACAGGAGTTTTACTCTGGACTTCAAAGAGAGTGTGGCTGAGCCCAGCATACCACACAGCTGAGCAAGCGAGGACACAACTTCTTCCTGGGCAGACAACTGGCTTGGCTGAGACAACTCAGAGACTGCTGTCACACGGAGATGTGGCAGCAAAGCCAAGGACACCGCAGCAGCAACCATGCAAGTGTCAAAGAAGCCAAATACAAGGAGGAGTGAAGGGAAAAGGTGCTAAATGGGGAAACCCTCTAAGGAGGGGAATATAGTGGAGGGACACTAAAGAGTATAAAGTAAAGCTTCCTTTTCCTTTGAGAGCAGGTTCCCATCGCTGGTCACTGTGAGACACAGGGTGACCCACAGCACTCCAAGAAAGGTCAATGTCTCATTAACATACCCATCAGACACTCTCATTGCAGCCAGACAGGAGCGTTTCTCTCGGTTCCATGCAGACAGTCCCTGCCTACATACACTGTGACACCACTAATGCCAAACTCCCTCCACCCGGCGTGTACACACACAAACACAATCTTGCATCTAAAATAAACCAACCCAAACTCAGAGCTTGCTGAAAACATCATTTATTTGTCCCATATGCTTTACACAGAAATGCACTGCTAGGCCTCCGTGGGAGCTATAAACAACTGGTGCACTTGTGTATGTTCATTTGAGAAGCAGCTAAAGAAAAGGCAGAATTCCTCACACGTTTCCAGTTTCCACCTGTAAGGGAAGGGACAGCGACACTATCTACCCAAGGCCACTTCGTGCTCCCCAGGCAAACAGCCTCGGGAAATCTCTCCTCGTCTGTGCAGGATGCAACCAGGCGCTTCCCGCTGGCAGCTGTCTGTGGTCCAGCGCCCACGGGCAGCCCGGCACTCCCCCCGTGGTGTGGGCTAGGAGGAGGCGCTCAGCAGCTCTTAGTACAAAGCCCTGCTTAGCTACCAGCGAGTTCAAGTGTAACAGCACATTAAAACCTGAATACTTGACACCAGTACAGCCAGGACTTGGTCCCAGGCTCAGCTCTGAGCCCACGGCATCGCCAGCAGAAAGCAGGGTACCCAAGGCTTCTCTCTGGGTGTACCCACGGGCTCTTTCTCGGGGTTAGAGGGGATTCTTCCCCTTTGTGATCCCCTTTCAAGGAACCTGGGTTTGTTTCCCACCCCACGTCAGGATGCTGCTGCTCCAGGTGTTACATTCACAAAGGTGTTTTGGCTACATTATACAATTGGAAATAACTAAATACATGAGAGGAAGGGGAAATGAGGATATGAAGTCTATACAAGTATTTACACATCCCATTATTAAAATAAATGAAGGCTAATTAACAAGGAATTAGCCACAAGTATGAAATATGAAGGAAAACTGCTTTTGAAATGAGATTAACACTAGAAACAACTACTGTTAAAACCAAAATATAATATGGGTTTGGAAGCTGTAATAAAATATAAATTAATAGTTCTAACAACAAAAAAAAATCAAAGTTATGGAATTGTTTTAAAACACTTTGGAGAGCTCAAATTATAGCTTTTTTTTTTTCTCTCTCTCTCTCTCTCCATAAAACAACAGCAGGGGAACCTCCCCCATTCTTCCTGCGAGTCAGTATTACATTAACAAAAGTCTTCATGTTAAAGCATATACTTCACGTATTTTAATAGCTGTTGAGAACATAACACAGTTCTTTCTAATCATAATATGGCACCTCCTGTAAACATAAAAAGCACTGGGTTAATCTCTAATCATTTCATATGCAAGAACGCCTTTGTTTTGTAATGAATTCCATTCCCTCCTTTCAGCGCCTGGAGTCGCAGGGTTCTGCTGAATCACAGCTTACACAATCGCAGCCTCCTCCTCCTCCTCTCCAGAGGCTTGCCACCGGCGCTGCAACCGGCGGGGCAGCAGGACTTCTGCTCCCCAAGTTCCCCTGGCTCACAGATACCAGAGAAATGAGGAATCCAGAGTGCCCAGCGTGCTCCCTGTCTACCCTCACTTGCCTGACAGGGAAGCTTTACCCTGAATCTTGGAAATACAAGCTAATACTTCTTACAAGTTCTCAGTGTTGCTAGCCTGAAGAGTTTACCTGTCCTACGTTAGGCTTACATAACCTTAACCTTTTAAAACAGCGTGGTGTGTTTCCTTTTATTGCCTTCTGGCTCTGAGGTCTTCAAGGCTCGTTGGGGTTATGTTTTCCAGCTTTTCTCTGCAGCTAGAAATGTAGTGTTCTTTTTAAGCATCAACTAAAACTTCGGGTAGAATAGAAAATACTCTGGCAAGTTGTGAGGCGAGTCAATAGCTATGTGAAGGTTTAATGCCTTTCTGGGCCCACTATGGAACTGCAGTCACAACAGATACAGAGCTGCCTCTGTCCCTCACACCTCGATTTACACCCTGTGGCAAAGGCTGTGAGATAACAGATCCCAGAGTTTGCAGTGAGTGAGAAGTGTCTGTCCTCTACACTGAGGAGGTGTGAAGGCAGAGGTGTGTGACTCACCGGGCAGTTTCGGATGTGTCACAGACGCTGTCACACTCCTGCCTTTGGAGGGTTTGCAGCACTTTACCCCAGCAGCCTGAGGTGCCAGCAAGGCCTGTGCTTCCCTCCTCCCATCACATAGGGAGGGAGGAATGTGCAAACTACGAGGTCTTTCTCTCAGTGACTGTTTTCTTTCCAAACTCTGCACCAGGCCTAACTGCATAAGGTAGAAACCCCAAAATGCTGCTCTTCAGAAAACTTAGAAAACACGTCCTCTTCCACATCTGCATCCCCAAATACTTCTCCAAGCTGTAATAATGTTACACTGTGTATACAATCTGTACCACTTTTCCTTTCTTTTTCGTTTGGCTCAAGAGACTTGGAAATTAACACCACTTTTTCAGCTGTTTCCCTTGAGCACTCACCTACAGGCACTGCTCAGGGCTGACACTTGGAAAACACCTCCTGGGACCCTGCTCAGTGTCCCCAAGTCCAGTTCCCCGTGACTCATCCCAGACACCTTTCAGCTACCAAGAGTTTTAGTAAGAACAGTTTGAGGTGGCCCATCATTGCTACTGTGCAGTAAATAGTGATTCAAGAGGAAAAAGAGCAACATCACCTGGCTTTGTGCTCTCCATCTGCAGCATTCCCAGTGTGTATCTATCGGAACTGGTATCACCAAGTTAGGGAATGTGTTCTTTAAGATAGCAGAGGGGAAGATGACGACTGTTCTGCATGTCAGGAAGGATTCTCTCTCTGTTCTGCTTCCCTCTCCCACCTCTTGTGCACTGCTTTCCTATTTATGGTGTAATTACATTCCTTCCCTCACAGAACTAGTGAAGAGCAGAGAGGGAAACTGACAAGCATGAGACAAGGAGTGCTATAAAAGACAAAGAAACAGGCACTTCTATTCCCTGGATCTCTTTACCTAAGAGAAATCTTGGGCCCTACATGAGAAGAACAGCAGGTAACACACCTTCAGAAACAAGTGCAATTCCCTTAGTACAGTAACTTTTAACCCATTTTATAACAAGAGCCATATTTTCTGTAATCCAGCATTCTCAGGACAGTCAGGAATGGTATAAGAGGTATGCTCCCTATGTGTTACACAGCTCATACCATAACTCCTTGGATAAGCCTAAGATCAGGAGAACCTTGCACACAACTTGAAAAAGGCTGCAGTGGATACAGCTGTTCTTAAATAACCAAATTAAACTCATCAACAAGAAATGAAAATCATCAACTCTCCCTGTTGCAACCAGGAGAGATGTAGGAAGAGAACAAAACGCCTATGAAAGGCCAGTTCAGGTAGATGTCTAGGATTTCTTCTGGTTTTGTAATTTCAGGGCTTATTAGGAAACTGGGTAAGGAAATATTTTAATTCTGAGTTTCAGTACAAGAGGTCACACACTTCATTTGTATCCTTCATGAGATGGGAGCACTAGAATAAAAAACTTTTAAAATATAGCTACAGTTAGTATCTGTGGTTGGCCCCCAAGTAGACAATGACACGGTTTTCATACACCTTCTTCATCGTTTTCTCAATCTGCTTCAGGAAGACTTGTGGAATTCTCCCACATAAAGTGTGCACTGTATCCAGAAACTTCGACTGCAGAGGGTAGTACAAAGACTGGAAGAGATTGTCTTCAAATGGGAACTAAAGAAGAAAGAGAAAGAATTACTGGTTTTGACTAGTTACAAAATCATGTTTGAGAAGTTTCTGTAAGACAAAACCTCATCTAAGGCAGCAGTGACTTGTCCCTCACCTCCCAGTGTCACCAAAGCCTCTGTCACCTTCAGCCACTGGTCTGCTTGAGAGCACTCGCTGTCAGAAATGTTTGTTGGGGTGTATTACCTGAGATAGCTGACTGCACAGAGGACAGGCCAAAGCAACCCTGTTATTCTGTGTCTGACACACCCACAAAGCACAGCTAGGCTGAGCCTGCCCTGCTGGAACAGCCTGAGTGACACAGGCAGAGCAGCCACCTACGCTGACACCAAAGCATCGCCTCTCTCGAGATAGGAGACTTACATCCCGTATCACTTCGTAGAGCGCCTTGAACGTGGGCTGCTTGTCGTCGTGGTAGACACCTCTGTTCCCGTGCAGAATAGAGACACCTTCCTCTTCTGCACCTTTACAGTTGCTTCCATACATGCAGTGGTCAGGCCGGTAGTTCCACTGGCAGGGGAACACGTAGAGACACTCTGCCACCAGCGGTCAGGGGAGACAGGAGGGAAAAAAAAGACAAAGAGACATGAGGACTTAAAGCAATTTAAACCATGTTTCTGTGAAACAGATGTGACTGGTGATCAGAAAATAATTCAGTTACTTCTGCAACTATCCCAAGCAGCAGCTAGACACAGAAGCTTCCTTTCCACAGGGATGATAATACCTATCCCAGCACTGCTGGACCTGAGCTACCAGAAATAGAGTAACACAAAGTCTGGGTGTAAACAGCAACCCAAGGGAGCATTTCAGAAAGCTAGAAGCGACAGGATCTGCACCAAGTGGTACTATCCAGGGTCCTCTGCCCTAGTAAGAAGTTTCTGGAGTTACAGAAATATTAAGGAAGCACACACAGCAGGGAGGGTTGTGCAAAATCACAAATCCTTCTGGAGACAGCAAGGGAAAACTCACAAAGTGTTTCCAGTGTCTGCTGCAGAGGCTTTCACTGAGGCTGTGACAGTTTGTTACACTGAGGTACAGCAGAGTATAAGAGGTAATGTGTTTTATCCAGTCCTTCTGAGTTGTCATCCATTAATTTCACAGGTTCCAGTTATTTAAAGATGAGCCTAATTCCTGCAAAGGACTTGTAACCTCTTTACTCCTGCTGCTTCTTTTTTTATTTTTAATTTTCTCCATGCACCCACAGCCTTTGCAATATGCTTATACTAATGACATCAGGCCCTGTGATCTTTTTTGCTTCAGAAATGGAGTGATGAATCACTACACTACACTGGAAGGCCATGTCAGATGCACCGAGGATTGAAATCTTCACTTGGCCTTCCCAAGCTTCCTAGGAAGTCTGCAGCTGGTCCTGTGTGGCTCCTGAAGTATGAGGAAAAGTTTCTGAAACATTTCTTCCCTTGAGCCCTCTCTCCAGCAGGAGACTGCTCGAGAAAGGGTTGACTGCAAGTGGTTTCCCTTCAGTCTGACCTACCAGACACTTGGAAGTGCTGCCCAGTGTGACTAAAGGACAGGAAGAGAGGTAAGGCCTGACCCAAACTCTGCCATGGTTTAGAACGGGGCTCCCTGTTAATATGGCAACCCTGAACTGGCACTGGCAAGTACAGCTCACCAGCAGGTAGGTCACTCTGGGGGGAGGGTGACATCAGGTGCTTAGGAGCTTTTGTATGCGTCACTCCGAGATTCTTTATCTTCTCTGCACTGTGACACTTGTGCACCTTCACTGCTGCCAGAGCTGGACTCAAACTCTTCAGATCCATTAATTATCAGAAGAGCCTTTGGAATAAAGGTGCATCTCTTCAGCCCCCAGGTAACACAGTTCTGTGTATTTTTAAACCACCTGCAGCAATCTCAACTGATTCCTTCCCAGACCACTCTCAACAATCCAGCAGTTGAAAACCTCAGGAAAATCTAGTTTTGGGTTTTAATTGTAACCAGTTCTTTTCTTGTGCAGTCTGATGTTATGTAATTCGTAAAAACATATTTACCAGTTACAAGGGAAAGGCAGACTGTGGTGTGCAGGAGTCTCAACATGTGGATTTGATAGACAGTGTTCTCACAAAACTAAAATGCTTTTGCAATCTTTGCTTTCCTCTTCCATGTTTAATTCAGAGACTTGAGTTGGGAGTTAACATCTAATCTGCCTTCATCCTTTTCTTCCTCCAGTAGATCCTATTTCATAGCATTTTTTTTTTTTTTGAAGATTTCTTCCACTTCATTTTCTCCCTTGGACTGAGGTAAACACATGGTGTAACAGAGACACTAATGTTTCACATCTGTCTGCAGTAAACAGATGTCAGCTTATTGTTTTGCTTCTGCCCTTTCATTTACCCAGGTTTGGGTATAACCCATTACCTACCCTACAATTCCTTAGAGAAAAGGGAACAAATAAAAATAAATGCAAACTTACTCCGTCCTTAAGAGCACTTGAGGGAATAAAAGGTCACATAGGAAATAAGGAAAACCAAGTTAAATTGATACTCAGCACACTCAGAAGCATGAAATGAGTGAGGTTCTTTGTGTCTTTGGGAAGCACACACTGCCACAGCTTTGAGATTCTTGCATTTCTCAGGTGTCACTGCTTCTGGAAGCACCTGATGCATTTCTGTGCCATCAGTCCAAAATACTTACAAAAGACTGAAATTCCAGAAACTGTCTCAGCTCTTGGGGAAAAAAAAATCCCACCCTTTGAAAATGAAGATGCCTAAACTTGCCAGTTCATTGGAAATACACATTCATGTGAGTAAGACTCCGATCCAAGAGGAAACAATAGACAAACCACAAACCAAAAATGCCACAAGTTGTTTATGGAGACATTGTGCAAGAGTGATGACAGGTATCAGACATGACATCTTGCTGGGCTGACAAGTACAGACTTGTCACTCAGACTTATCACAACTTAACCACCAGGACAGGTGGGTTGTGCTGTCTATTGTCAGGGACCATGGTGTTACCTACTGAGGATGGATCGTTCCACTAGGAGGCCAGAAGCATCTGTCTCAAAAAGTAACTTTTGGCGAAGGAGTGAAAGTACAGAAGGCAGCAGTTTAAGGAACGATGGGCTGTGCCAAATTTCTAGTAGCTTTATTATTTGTTTGCATAAATATCAGAATTCAGATGGATTTTAGAAAAAATGAGCATAGCTTTGAAGAAAGTTTGACAATCCCACACTCAGATAAACATCTGAAACAAAAATATTTTTCAGCTAGACCCAGGCCAGTGATGCTCTTAAGCACAAATACCACATGAATTTCACTCCTCTGTTAACGACATCCCTTCTCCTCAGAATCTCCAGAAAATGGATTACATATTCAGAGAAGGCCAGCACAAGCCCCATTACCTGCACCAGTATCAGAAGTATCTTCCTAGGTTGTACATCCTCAGGGCACTTATAAATCAACTTCACACCAGAGTCTGTAAAGCCTATTTACAAAGAACATCTAGCACTTAGAAATTTTCTGAACACTGATAATACAACTCCAAGAATCATTACTTACCTGGGTTAAAGTAAAAAATTATATTTAGTAAATCCTGATCTCCCCATGTAATGTAACTTTTGTACTTCTGGTATAATGGATATAACATCTCCTCCCAAGTCAGGCCGCTCGGGACCATGCTGTTCTGCAGGGCAGAAAGACAGAAGCAATGGGTTAATACCACGAAGCTGCTGTGACATATGACTGAGTGCAGCACACATGTATTTGCAAGTCTGCTAAGCCATGTCAGATACCTCGATGAAAAATGAAGAAGTGCCAGGAAATGTTAGAGCTGGACAGGGCTGGAACAGCAGAGCTGACTGCGCTCTTGTTTACCTAAACAGGAAAGTGAGGTCTCCTGGGTCCAGCTGTGATGTCAGCTCCTGCAATTCACAACCTTCCTATTCTGAGCAACAGGAGGGAGAAAAAGTGGAAAAATGCAAAAATGCAGGGAGACAAGATGAAAAACGAGGCATAAAAGTGAAGAAAACTAGAGACTAACAATTATCTTTCCTGGGAATTACAACCATAGGAAATCCCTGGCCTCGACTGAGGAAGAAGACTACTTGGGGTAAATAAAGTGTTTAAAGAGGCTAAAGAATACACCCTCAACTAAACAAACAGAGTTTTTACAAGCCAGGCCTTTCACAAAAGAGGGAAGATGTCAGAGAAAACATTCCCTTCTCATGCATATTCGCTCATGGATTAACTTGATCTGCAGCAGGAAACAAAATTCTGTGTATGGGAGATGCAAGAAATTACAATTTCTCTGGATATTTACATCTGGCTTCCCAACTTTGAGAAACAATACAGTCACTGCATTGGAGATCCTCGAGTTTGTTCTTTCACTTATTGTGTAAGGGAAAATTAAATGTCAAAGAAGCCATCATTATTACTGCTGACAGCCTGCTTCAGCTACAGATTCTCAGGGCTCCAGCCTCTCCATGAAGTTGCACTTGTTTTTATACACTGTTACTAGAATTGCTTTCAGCATCCAAATACACATTCTGTATTTTTCAGATTCTTTATATTACAAACCTTATATAATTTTACACTACCATTTAATGAGATGTGGAAAACACATAAATCACTGGTTTGTGCAACAGCTGTGTTTCCTCTCACCTTGAACTGAGTGCTGCGTATCCGTGTTAAATTCATTAGCATCACTCCAGAATTGACTCCAGTTGTTCCATAATAGGGGTGACGTGCGAATCGACTGTACCAGCCAATCTTTGGGATTTCATGTTCTGGGGCCATAGCAGCGAGCTGGGTGGAGTTGAACTCTGTCAGGATGTGCCAGATGTCATCGATGGGCCTCAGGAAGAGAACATCAGTGTCCACGTAAAGCAGAGAATCCACATCCTTCAAAATGACCTTTTGGGTTTGCAGAGTGAAGTTAGGCAGAGACAAGAAAGAAGCCAAATAGAAGAAAAAAGAAGGATTATTGGCAAAAGGTGCTTTTCTTTTAAACTGTTAATTTGAAAGAAGTTATTGATTTATCAGCTGAATGTAATTGCACACAGGAACAATTACAGGGCTATTGGCTTGCTGGTTGTTGTTTTGGCTTTTGGTTTTGTTTTGTTTTTTAAACTGGACAGCAAAACAGCTACCAGACCACAGGAGTTGGGCTCATATGAAATCCACTAAGTAGTAATACAAAGAAATCCACAGGATAATCCACTTAACTCTCAAAAAACCCAGCAGGCCCCATTTAGTATCACTTCAGAAATAAATTGTAAAGAATATTAATCTCCATAACTTTGTGAGTTCTTTTAAAGACCTACAAATAGTATTGTTGCACTAAAAAAATGTAGCAGTTTCTAGAAACCATGTAATTGCTGTAGACTGTACAGCAAGGATTCTAAAAGGATTACTACTGAAAATTATATACTCCATAGTGTACTATGAACCTGCTACATCTTTTCACATCTTTCCCAAGATCTGTCCCAAAAGCTAATTTGGCTCCTGTGGTTGGGTTTGCTAGCACATTCCTTGAAGAGACATATAGCTTCCCCAACAGACAGAAAGCGTCAGTTGGTAAAATGGAAAACTTTTCCTCTCCATAGGTATCATGTTTCTTTATGCCCTTCTAATGACTGCTTCTTCCCATTACACCCATGTAGTCCTGGGAGATTTACACTCAGCATTAATATACACAAATCTTTCACAATTATTAGGAAGACCCTACCAATCACAGAAACATACATGCATCCTCCTGACGAGCCAAATTTGCTCGGTAAATAGAAATGTCATATTAAAACCTACCAGGTCAGATTCTCATCTCTGTTACCACACTTGTGTAATAACCCCCATTAAGCTGGTCAAGTCTGGAGAGTGTAAACTGTAAATTAGATACAGGGTATTTAATCTATTCTTGTTGACACTGTTCCCCCTTGTGGCTATCCAAATCCTTACACACTCATTCACTAATTTCAGTAGGGCAAATTCTATTGTGCTCCAACGGTCTAAGAAAACTCTCTTGATGTTTGCACCAGCTATTTGTAAGGTTGTTTGGTAGGTAATGAATACCATTAGCTGAAGTTGACCATCAGTTCCAACTGCAGCATTTTTGTTGCCCTTCTTCATTGTTTGGTAAAACTGTCCAAAAATTCCTGAAGGACTGAAATTTTCTTACTTTCAGCCAAAAGACCCATTTTTCACTCTTTCCTTGGAAAGTAAATCCAAAAGGCTCTTGGCTTTCACCATGCCATGGAATAGAACAAATCACTCTTTCATCCATCCAACTGTAACACTACTAATAAACATCTATGCAAGTGAGAATACATTCTAGTAAAGAAACTGAATTTTACATAAATTGAAATGTATTGTGAATGAAAATCACCCGTGAAAGACAGCAGACAACATGAAGATTCTGAATAAGCCTGTGTGGGGAATTACCATTAAGGATGCTCAAAAGGCATCCTCTAAGATGCCAAATCCATGAGCATGGACTTAAATGAGATTTTTCACCTGATTGAACACTTTGGGATTCAGACTGACATTTAGCCAAGTTTAACAAATCCCTGACCTGTATTTCTGATGTGATACTCTTCCTACATGAAAGAAAAGTGGTTTTACATTTTAAATAAAAGCTATGCTTACAAAAAAATCCATGTAAACAAGTCCAACACAATCCAGATCACTCTGCTGAAGAAAAGGTACAAAAAATACAAAACAGCATGTAAAAGTATCAATAAATGAGTGATGTGAATGGTTCAGTAACACACCAAGAGCTCAGAGGCAAACATTTACAAATGTTAAGAATCCTGAAGTCCAACACTAAAAAAGCTGTGGGTTCAGGCTAGCAGCTGGCAGCCCAGGGAGCCTGTGGGGAGGGCTAACCAGGGACATGCATCTGACCCCAAGCATAAGCAGTGCAATCCTCTGTCTGGTAGCCTGAGCTCATTTGCTTGCACAAAACATGTAGCCATACCTGACAGACTGTGATTTTTGAAATGAATGGTCAGGAATATGGCTTGACTGTTCTTGTCTTCCTCCTCACTCTACAGGCACTTACAGCTTGAAAGAAGTGTGACTTCTTTTTTTTTTTTAGCTATATATTCTTGGTAAATCTGTCAAAAAGTTCTGCGCAGAACTGGCTATATTTAGCCTGACACTTCACTTAAATACTCAATTATCTGTAATTTGATTTCACAACTTCTGTCTCCATAGATTCTCCTCGTGTTAGCAAGGTTGGCAAGTAATAACACACTAGCATGTAAACACATACTGGTGTTTTGTGAAGCTACCTAATGGTTTGCAATGGCTAGCATGGCATTTCATTAGAGCTTTACTCAAAATTAGGGTCAAATCACAACCCTCTATGCTAATGCAACAGTACCACAAAGTTGAGTCATGAAACTTAATTGTAGTGAGCAATTAACTCAAGTTACAACAGCGATGGAGACTTTTGTCTGTGTAAGGTGCTGGCATCTACTCCCAGTGCTACTGCTGATCCACTGGGTTGGGCACTTCGGTGTACTCAAGAGGACAGCTATAATACAGGGATATTGCTAATCTACCTTAAAAGCTCTTAAGTAGATTAAGTGTTTTGGAAAGGGTTCTAAATGTTAGTTACTATTAGAACTAAAATCATCCAAAAATCCCTTAAGCATTTCATGATCCTTTAGCTGATTGTTTTGGGAGCTCTGAATCAATACAGGGACAGCTGCAAGCCAGTGCTGTGGTGTGCCAGATTCCTGAGAAGAGAGGTTTTCACCTGGCATCTTCAGATCTGTGATAGTTCTACAAAGCAGTTTCCAGTGATTCCTGAGAGCATTACCCTCCTAGTTTAGTTTTAAAGTTTCAGGGTTTGCTCATTGATGGTTTTATTGTAGCAGACTGCAGGGAGAGATTCAGACTTGTGATTACAAGGAGGCTCCATCCACCTCCCTGGCATACATGTAGCAAACATCATCAGATGACACAGAATGCCTCTGTAAAAGTAGAAGCCATATGATTTCCATACATCAATCATACATCAAACTCGGGACAAAACAGTTCATTACTACAAGCTGCAGGATCACATCCTGTCACTCTGGTTTTATCAGCGAGTAAAACCATTACAAGACCATTACATTGCACAACTCCCCTTAACACATTCTCCCGACCCTCCTGTCCACTTCCACATGCCCGGTAGTGCTGCGGGAGAGAGATTTCTTTGGCAGGAGAGGCACTTGTGAATCAAAGACTCACATTCCACTCGGCCTTAGCATTATCAGGAGCGAGACAATTTGCCAACTGAGGGATAAACAGCTGATAAACTCAACTACTGCTCTCCTGGGGCCCTCCCTAAATGCGGTCTTATTTTATCGGCTGGGGGGGGAGTGGTTGGAGGGGAGGAGGAGAACACTTAGGACAAGGGAAGGATAAGAAGGAAAGGATCCCGATATTCTGCTGGTATTTATTTAAAATACAAGTCAAGACAGTTTTGTAAACAATAATACTCAGAAACCCTCTACTCCTGCTGTGTGCAGACTGGATTTTTACAGTGTTGCCTCATTGATGGAGACATCAGACCCTAGTTATCAAAGCTGATAAAAATAATGGTGGCTGAAATTACAGGGAAACAGCCCAAGATTCTGCCAGGCAATGAACTTGAGTACCAAAAATCCAACTGGACACTTGCCACTTCAGCTATTACTCCAACTTATTTTCTTCAGTTTATCCATATCAGCTTAGTGTCAGCTGCAACTTCTCTCGGACAATCTCCCCCTTTCAAAGCCATAAACCTCAGCCTGACCAGCACAACATTTTGCAACTGCCCCAAGAGAAACAAACATTGACAGTTCAGACTGCCTCCTAGTTTTCCCAAGAAAACACACAACATTCTAATATTCCTTACTAGATGTTGCAGAAGTTCAGAGTTCTCCAGTACAAAAAGGACCAAAAAAAAAGCACTGCCCAGCCTACAGGAATCAGCGTGAACACATAACCCTCCTCTGCCATCAGAAGAGTGATGACAAATAAAAGTGAAAGTTTCTGCAATGGGCATCTACCAAAATGACAAAAAATACCACAGAAATAGGTAGAACAGAGAATAGTGTTTGCCCAGTGAAAACATCCCCATTTGTATACAACCTTGCAAACAATCTGTATTGAACAAGCTAACACACAGGGATTATTTTCCAGGTGATCTAAATATTTACTCTGAGAAGAGAGGATCCCTGCTGAAGCTGGAGTTACTTTCAGGCCATCTGGCCTTTGTGCATTTGATAGTCTACCCCTAAATGGCAGATAAACAGAACTGCTGACAGCACATATTTTCTCACATATGTATTCATAGTCTACGTATCTGGACGTGCAGCTGTCTCCTGATTGTTTCCATCTGAGAAAGTAAAGATTTCTTTGTGTGTGTCCCCATTTCTCGTAAGACAGCAATGAAGAATTTTGGATCATGCAAGGAGCTTGTCACTTTACTGGAGTCAGCCCAAACAGCAAAGCACAAGCTATTTTTCATAGATGTTCTCAATTCTACAGAAATTGCTTTATGCAAAAGTTCTTTCAATTTCTGATATTTCTGCATATGCAAAGTTGTTATCGACACCTTCCTTCTCTCCAGCAATCTTAAATATATTTGGAGTTTATGGCAGTAAGTATCATACAGTAAAGAACACAAATTTTCAGGGAGCCTGACGGTGCCAGGGTGTGCAGGGCTCTTGCATGAAATCTGACTTTAAGCAAATTGGGAATTATTACCTTAAGGGCAAATCTGACAGTCCTGGAAAAAGAGAAAAACCTTGAGGCAAAGGGATTGCTGAAAGCATCAGTCTCAGGGCTAACATATGGAAAAGGAGATAGTAGGTAAAGAGGTTATGATGACTGAAAAGAATGTTATTTATGGAAGGCATGCAGCATCTACCCTCTCACAGAGCTCTCACAGTCTTAAGAACCCAAGAGGCTAATGGAACTAGAGGCAAATAAGAAACACACATCTTTTGTTAGCGGGAGGAAAAGCGAGGTTGGATTTCTGTTTTGTTTTTTTTTTTCCCCCCCCTAAGTAGCTAAAGCACAGACTAAAATATCTTTAAGTAGATGTTTTAGCCTGTAAATCATTTTAGTATTACACCAGCAAAGCTTCCTTTCTGAGGAATTAACCTTTTCCTGAAACAACCCACTCAGAACTCCAGGTGCCTTACCGGAAGAAAAAGGCGCTGAGCAGCACATGGTTTGAATAACTTTTTCCATTCCTGAGCATTTCCTACTGAGAAGGTTATTGGGTAAATGTTGTATTCAAACTTCTTTGTATATGAGGAGGGCCATTCCTTCAACTGAAAGACACAGGGGAAGGAATTACACATTACATGTTATATAGCTTTAAAAAAAAATTAAAAAGCACAGCTAAGGAACTGATAAACAGCAGACAGTAAAAAAATATTTAGTTGCTGCTTGTTCATGTAATTTTTCTTAGAGCTTTGTGGCTTATAAGTTACTCCTTTATTTACCAAATGACAAAGAAACTCACCTTCTTCTCAAATTCAGGCTTAAGGGAATCTTCAGCAAAAATGTGAAAACAGAGCCTTCTGTTGCTGAAGAGAACTGCTGATTTCAGCATGATTAGCGTCTCTTCCAGCCGGTCCCCACATGCCACGACTGCCAGATGCATGCATTGCAAAGATGAAGGCTCTTTCGAATGTTTCTGTTCTCCAAGCTTCCTGAAAATTCATAAAAATTCACATTAAAAAAATAGTGAGGTAAACATAAAATAGTGAGGTAAACATGAAGAGAATCTGATGTTAATGTATCAGGGGGTTTGTCTTCCCCTTCACTTTGTTGCAGATCAGGAGGGTTTCTTTTGATTGGATAGCCACAGAACATGCAAGTGACACACTGATTTCTGTCAACAGTAAAATTACAAAACGTTAAAGTTACAACACAAAGAAATATGCTATTTTCAGAAATTTTCTAGTTATTCCTACATTTATGATTTGCATAAATCACTGCATTACATATGCAGATAAATTAATTCAACAGCATCTTGAACCAGAACCAACTTGCTCCGTGCAAATGATAGCTGCTATTATTTTTGCTAGATTTTTTTCTAGATTAAGATATTAAGAAGCCAGAATGGATTTATGACTACCTAGCCAACTTTCTAAAACAATGCAGACCACAGAATTACATCCAGTAACTTCGTTACCAGGCCCATAATGGCTACACTGGAAGCAGACATCCATAATTTAAAAAAAAAAAAACAAAACCCAAACCACAAATCCCAACCCTCTCTATCCATATGTAAATTGTTCTAACAGTTAATTAATTTTGCTATTAAGAATGCATGCCTTAATCCTGGCCTGAAGGTACTGGCATAGTTTCAAAGGACTGCTCTCCATTTCACCCAATGGAATCTGTGAGATTACAGCTAAAACAGAGATTTTAAAAAACAAACATATTGACACATTCCAGATGAATCAGACTATATCCCACAAGCAGTCAAGGGCCAAACTATGGGGTTTGCACTTAGCACCCATCTGTGAAGGCTTTAAATAAGTTTCAGCTAGACAGCAGATGAATCTGCATGTGATGAACACTCTGAAGCTACCTGCTAGCCAGAAAAATCAGGGTTCTTGGGGGAGCTGAGGATGTTTTGAAAAATATGACCTTTTGGTTTTGTCATTCCTCTCCCCACCCCCATCAGTATGGGGGTAAAACAAAACCCACATCCTCCAGGAATTCTTCTACTGTACTGTGCTCACATTCCAACACAGATCACATTTATACTCCGTTAGATGGGTGTGTGCTGACAAAGCAACTAAATCACAAGCATCAGGATCATTAAGGGAGAGTTCAAAAGGCCAATCATAGATCACTACCAGTTCTTGCCATTCCACCAGAGAACATCAATCCCTGCCTCTTAGCACACACAATTATACACACACACTTAACCCATAAAGTTAATACTAGAAAGAAAAGTTCTAAATAAAGAGAAAAATGACAGCTAATAAAGCTGTCATTATCTTTTCCCAGAGATCCAAATGCTGCTTTGCACAATGCCATCATACTACAGAGTAACCCCCTTCTGTATTAAGGAATACCAGCCAATGGTACTTCACTGAATATACAAAGCAACATGTTTCATTAAGGGTTTAATGTCTTAGGCTTTAGTCTTAATTAAACCCCAATTTCATCAGTGTATAAATAATGGAATACTACATCTATGTGAAGTGGTATTTACTTTCCAACCTATTAGTGTAAAAACCACTGAATTATTGAAGTGAATAATTAGCTGCTCACACAGATCCCCTTTTCCCCCCTTCTCCCTATCTCTTTAATGTTTCCTCTTAATTGAGCCTCTAAATCAAGCCATATGCAGGATGAGAACAGCTTTGATATAGCTTCTGGCAATGGAATTCACTGGGAGAGGGACTAAGCTCTAAGTTTTTATTGCAACATTTCAAAACCCAACACCAAAGCTCTAAGCTTTTCTTTGCAAATTTTAGCCACAGTGAACCCTCTATTACACAGCTATTTAGTAGTGAAAAACCCAGTACACACAGACCAGCACTCCCAATGAGCAGACACAGCAGAAGCAAACCCTGATGAAAACAGAAGGTCTCATAAACCCATGGGAGCTACAGATGAACAAGAGACATTCCCACCTGCCAACACTGACACCATTCCAGCCTGAGAGTAAAAGAGAAACCTAAGCCTTGGACATGGAGGAGTCCTGAAGATCTGGGCTAAAGGGGTTCAGTATCCTGCCATAGCCAGAGGAATAAAAATCCCCAAGAAAAGGTGCATGAGATAGTTTAAATACTATCTCAGGAGTTGTCCAGGACACTGAGGGCAACAGTCAGAAAGGAAAGATCGCTGGGACACATTTTATATCTCTATTATAAGTATATAAGGAAACCAAGAGAACTGTGAGTAAAAAGGTGAGCTGGAAAGGGAGACAGAAAAAACACCATAGCAGGATACATTTACAACAATTCTAGCTTGGCCTTTACAAAATTGCTATTACTATCCAGAAATCTAAAGAGGAAGGTGTAAAGCAAAGTCAAACTGCTAGGAAAGCAAGTGATCAGATTCCAGCAAAGCACATCACAACTCCCTTTCCTCCTCTGTTTATATATGCACATACATACAGCACAAGGATGAAGGGAAGGGATGGGGAGAAGTAACATCTGGATGAAAGGATATTCCTTAAAGATCTTCAGAACACAGCAGATGTCTTCAAACCAATACAGTTCCAGTTTGACCAACAGCTCCTAGGATGCTTCTGCTTTATACAGAATGATTGGCTATGCTGGCTTATCTGGATCCCCTCTTGAAGATAAGGGAGCCTCCCCAAGGGTTGTCAAGATTGAAACTGGAGGTCAGAACTTGGCTTGTACCAGTGAAGTGGCTATTCCTACCCGTGGTAGGTCAGGCAGGGCACCAGGAGTCTCTCAGTCAAACAGACATGCTGCTCCATGAAAGGCCTTTAAGCTGAGGTTTCTTCTACGGTGTACACAGAATCCTGAATCCCTACAGCGTGTCTCCTCTAACTGTGAATGCCTACTGCATAGTTATCAGTGGCTGATGCAAACATACTAGGAAACAAAGAGTTTTCCAAAGCTGCTCAGGTGTTCCTAGACAACACAGCAAACAGTACAGATGAAAGATGCACACTTTCTTTTAAAGGCTGGGGTATGTTAATACTGCAGTAAAATGTACAGAGGATGAGATTTGTTATATGCAATAAAACCCAGCTGCCAAGCCAGAAAGAATAGATCTTGAGGTTATCAACCCGAGACGTCAACAGGCTGCTGACAGAGAACACACGGGTAGTGGCTGAAGGGTAACTGGGCACCAGCTTTGGCCCTGTTTCAGTCACCTCAGCCCCTGCCAAGACTCAGTTAGTGACTTTAGTTGTCCTACCTGTAAAATGGGAACAACTCTTACAGTACTAAGTTACCTACCTCAAGAGACTTCCAAGCACATTAAAAAGCACATAGATACACAGTGCATTACAATTATTAGCCAATTCATCCCAACATTTGTATGCACATTCATTCATTTATAGTCCAACTTATTGGTTATGGGCAGAGTCTATAATTGTATTTATGACCTATATTACATGTTTAAATGCATCTAAAACAATGCAGTGCCCTGGACCCTAAAGTTTAATGTGTTTGACAAGAACAAATAAAGATAGTGCATATATGAGTTCTTGCCTTGAAATCCCTCTTCTCATTCCAGTACATAGATGTAGCTTGTCGATATTTTATAAATCTAATACAACATTATGTCAAACTCTTTGCTCTGTTCCCTGTTTTATCCATCTGTTCAGAGAAAATTGCTTCCTGCTCTCACTTTCCCCCAAATATTATTATACAGCTTTAAAATTAAGCACTGTTGCCTAAGATTAAGCGTCACTAAATTTTTGTATTAGTCAAAGCCAAAGTGTCTCAAACATAATTAACCCAAAACCTGTCTAAATCAATCCAGATCCGTTCAAAATAACACATTCCCATCTCATTACAGAGCCTGTTAACCTATTCAAACCATCAAATTTATTCATGAGTGAAAGATAATGCATGCAGATTCTTAAAAAATGCAATACAGTTAGTTTTTGAAACCTCCTTCCTATTATGATCTCATTTACTCTTGCAGCATAAACAAGGTTAGATTTAGGCAATGTATCAAAACTGGTGATTCACTAAATAGGCTCCTTCCCTCACCAGTCCACACTGAGTCAACAGTGTCTCCATTATTTGAAACACATTCTCTTGCACACTTTAAAACACAACTTGGGCTCTAAATGTTTTAAATTAGAATTTTGTCACTTTAATGCTTAAAACTGACTGTAGTTGCTGACAGTCAGAAAATTGGTGGAAGTTTCAATCTCCTTCTACTTCTCAGAGAAAAGGGAGAAAACCACTCAAAACCAGATTGGATGTTTTAATCTTCTTCTATCAAGTGGGTTCTTTGTTAGACAAGTATGAGGTACTTGGGCCTTCAGCATGTTGTTATTATAGGCTATCAAACTCAAGCCAAACTTGTATGTGCGTGACAACAGGCTGCAAAGAAAGAAAATGTATCTTGATGGGTTGCCATTAAGGCATGTGGCTTTGGAAAAGTTACTTCCAAGGAACAAAATATGCTGGCAAAGGTTCACTTCCCAAGCCTTGCCACGCTGGTCTAGGAGAAAGTGTGGCCACATCTGCCCTTCACATGTAAAATAACCCTTTTGCTTTTTGATACTTTGAATGCATTGGTTTGGCATGTTTTTATAAGTTTTCATATGAAAAAAAAAATCTTACTGAAGACATAGGACTTGCTACTTCCAAAAATGAAGGTTCAGTAAAATTACCATCAAAAGTCAGTTATTGAAGCTAACCAGAAAGTCAAATGTAAGGCTCATCTACAGGTATCTAACAATTAAAGAAAGAGGCAAGAACCTATTTACTAACATTTGCAGCTAATGATACGTGACTATAATAAGCTTCTATCATGTAAGACCACCTACATTAGAAGCAGCCTGCACTACTTCAAAATGAAAACCCAATGCCTTCTAACATTACAATGGAAGTGTATTACAACAGTATTACAACAGTATTACCAAATCCCAGTTCTAAACTAGAATTCACATCGCCTTCAGCACGACTGATTCTCACAGAGCAAACACACATCCTAGATAAAGCCTCTGCTTTTTTCTTAAGTTCAGATAAAAACCTTCCTCCTTCTGTCAAAACTACACAAATCAACTTGGCAAAACACCTTTTCACATTCATGTAGGCAAAACTTCCCTAAGGTTATCTGAATCAATCATACAGTCTACATACAAACACACAGACCATGACCAGACCACAAGATCTTAATGAGCCACAACCCGATGTTATCCTGAATGAATCAGTTATGTCATACAGCAGCTCTCACATCAAATTAAAAAAAATCCTCCTTTGCTCATAAGGAATAAGTAAATAATAATTATTTATATTATAGGAATAAATAGGCAGTAATGATTCAGCATGTTACATCAGATATGCTTTACTATCAGCATATACATAAGGCAAAACCTGTTAAGTCAATGGGAATGCCCACTCCTGAAGTTAAAAACTAGCCTCACATTGCTTTCAGTGTATCTTGGATCAGGCTTTTTTAAGCCAAGCAGTTCCCAACCTGATGCCCTCACCATGTGATTCTGGATGTGATCCATTCCAGGACAGCACACCTTGGTGGGTATTTCTGCCTTTCCAAGACAGGCATCTATTCAATTTGGACCACATTATGCCACCCCCCAAAAAATTCGTATTTTATGGATATCCTCACTTAGAGTAACTAACTAGTAGTAACTAACACAACACAAAAATCTTTCAGCTAGGGACAGAACTGGACCCACAGATGTGGCTTCTCAGTTCTACAAACTCCTGCTGGTACCAATGATGCAGGACCATGCTTTGCCAGCTGATGTGAGGGAAAAGAAAAACAATCACCAAATCCCACCAAAAATCCCCAATAAACAAACACTAAAACTGATGAAAAGGCATGGTACAAAGACAGCATTTGTCTTTTTTGTTGTTGTGCTGCAGACCTTGTAAAAAGTACTTGCAAAGTCAAAAAAAAAGTTAATGTCAGATTTTGGAACATGAAGATGTTCACTGTAAAGCTCATTGAAATGTAACAGTTGTTTACACTCTCTAGCAGTTTTATACTTTCTGGCTCCTTCCTTCAGGGTTCTTGATTTCCATGATAATCACAGAGATATGCCTTAAAGAAAAATGACTTCAGGAGGTACAGTTGCTAGTGGAAATAATCCTGCTTTAATACATGCATTTGAATTCTGTCCATGATCCATTCTCAGCCACAGTAAACATCTCTTTGCATTCAGTAGTTAACAATGCTTGTAAGAAACCAACTGCTTTAATAAGTTAAGGAATAAGAGCCCAAAAACAGGAATAGTCTTTCATTCAGAACATCTCTGTGAAATCATGAATCAAAGACACAAAGACATACCAAGTTAATTAGATATATGAGGTCACACTGACCATAATATAGTTGGAATGCAAAGGGGAAAACAGCCCTCCACCCACTGAAAGCACACTGTCCTATCTTTTTCCGAAGCAGTTCAGAATTTTTTAAAAAATATTCTGCCTGTAAGGTGCTGCAAGAGGGCACACAATTCGCTATCATTTAAAACTTTTTTTAAAGTTCTGCTAAGTTAATTTACATATAAAAAGCATTCCAAATAGCTTAAAATCCGTCCCTTGCCTCAGAGTTTGGACCCCAAACAGCCACCCACCTTTCCTTTTCCCTGCAGCATTAATGAAAAACCTCCAGAAGCTGTAGCTCCAGAGTCTAACAGCAGCTCCTCAGAGACTCTGGCCAGCGAGTACCACATTCCCCACGTCAGCCTTCAAAACAAGGCCAAAACTCATGGAAAAGCAGCTATTTCAGAGGCTCCCCTCGTGGAGGGACGCAGAGGAGGTATCGCCCCGTTCGGCCAAGGGGACCAGAGGCAGCGAGAACTCTTCTACGCGCTTCGGTGGCATCTCTGGCAACCACACTCCGAGTGGGACCACAGGAAAACGTTTGTGCTTCTACAGCCAGAGCCGTTCTTAGGCGGGTTTCTAATCCCCGGCCACTCACAGAGGAAAAGATCTGGAAAAGGGAAACGCCTGAAGGACAGGGCAGCAAGGAGACACCAGCGAGCGGCCAGGGCACAGGGGACCCACGGGGCGAAGGGGCCCGGGCACGCGTGGGGCTGACAGCGGGCGCGCTCCAGCAGCCGGTCCGTGGCTGGGCAGGACGGGCATCCCACCGAGGACACGGACCGGGTGGGGCGCCGACGGTTCACGCGTGGGCCGACCGAGCTCCGGCGTCCCGGCGCCGGCCGTTACCTGGCGCTGG
>VXBZ01006559.1:55865-96744 GCA_013399135.1 Heliornis fulica
CGGCGCGGCCCGACCCGGCGCGGAACGGGGACGTGGCCGCCGAGCCCCGGCCCGGCTCCCGGCAGCGGGGGCGGGGCGCGCCCTACCGTACTCTCTGGAGTAGCCGCCCCGTCCCCTCGGCGGCCCCGCAAGGAGGAGCCAGCCCGCAGCCGCCCGACTCGGCAGCGCGACGGGACGCGCAGGGCTCTGCAGGGGGGACACACGGTTGGCGGACAGGGGTGACGGGATGGCCCGGGCTTTGTAAAAATCGTACCGTCTACCAGCGGGTAGCGTCTCCTCGTTCAAAGGCGAGGGGGGCTCTGGGATCCTCGCTGCTGGCAGACTGTTACTCAAAGGTACCTTTGATTGCCAGCCCCCGAGAGGATCCCTGGTTGTGCACGTTTGCAGCGCTGGAAGAGCGTGTGTGCAGAAAGAAAAGACCAGGGGAAGATGGTGAGAGAAGGAATTGTTCTGAACCCACCAGCCTCCAAGACACGTTGTACTGGGATACACTACAATACTTGTAGAACAGTGAACTTACTTTTGTGTGGCTTTGGGCTTGTCCTTGTAGTGAGTCTTGTGTGCGATGTCAGCAGAGATCACTACTCTGTGNCGGGCTTGTCCTTGTATCAGTCTTAGTGAGTCTTGTGTGCGACGTCAGCAGAGATCACTACTCTGTGAATTTCACAGAAATAAATCCTACTGAGGTTCATAACCTGATTTATTGTATGACAGAAACACAAGAATTCTTGCTGCACATGGAGCTGGAGCTGCACAAAGAGTGGAGACATCAACCTTGGAATGGGGAGAACTCCTGCTGTTAGGACTCAAACTGAACTAGACAGACCCACAGCTGCTTCCAGCTCCAGGGAGTGCTGGTGCCAGGCACCAGTGACCACCAGTGCTGCACTCCACTGGAGATGGGCCATGGGGTGGATGTGTCTCACCTCTGGAGGCATGCTCTCTGCAGGACTGTATCATCTGTTAGGTTTCAAATGAATTCTCAGCTCTACAACTGTCATGAGGTCACCACTGAAGTTACTGCGCTACCTGCAGGGAAGCATGATGCACAATCACACAGAATGGTCTGGACAGGTAACTACACAGGCTGCAAGGACAGTGTCTCTTACTTCCAGATCAGGACCTTGCCAAGGTAAGGGATCAATGTATTGTATCATAAGTGATGCAGCTCATCCAAAGGGATGAACATCCTGCTGCACAGCCCTGCCCCACAAAGTCAGGTTTACTTCCAGTGTTAATCTTTGAAGAGTTGCCCCTTTGCTACTTAAATGGTGTTCACTTGGCAGTGAAATGATCCCAAAATGTACGTTACTTTAGTCCCAATGCAAATGCAATGAACAGTTCCTGTTTCAGAATTTCATCCAACTCAGATCCTGAGCAGATGTAAAAATATAACCTACTTCATGCTAACAGAAAATAGCAAGAGTAAATGAGAAACTGCAGAAAACCCACAATGTACAAACATATGCTCTTTTCTGAAAATATATCTACTACAACAAAACCCTACCAAACTTTATACTTAACAGAATATCAGTAGCAACCCCTGAAATCCCCAACCTGTACAGATGGACCAGCTCATACTATCAATAAACTCTCTTTCTTATACAAAAGTGTTAGCAATGGCTCTATAAAAATACCAAGCTAAACATTATGAAATCTGAAACACATTGCAAGGGATTTTTAGAGACATTTCCCCATATTGCTGTGACAGGTGTACCACTTACTATCTACTTGTACCGTTTCCCTTCAGATGATGCTGTGCAAATATCAGCTCGTGTACCACCAGCGTGCACGCTCCAAATCACTTTCACTGCTGGATTGAGACAGCCTCAGATCAGTGTTGCTGAATGCACTGCACTCCCCAGGGTGTTCAACTTTGGCAGCAAAGCAAAGGACTGGCCATGATGTGGTCATATTTCATCTGACTGACGGCTTAGATCTAAAAACAATAGTGAGAGACAGATTAAGTAACACTTATAAATAATATTAGACTTGAACATGTTTATTAATAACAAGTGTATTCAGCATCTGTTGTATTGCAGACACAGTATTAGAGCATCATTCTATATATTAAAAGGCAAATAATTCAAAGGCCTTTACTATAAGACTTTTTTATCTGGCTTTGTAAGGAACTAATAGTTAGGTTTTGAGAAAATGTTATAAATTAAGCCTTCTTGTTCTTAATTTTTTTTATTACAATTTCTATGATTGTTTAAGAGGTGCTATTTTCTGCAGTAGCCAAAGATTCAACAACTTAATGCAAGAGTAAAGGACTGTGTTAAAAGAGCCAGGTTCCCAGGAACAGGGCTGCTACAGAAATACACTCTACAGATCAGAAAGAAAATTATACCACACACTACCTAGGAAGTAATAATTGCAAAAACTCACTGTCCTACAACGGAACTAAAGCCGCAGACTAGCAAAGGTTATACAAATATGCTACTTATGGCATGTAAGTTGAACAACTCCAAGGACTCAACACACAAGAGACCACAATAGATCCCTAAGAAGCTGTTTAAAACTTCAAAGTTTTAAAGCTTTAAAAGCTTTTCAGCACAGAAGGCCACATTTGTCACTTATATGTACCCTATGTGCCTGCCTACTCCATGGATCTTGCTAGCAGTGGTGGATCAGGCTCCCACAGAGGTTCGTTAGGGCTTCTGTGTTACAGAAGTGTCCTTTGATCACTACGAAACAAAACCATAACTTGATCTCTCACATGAAAACTTCACAAAGACCTACTTCAAAGCAAGTCTAACACCCATCTAGCAGGTAACACCACAAAATGTAACATCAAGAAACACAATACATGTTTACATCCCCAACTGTTATGATTATATTCTTGTAAAGACTATTGCAAGGTTTATCCTGAATTTATAAAGACCTCTATCCTGCCTCTAGAGACCCATGTCATTATCCTTATCTGAAAAAGCACATAAGGTCTTTGTGTTCCTGGATCCTTTTCTTCTGTGGAGAAATAAAATAAGAACCTTCATTATCTTTGGATAATGGAAATTGCAAGAGAAAAGAGCAAAAATAAAGCTATGAAGATATTATGGTGTTATGATACAGTATTTCTGTAAGTGAAACTGCTATGGAATATAAACTCCTGGAAAATCAAATCTATGGGGAAAAGAAACTCAGATTAAAATGCATTAAATGTGGATGAATCCTTCAGGCCACTTAGAACGAAGGATTCAAAATGTTTGATTTTCACTTCTTTTTAAAGGGAAGAATAAGAATTTTACTTGAGTGTGCAATGATACCTTCGATTTCCATCTCCAGAAAATCCCTCAATTATAACTTACAGTGAATTTTTGCAAACTTAAGCCTGCCAGTTACTACTTTTAGTTGTTAAAAAAATTATAGCACCGATAATTTTGACAATGGAAGTAGTAATATATTGTATTATATTTCCTAATGTATTTCACAGAGAAATGTTTTGGATTGAAACATATACCTATTTTTTTCCATTTGTTTCTTGAGTAAAGGAACAGTTTTATTCCTCTTATTACTTATTAAACTAAATGAGTATTTTGTATCTCGTGATCAATTTATATGTAGATGCCATGTAGATATCTAGAATATAGTATGTATCGTATCTGTGGGATTTTGCCAGATTTACTTGTTATTATTAGACATGTAGAGTGCTCACAGATTGCAAAGATTCATTTCTATTTTTCAAAGGGACAGCTAATTACTTGGCTGAAACATTGTAGGTAAGAATTTTGAGTCTTCGATGCTGCATTAAACATAGCAGCCAAATTCACTTCATCAGAAAGATGCCTCAAAAGATGTAGTCTTTCCACATTTCTAAATAAAACCTTTTCATTACAGTTCTAAAAAACTCAGTATACTTTTTACAGAAGAAAGCAATACCAGTTTCTTGGAGATGCTCCTTCACAATTTAATTGGATGGAAAAGCGGAATGCCTGATGCACCAATTTCTTCACTGAAATCTGCATATAAATATTTCCTTTACAAGGGAAGTATTACCAGACAAAAAAGGCTGGGAGTTCTTAGACTCTAAAAAAAACCCAAATAATTTTGAGGCAGTCTTGGAAAATGTCACTTAGCCAAGAATAAACTCTCTGACGAAACTTCTTCCTTATCTTTCATAGACTTACTCATAGACTCATGAACTTACCCAGAGGAGATAGTGCCTTCTGGTTCATAATTCATCAAAAGTTTCTGAGGACTTGATTGAGGCCTTGGTCCAAGTCAAATCAGCATTTTAAAGTCTTTAATATTAAAAAATGGATTTTATATGCCATGCATCTTTGATTTCTGCACGTAAAAAGTGGGACACAAGAAAGTTTAGGCCGAATATTAAAACCATCTGTTAGTTTTGATCAATGGGGAGAGTGATGTAAACTGAAACAAGTATTTATTTTTTTTTGTAAAGTATTTAAACTGCTGGTTCAGTTGTCCAAGAGCGAAGTAGTTTTCTTATGAAAAGATGCCATATTCAGTGGATTCCCAGTAAGAAAAATCAAGCTTTATCAGCCTGGAAGATTTAAAAAGTATTTAAAAAAAAACAACAAAAAAACCCCAAAACCAAAACACCACCCTTCATTAGCTGAAGTTCCCTAATTATGGAAAAAAAAACCAAACCCACATTTGAATGTGTTTCAGAAGGGGCAGGAAGAGTCCAATAGCACTTATGTAGATAACTATCTGGAACCAGAATACCTTTCATGGTCTAGTGACAGAAATGAGTCAGATTGACTCTACACTGGATATCTCAAGGTAGGTAAATGATGGCTTTTAAACCATCTTTTAATCTTTTTAAAAAAATTATTATTTTTAAGCCCCTTCTTGCATTTACTCCTTAATGCTGTATTTCTTTTGGTTCATCAGGAATCCTCTTATCCTCACCTCAATTTAAATTACATTAGGCCCAAACCTTCCGCTCCTGTTTACTCAGTTCTTGCCTTTATTCTTTCCTCTTCAGAGCACCTTGTTCTCACCGTGTGCTTTACAAATACATACAAACGGTTCTTATATTCTGAGCTCCGAGGCACAATTAACTTTAGGTAGCCCGTTATGTTTAAGAAGGAGTATCAGGCCGTGCCAAGATGCCGATGGTTTTGTGTATGGCTGCAGCTACCGCAAAGGAGGAAAGAGCCAAGGGTTTGTAAGCAACCCTTACACTGCAGCACCCCGTCCTGACCAACATTTCCATGGATTTACCCGGATGGCAGTAGCTGAGGGCTAAGAACTTATCAAACACTGCCTTCGTCTCTTGAGGTCGTTTGGCAGCCCGTGAATCAGGTCATCTAGCCCACCATAAAATTGGTTTTGTTAAAAAGTAAAGCCGGGGAGGGAACCTGAGAGAACGGGAACCTGAGGGAAGGGTTCTCCTCCCCGGCGGGGTCCGGGCATCCCCGAACACCACCAGACCGTAAGGAGAGATGAGGTTCGCGGAGTAACGGAGACTTCCTCAGCCTGGACCAGCGCTTGCTCACTTGTCGGTACTAATCTCTCACGTCTCTTCCGAAGGCGGGTAGCGGTGAGCCGTGATATCCGTGAGGGTGGTGGCCCGGCCGGCTCATCCCTCGGGGCGGAGCTGGTTCCCGCCTCCTCAGCACTGCCCGCGCATGCGCGCTGCCCGCTTCAGCGCCGCACGCTAGCGGTGAGGGCGGGCGGCTGAGGCGAGCGGGACGGCGGCGGTCGGTTCGGTGAGTGGCGCGGCCTGGTGCCGGGCGGGCGTCCCGGTGGGGTGCGGCCTGAAGCTTTTTTCTTAGGGGCTTCTCCGCTTGCCGCGTCAGGGCTTGTTTATCGTGTGTCCCGCTGAGCGCCTCGGAAGTCGGTCTGTGGCCCGGTTTAACGAGCAGCGCTGGGAAAGACGGGAGGGAAAGTAGGGTGAAAGAAGCGCGGCGGCGCTGAGCTCAGGGCGGGAACCGCCGGGCCGGGCTCCGGGCGACTGTTGTGTGTCAGGGACCTCCCGTTTGGGAGAGTGAGAGTGTCCTGGCGTGCCCTCCTCGGGGGGTCTGGGCAAGCCAGCGCTTTTTTGTTACCCCTTGTCCCGTGTTGTTGGGCAACACGTGGTGCAAACAGGCATGGAGGAGCTCCACAGGCAGGTGCGTCCGCTTGTAGGTGCCGGTCAGGGCAGGTGTTTCCTACCTGGGTGCAGCTTGGAGAGGGTGAGCGGTGTCCTGGGACTGTGGGACGGAGACTGTGACCTCTTTCATAACTATAAATTGAAGTAAAGTACCCACACGAAGAAAAAATCTAAATCTGTTACTCCTATTGATGGTTAATGCTTCGCGTTTGCTTACGAAGGTTGGAATGGAGGTGTGTTTAATAAAGGTAATTATGAAAGAGAAAAGCAGCTCTTTCCCAGACAATAGTTCTGGCTTATGTTTTTGAGTAAAAATATTTTTGTCTTTAAAAGTTTGCTTTCAAAAGTGTGTGGGCTCCCCCACTTTAAAACTTTATTCTAGATGAAACCCAAGGAATTACATTGCATTTCAGAGCTATTGAGTCAAGTAAGCTGTGTATCAGGTGAATGGAACTATATAAACTCCTTTTCTCATGCTAAATATGGTTCTGATAGACTTTGATCAAAAATATCCTTAAAAACACATGATGAAGGAAAGCCCAGACATTCTCTAGATAATTCAGTTACAACTACTGTGTCATTTATGTTTTATTTGAACCTGCAGGGGAGAGTGAGGTTTTTAGGATGTTTCCTCAAGATTTGTGAAAACTCTGAAATCGGATCAAAACAGTGTGTCAGCTACTTCAGTTCAAACTGTCCAAGCAGCTCTTGTGTCACGAGCTCACTGCAAAGGAGTGTTTGACATCCTATATATGTACTATTCCAATTGCCTGTGCATTAAATTTCATATCAAGAACAGTATGCTTGGTGTGTATGCTCAGAAAATCTCTTTGCTTTCTTAAAATGGAAACTACAATAATGTTTTCGTGTGTCTTTGTCCTCATAGGGCCACACAGCCAGTGGTTGCTCTTCCTTCTGAATTCATCATGATAACTCCAGCTTTTGAGCTGACCCAGGATCCAGATTTTCTGACGATAGTAATTAAAGTACCATATGCCAGAGTTTCAGAGTTTGATGTGTATTTTGAAGGGGAAGATTTTAAATTTTATGCTAAGCCTTACTTTCTCAGGTAAGTAGTAGGAGGGCTTTTAAAAAATTAAACTTTACTTAAAGAAGTTAGAGAATGAACTTTGTTTTGGTCCTGTTACAGCATTCCTCACCTGCAGCTCATATACTGTAGAATGCAGAAGAGCCCATTTGTGCAAAGAATTGGGTTTAGGTGTTTGGCCTTTTTGTTTCTGTGCTTTAGGTCATGTTAAAGGGTGTTTAAAGAGATACTTTTCTAAATTTGCAATAGAATTTAATAAAACTTAATGGTAAATCGCAAGAGAATTTTATGGATGTATTGGGTAGTGCCAAGGACATCATCTCTGTGGTGTCTGTGATCTCAGCCAATCTGGGAAACCAGGAGTCACAAATTTTCTCTCTCCTAGATGTTGATTTCTAATACCAATAGTTAGGGGAAAAGATTTTGAAGTACATGGAAGTCACACAGTTAAATCCCCATTAGTATCAACAGGAGTCTTGTAGCTAAGTCCTTTGTACTGCTTTTGGAATATGCCTTGCATTTCCATGGGTTGAGATGTTAAGTTCCAGAGTTAGGCAGGCATTCAATGAGGCATCTGATTTTTTGCCTGCAGGTTGACACTTCCTGGAAGAGTTGTGGAAGATGGCAGAGAAAAAGCATCTTATAATACAGACAAAGGTATTAGTTAATGGTCTAAGTATACATGTCACTAAAAATGCTACTACTCTACAGCAATTTATACCGTGCTGCACCAGAATTGCATAGAATTTTAGTGAAGTATATGATACTCTAAATAAACATGAAGTTTATCATATGTAGTACAGGAAATCTTGCTCAGGATTTATTATATAGGCCATCCTTAAGCATAAGTGAAGTGTTCATATCTGCCCTAATAATGAAAGAATTATGTACAAGTTCTTTTAAAGCCCTGTGGGAGCCCAGATATGTCACTGTACCAAGATCATTAGTCCAGTAAATCTTCAAGGAAGTCAGATAGTGATGAATAGAAATTACAGAGGCAGTCTCTTGGTTATGTCTTAAGAGATAAGAAGTTTGTCTATCCACACCTTAGGGTAGAAGGTATTTCTGGTATAAAATAAATGCCTTCTGGAATTAATATATTCATTAAAAACTCTGTTAATAAAACCTGTAATTTGCTGCTTGCAAAGCCTTTATTATGTGCTTGACTTAAGACAATAATCAGATTGCTGAATGTAGCTTTCTGTGATTTTTCTATTGATTGCTTGATTGGTGGAAGGATTCAAAATCAAATAAAGCTTGTGTTCTGTTGGTTTGTGTTTATGCAATATGAGTCAAGAGAGCACAACTGGTTAAGTAGTCTCTTTTGTGCTTTATGATTACAATATTTAGATTTTGGTGAAACTTGAGAAATAAATTGAAAAATGTACAGATTGATGCATGGTAAAATGCTCCCTGCATGTGTCCAAGTTTCTGTGAGCTTTTTTCGTTCGTGGAAAAATGGATAAATGTGTCTTGGATGTTTTACTGCAATAACTACATTCTGACTTTCCTTTAAGGAACTTTTACAATTCAGTTACCTAAGGAGATTCCTGGCCAGTATTTTGAGGGACTGGACATGCTGACATCTCTTTTAGCACCAAAGAAATCAAGATCAGCAAAGCCTTTAGTAGAAGAGATAGGTATGGCAGTTTTGTTTTGGGTTTGTTGTGTTGTTTTTGGGGTTTTTTTTATATACTAGTGATACATAGACATAATGAAATAGTTACAGATGTACATAGTGATCTACACAGAAAAATAATATTTCTATTACTCTCTAGTCCAAGGTACAAGAAAAGCATGAACAAGTCTAAAAGTATGGATAAGTCTGAAAATGCACATGTTGTAGGTGATATGTGTCACCTTTATAGGCTTAGTTATGATTCTGTTTTCCATAATATGCTTAACATATGCTAATCCTCTGTAGATCTTTGTACCCCTCTAGTGGCTGTATAACAGACTCATTTGAGTCTTCTGCTTTCTACAACTGGACATTTAGCTTCAACAGCAGGAGCTCATTAAAGCCACAGGTTCTGGTGGATGACTTGCTTAACGTCAGTATTTAACAGACAAGAAGGTTTGACTATCTGTGTTTGACTTATTAATACCCATCTTAAATTATGGATGACATAACTTTGCTCTTGTCAGGGTTCTCTTAGCATCACATTCTTATCTCATTGAAGTCAATGGAGCAATTAATTCAGCCCTTTAGTATACTTTAAATCTTTAGTGTTGCTGGTGTGCATTTTTGAAAGGTGGAGAAGAAGGAGCAGGACACATGGATTACTGGTGTAGGCATCTGCCCTTATGACCAGTGTTGTATATGATTTTTAAAAAGTTGTAGTAAAATGAGAAAGGCTTATTGTGTCATCAGTGTTTGCCTGCCTATTAAATCATATATGTATTCTACATAATAAGTTTCTTTCTCTGGTCATGCAATATATACAGCTGCTTCTGCTGAGTTATCTGAGGAGGAGGAAGAAGAATTTGACTGGGAAATAGAGCAGACCCCTTATGAAGAAAGTGCAGAAAGCACCCTACCTCTACAGTACCATTATGGATTTGGGAATTCACGGTCAGGGGTGTTCCAGCGGCTGCAGGTAGATACAATTTTTGTCTTTTCATATGAGAAGACTTCTCAGTAGCTTTCTTGTTGGGTAGGCTTCCTATCTCCTTCTATAGTCATGAATGGATCATTAGGTAAGTCTTCACTAATTCTTTTTGTGACTGAGAATATTCTGCTTTTGCATGCAGTACAGATCAGTCATTGTTCCTCCAGAAGTAGGGGGTGGTTGAGGCTGAGTTAATTGTGTGGCAGAGTCAACTGGCTGGTTGGTTTCTTCAATAATTTCAGTGATAGAGGAAGGGACTAAATGGGCTCCTTAGTAACAATGGTCTCTGGAAGTGGGCTGCTGTCACCAGCATGCTTTGGCTAGCCTGGGAAGGCACGGAGCAAAGGCCTGTATGACGCAGGCCATGCACAGGGTGAATAGTTCTAGCAAGCTGCAAACTGTTTCCAGGCTTATCACAGTCTGCTGTTAACACTTTAGCTTTATATCTGGTATTGTTTCTGTTCTCACTTTAAACATATTTAACATCACTGTACAGTATACTTCAGAAATTACTCAAAAAAACCCACCCACATCCTGCANGCATGTACAGTATAATTCAGAAACCAGAAATTACTCAAAAAAAACCCACCCACATCCTGCAACCAAAATTAAGCTGTTTAATTGATAGGTCCTGTTATGGATGTGGCATGATTTTTATTTTCCATTGTGAAATTCATGGTAATTTTCTCTTGGAACTTATTTTAGACTTGATTTTTCTCATAAGTGATTAAGTTTAGAAGGTGTGCCCTTAGGGGTGTCTGCCCACCTGGTGTCTGTGGGAGTTGGGGTTATGCTGATGCACTGAAATTTGCTTTGGTGGATTAATTGGTAGGATAGGAGCTTTAAAGTACAGTTAGTTTGTTCTTGTACACTCATCAGTTTTTTAATTCACAAATAGATTGAAGCTAATTTACAACCTGTAGCATACTGATAGTATAATATTTGTAATAGACTGAGGTTTATTGAAATGGTAGATGATAACTTAATTTTTGTAGTGTTCTTAAACTAAGCAATTTAAGCTGTAGCTGTTTAAAGCAACTTAATTATGTAACTCTAACTCATTATTACATGAACTGTAGTGTTTTCAGGGTTAGGAGCACTTGTGTGAAGAAGTAGGGTTCCCATCACTATAAATGTACTACTGCTTAATGATGCTTAAATGGGCACTATAGTTGCCCATCAATACATGTAGTACAGCCACTCCAGAGTGGGTTTTATCTTTTTTATAGTTGTGTGCTTTTGTTAAACACTGCAAATTGCATTTTAATGCAAAATAAATGCATTAATTAATGAATGCATTATTAAAATAATGCCTGCCTTATGCTAAAATGTCCTAAATAGACTTCTTAGTATCATGAATTCTAATGAGGTTGGTATAATTGAATTTCCATGGAATTTTTGTGTTGTATTTGTAAAATGGAGCCTGAATTTGGAGATTTTGTAAGGGAGGTTGAAAAGCAACTAGAGATTTCAGTGCAATGGTGATAAGCATTCTTCCTAAACTCTTAGGAAGTAAATCTTGCTTATCAGTCTTGTTGTTTGGTCATATAATTTTTGTTCCATTTGCAGGATGAGCTCAGTGATGTTATTGACATTAAGGATCCAGACCAAACTCCCGCAGAGGAACGGAGGAGGAAACGCCTGGAGGCTGAGGATGCCAAGTTTGAGCCTGATCATTACCTGTGAGTATTGATTTATTTCACCTGGTAAGGTACAAGTACCACAGTTACACTTTCATAGTACTGCATAATAAATGTTTCTTTTCATAAATGATTTGTTTTGAGGTCACTTTTGAAAAGAAGAGCTTTACAGTGTGTTTTTTGTCTTATCACAGCAGACTTGGAGTGTGTTCTGAAGTGTGACATTGACACAAGATGTTGTTATCTGGTTTTGGGTTACCCTACTGTTTAGTTACTGGTTAAGTCTGTATTCAAGCAGGGACTGGTGGGAACTGTTAGCAGAATGTTGTGTTCATAGTTCACCTCTTCAGCAGCACTTCTTCATGCATTTAAAGTTGGAGTATCTCAGGACAAGTTAGGTGCAGAAACTTCTAGAAAAGTAAACTAAATGGAAGCCATGATATCTGCTAATGCAGTGATTCCTGCAAGTTTTGGTTTGGTGGGAGAAGAGGGTAGATCCCCAGTGGGGAGGGTGAGTACTTGTGTGTTTTATAGGGGAGGTAGGCTTTTAACCAGTTTTCCAGGTTTGAAAAGGTACCTTCTGAAGCAACTCAGTGTTTGCCAGTCTGGTGTTTCAGTGACAGCTGTATGTGTTTCTGTAGCACATAAAAATTAGAAAAGCTTTCTTGAAATTTCACTTGGAAGCAAAGAACTGAAGTAGTTTCTAACCTATAATGGGATGCAAATTACAGTGATTAGAATTTTCCATCTTATGCTCTGTGTTCTACCCTGGTAGATGAGCTACAACCATTTAGTTTAATGGCTGTGTTTTGGATGCTTCAGAACAGATGATACCAGCCTTTCCTCAAGAAAAATAGTTTTCTTCTGTACCCTGATGAGGAGGACAACTCTGGCAGAAAGAGTGGCAAACAGAAGCACTCTGTTGCCTTCGAGGAAAATGGACACTGGCTGATATATTTAAGTTGCTTTATTAAGACACTTGAAAGAAGGCTTCAAAATCTGCTGGTGTGAGAGTAAAGCAAATTACATTTTGTGTTCAGTAGACTGGGCAGGTTTTGTATGATGATTAAGAAGGTATTAAGAAATTTCCTGTGTCTTTTTTTTTTGAGTTCTCAGTATTCATACTATTGTTTGGCTTGAAGAAAAAGCTAAAATGATAAGAGGAGGCTTAGAACTTGAATCCTTTAGTATAAATCCTCACAGAATTACTATATTGAGATTTTTTTTTTTCTACAGTGCCTTTGTATTGAGACAGAGGTAATTTCTCTTCCAGTACTCAGGTACAACTCCACCTTGCTATAGCATGCCTTTCATTACCTAAAAGGTCAGTCCCTATCCTGACTTTATTTCCATACTGTCAGTTGCATACCATTCCTCTGCAAAGTGTATGCAGTTATAAAGTGAGAGATCTTCTCAGTAAGATCAAGTTGCTGTTATTGATGCTCTCTGAGAATTCTTCTTTTTGGGATATTTTTTTCCTTTAGATTGATCCAAAACAAATCAGATTTGATGATCTTCATGTCAGGCTGCTAGGTCATCAATTTTCTAGGCTTCTGGGTGGCTCAGGGAAGGTGGTAAGGATGGAGTGCTGCAAGAGAATATTGTTTATGCTTTGAATGATTTTTATTTTCTGGTTTTAGGGGAAAGAATGTATTTCTAATGGAAAATAGCCTGGAGCCAAGTCAAGTGTATTCTGTGTGTGCACTAAGGTATACCCACATAACTGAAATAAGTAGCATATGACTTTTTTCTCTAGAGCTGATTTATTTGAAGATGAAGCCATTCAGCATGTCTTAAAGTACAAACCTTGGTGGGTTGATGTGCATAAGAAAATGACAGCCTTGCAGGGAGAAAGTCATCAGGAACGTGACACTCATACCTTAGGTGAGAACATATATATACACCACTCCCCTCCCCCCAGTTATAAATTGCTGTGATGCCATGTTATGCTCTAGGTTACTGTCTGTAGAGGAAGGATTACCTTATTATTGCATTACCTTACAATTTTCAGTCTTAACCATTCTTCATAGAGGAATCTTCTGTTACTTCTGTCATCAAAGAATTTGTTTTGTCTGTGGGACAGTTCTACTCTAATCTTGGAGACAGTTGTGTGTGTAGCAGTTGGCATTGTATTATGAAGTGGTCATTTAATCTTAAGCATTTATCTGTTGGTTATGTAGTGTCATGTGATCTTTTTAATCTGCATCTGTTTGGGGATTTTTTTTCCAAATTTTTTGAGTAACTGTTTTCCCTTTCCTAGTTGTTAAAATAGTCAGAACTGGGGTTTGTGCCCACTTCCAAATATGGTGCAGACACTTAACAGCAAGTTTTCCAAGAATCAGCAGTGGAAGATTGTGCTAGTATCAGCCCTTATCTGTGTTTAAGCATGCCTTCTCTGCAGAGTTTTATTTTATTTATTCAGTGCTGCAGTATTTTGTGGCATTTATTACTCTACTGTTATTCTTAGGGATCTTGGAGACTTTCACCAAAGGGACATATTTGTGTCCCTTGAGAAATGAGAAGTGATGGTGTCTGGTATAGTAGATGCCCTTGTAATTGTACTGTGAACAGATAACTGAGACTACCTTTCTGTATACAGCGACTGTAGAGAGCATTACAAGTTACTATTATGTGTATTCTTTTATTGTCCTTTGTTAATTTCCTATGTAGTATGAAAATCCGATATTAGTAAAGTAGATAATGATAATCCCTTCACCAGGGGTTCTTAACAAATATTAGTGCACTAATAATACCTGCACTTTCACATTTTCTACAGGAGAACAACAATGGAATTTGGGTAAATGTGTATTTTATTGTGAATGTAATCTGATCTTCATTACTGGTCTCTCTTTCAGCCTCTGAAGCCAGAAATTGTTAATTATATCCATTGTAAGCATTGGACAAATGTACAGGAGGCTTGACAATAGAATAATGAGAGCTTCTTTTGTTTGTTTTATTCATTTTCTACTCAGTAAATGAAACACACTTAATATTTGCCTGTGTTAAGCAACATAATGAAAATTAAGACCTGCTGAATGATTTTATTGAAAAGGAATATTTTATGCCAAATTATGATTCTGAAGAAAAACACCTGAGCATGTTGCTGAGTTTTAGGGGTAGCAAAAGGCAAACAACTTGAAATCCTGGCAAGCCTGCTACTGGAAATTGTGCAGAAAATGTTATTGTAGATGTGTAATTAATAAGGTGTTAAAATTAGTCTGACCTTTGTATGGGTGAGTGAAGAGGCTCATGTAGTTTTGTGATCTTGAGGAAATCTAAGTAACTTAAGAAGCTCTCTGGTGTTTGGGTTATGTTAATGACAACACCCCACTTTTTCCCTTAGAAAGATCTCCGGTTTGCTAACATGTTACTGGTGTGTGGTAACAGCCACTAGGGACGGCAAGAAGCTGAATGAGAATCTGAAACCGTTGGAGGTTCTTAAACCTGAGTTGTGGTGAAAGAAACCACCATGAGAGGGAGTACAGGTTCCACTTGAAGGTCTCTTATGAATGGAGCTACAAAAGAGTAGGAGGTGGGGCCAGGCTGTTGGACCTTCAGTTTGGTCATCTATAGGATGAGTTCCCTGAGGCTTGGTGTTTATGCTTTACCCAATCAGTGGGACAGTCTGGCTAATCTGAGTTACAGATTCTTACAAGCTGAATGCAGTTTGACTGCATATCTACACTAACACTCATTCCAGTATGTGAGATGGGTATGTGGAAGCAACATAGAAAAAGCATGTAAAAGAAATAAGGACTGTGCTACGTGCAAGACCTTCTTTACTACTCCAGGAAGTTTTATTTCCACTAGAACTGCAGTGAAGTCTGACTGCATTAAGCCAAGGTGTTCTGTACAGTGGCAGGGATAAGGAGGATGTCAGTGGTATTAGTGTGCTCACAGTAAGAAGCCTCTGAACACTTGTGCTTAGCTATAAAAAACCCCAAAGGTACTTGAGTACAGAAGCTCTAGGGGTACAGATGGTAGATGTATTACAGTATGTTTCAAGGTACTTCATGAAGTGGTGTGTAGTGAGGCACTGAGGCTGTGTTTGCATGTATTCCACTGCAGGGAAGTCAAACTTTTTAAATAATGATGTTCCCTGTTTACTTTTGAACCTGTTTAATGGTGTAAATGAGGGATTGGAACTTTCATAGTTTCCTTCTATTGCTCATAGAAAAGGAGCACAAAATGAGGAGTACACAGATTTTTTTTTCTTCTCAAGTTCCAAATTCATGTCTTGTATTAAGGAAAGTATCTAAAATGAGGTAATTTCTATCATCTTCCATGATGAGGACTTCCAAACATATAGTCTATAAAGAGACTTCAAATATTAGTGTTTAAAATGTACACAACTCTAGTAGGTTCACTGCTATGGTCAGCTTGCAGAAACACTTTTCCTGTGGGAAGGAAGGTTGTGCTCTTGATGGATCTGTGCTACCCAAAGCTGTTACCAAAACTTGGAAATAGATGAGTTATGATGGAAGTTGCTTGCTGTCAGCTGTGCAGCATCTCATATGGGCAAGTTACTGCTGCCACAAGAGCAGTTCTCACTGACACCGTGTCTGTGGAATCAGGAATGTCATTGGGAACTGACTCCTCAAGTTATTACAGGGAAAACTGAGTTTAGTGTATGGGAAGCGACATAAAAATTAGCAGGTTTTTTTTGAGAGTGTATTTTCTTATTCACATACACAGAATCAAGAGAAATGTATGTTTGTTCTTCCTTTTGCTGATTTATGTTGATGTCCTTTTGTGGTTTTGATTTTACCTTTATTGGTTTCTTGGAACCGAAAATCTTGATTATTTTTGTCTTTAGAATGTATTGGGCCACAAAGAGTAATTAGAGATACAAGTGTGTTGGGTTTTTTTGTGGCATTACAATGAAGTCAAGATTTTTAGTTGAGTACTGCTCTTATTTCCATCCCTGGTTATTCTTTCTTTTGTTTTTACACCATCAGGTTTTTATTTTCTCATTCAGGTTCTTTTGCTTTTTGGATCAGCTCTTCTCATTAACAGAAGTCTTCAGCTTCCTTCTGTCTTCTACCTTGAATGTATTTTTATTTAACCTTTTAATTTTTTCCAGCTTTGTGCATGGTGTGTGTATTCTGTCTTCTTATTATTAATTCTCCCTTTTTTTGTCCTGAATGTGTCTTCTCTCTTTTGCCCTTTTGGACATTTTGCTATGTATTTCCTCATCCTACCATTTGTATTTTTTTTATTTTCTGCCTAGGCTAATTAGCTGCCAGGCAACTGAGATTATTGTCTTTGCACCATGGCTGAAGAATCAGAAGAGATGGAGTGGACGCTGCTGAAAGTGTCCAGATTTTGTTCATGCTTACAGTGTCTAATGCAGGTCAAGTAATACTCTGTAAAGGCTACTTAATTACAGAGCCTTTCCCATGAGGGAATAGAACTTTTGGAAAGCTTGCTTTCTGCTGCTAAAGTTTTAGAATCTTCTACAGGTTCCAGATGAAAGGGATGTTTTGTAACAGTCATGTTCAGCTTAGTTGAAAGTTCATTTTTTACTCTACTTCAAATTGCCGAACTTTAAAAACTCCTTTTTTAGGAAACAGAGTCTTTAAAGTCTCAGGCTGACATATGTATTTAATATAACATTTTAATCCACTAGGGATAATTGATTTTGTTTATGGCACCCTATCATGCTTAGCAGTGACTATCCTTTCTTTCTGATCTCTTTATAGAATGAGAAGCAATTTCTTTGTAAAGAAGCACCTTTCAGTAGCTCTCTCAATATATACCATTACTGGTAGATTAAGTTTAAGATCAGTTTTTTATCATATTTCTGCAGTTGTTCTGTCTACCTGTTTCACTGTTTTCCAGGCCTTCGCAGCACATGTACCTTCCTGGTGCTGTTCTGCAGAGCAAGTGTTTGTCACACGGGGAGAGGCTGCTGTTTATTCATGTAAAATTCCTAACATAAAAATGGTAGGGCTACAGTGTGAAGTATCTCAGATACTTACTTACTTACTGTTAGCATGATATGGAAGAAGGAATGATATATATTGTTTTGATAGGATTTATAGGAACTGTAGATATGCTGAAAAATATGGACAGAAATTAGTATAAAGGAAATTACAAGATCCAATAAGTCCCAGTCTAGTGACTTTATGGATAATGCCTAGAGGAAGAAGGTCAGAAGTGATGTGGAAGCTGTGTTTCTAGGACTTTTCACTTCCTGAGGAACTGAGGCTTGTCTGGTCACAGTCTCCTTGATAGAGCTTGAGAAGGGTCTCAAGGATGGTCACTTCCCACAAGTAATGCAAAAATGACCCCGTATATGAGGCAAAAATGCTTTTACTGAGTCTTCAGTGCCATTTTTATTGGTGTTGCAGAGTTCACACATGAAAGATGTTATCAGCATGTCAGCACTGTGGAAGGTTTCAGTTAACATTCCATACTTTACCAGATAGCAGCAAGTTCAAACACAAGAGACAAATAATAGATCAGTTTAATTAGTTCAGTTACTTGTGTAAGGTAACTTTACAGTATTATTATCAAGTATTTTTAGGGCAGTATCCAGCACTGGGGAAAATGCTGATCCTGGATGCCTTTGGGTGTCTTTCTAGTCAGTGTAGTGCTGCCTTTTCTCTCTTCATGTGTTAAGAAGAGCTTGAAAAGAGAGATGTGTTTGCTACTGATTAAAATCAATAGCTAACTTTATTTCTGATGGATTTGTTCTCTGCTGGCAAATACCCTCCTTTACCTGGTGATGCTGACACCTTAACTTAGAGAAGTACACATTTAAGAAATGTATTGCAGCACAGTATTTTAGTTAGCATAAAAAAAAAAGTTCTCCTGTGTTATTTTCCTTTAAGATAGCTGTGCAATCCAAGACTTGACAGGCCCATAAGCCAAGGCTCTGCTTTCACCAAAAGGCTAGCCCAGCTGATCATCAGGGCTGACCTGTACTTCTGAGTCCTACCCCTCAGTCAGCTCCCTGTCTAGATAGGACATTTTATCCAAGTACCCCATACACATTTAGAGCAGTGTCACAGCAGTCTTGAGACACAGATCTTACACTGGCTTGATTTCAGTGATGTGATTGGCAGTGTCAAATATCAGTGAGATGTTAACAAAACACCCTCCTAGCCATCAAACCTCATCCTCCCCCTTAGAGATTAAACTGCTCTTCCTTGGCAGTTGGGTGCTTAAGAGCAATTTGAAATGTGTTTATTTTAACATGAGGAATGGCTAGTTAGAAATGAGGCAAGGACAGGATTAAAAAGGGTCATCTCTGTAGTATTGCCTGACAGTAACTTTCAGTAAGAGATTAATTTGATTCCTGTAGCCATGTGTGTATTCATACACAGTTACACTACAGCTAGAAGCAGCATGGGTTTGGCATGGACAGTTATAAAATCAAACTTAGGAAAAACTGGCAAATCTACTACTTGATGAATAGCAGCTGATGCTGTGCATTAAATAATATTAATTGTACAGGTATTGTTAGATGAAGCACTGGTAACACAACTGTACAAAATACAGGCTTAACATAAAAAAATGTAATTACAGTTTTACTACTTCTGTAATCTTATGCAGTGTACTTGTGTTTATACTTTGTATAGGTGGTGGGTTTGATGGGTTAATAATGAGTTTCAAGCCTGGATAATTTATTCAGAAATTTTAAGGGATGGATAGATAGTTGTTTGTAAAGTGAAAGTATTTTCTCCAGAGAGAGAAATTTTATTTAGAACACCTGGTGCTTTGCAGTGAGTTAATGAACATCTTGTAACATTTACCTTTGGGAATTGTCTGCTCTGTTGTGTTTGCTCTTATCTAGTAGACTTTTATTTTTTGTTTGTGGTCCAGTTGTATATGTTATGATGCCTTAGAGAGTTTGTATTTTAGAGGAAGAAAACTTCTATATGTTTCATTACATTAACTAGGAGTTTATTTGCCTTTTAGTTAGAAGTAAGGTTCACAGTTAAGTATTTGTCTAGAATGTGGATTTTGGGGAGTCTTAACAAATACTTGTTAGCAGAACTTTGTCAAAGTCCATTTGTTTGCACTCAGTATTGGACATTTTGTGATAAAATTAACCTATGGGATACTTATCAGCTATGAGACAAATATAATCTTCAGGTTGTAGTTGTGGATGAAGAGTGGATTGTCAGTAATAGATCCAGTGCTTAATATCCTGACTTTGAGAACAGTTATATTCCTGGTATTGGTGCATCTTGGCTACTAACTGTAGCAAGCACAGTGAGAATGGCTTAGGAAGAGGGGAGTGATGGTGTAACTATTTAGCAGGACGTGTTCTGTTGGTGAGACATGCCCCTGTGCTTTGAAGGAATTATTTGGCTTCTTTGTAACAAGCTTCTTTATTACTATAGTCAACAGAAGTTATCTTGAGCTTTATGAATCTAATCTGCTGTAGTAATCTTCACTAACAAATGTTTGGCTCTTTGCTTTTCAGAATTTCTTGTGCATCTTCAGCTTCAGTTGTACTCTGCTCTTTTGTGCTTCTTTTCAGGGTGAAAGTGACACTTGCATGTTACTTTATAACAAGTTGCTTTGTACTCCAGGAGAGGGTTTTCTAGTGAAAGCTAGCTGAAATTTGCATGGTCTACTGAATGTAAACACCCTGTTGTGCTACATTGTTAAAGCCATGCTATGTAGAAGCTTACAAAGTGGTTTTACTTTGTTTTTCAGAAACTAATTTTTTTCAGATGTGCCACAACATCGCACATATGGTTTTATGGATAAATTTAATATGAATGATAGAGATGACTTACAGAAGAATCAATGCAGTTTAAGAACTTAGAAAGAAATTTGCAGATAGAATATAGATATGTCATCTATATTTGTGATTTAAGGAGTAATACTAAACTGCATTGCATTAACAGAAAACCAGAGTTAGAACTGCCACAGTCTTACTAAATTGTCACTTTGTTCTAGTTCATAGCAAGTGGAAGAAGATTGGCTTTCTCAAGATGATATAAAAGCTGGTGTTTCTTTTTGTGGGAGCTTGTAAATAAATGGAGACTGGCTTGGCTCCAGAGAAATGTCTAGCTCATCAAGAAGTTTCCATAGGAATTTAAATCAAGTATTTCATGGTTATGAAGCTGATAGGAAAAAATTAAAAGTTCATAAAGAAGAAACATTTAAAAATGTTTTTTCCTAATTTGTAATTTTATGTCTTGAGATGAGGTGTGTGCATATGCACATGCCTTTGGCATCACAAACATTTGTTTCAAAACATGTCATAAAAATAGAAAGCTTGTAGAAAGCTCTTGAGATAAAGACGACCACGTGGCAGATTGTATCCCTGAGACTATGGATTGTGTAAAATGATGAGCAGCATTTGAGGAGAAACATCTATAAAGTGAATTTGTAATCATCATCATGATGATAGAGGAATAGACAAGGGTGTGAAAAGAAACTTAAATTTAATGGGAGTTGTAATTTGTGCTGTAAACTCCAGGGAATTTAGCTGGCTGCATCCCAAGGGTCCAGGGCTCTGGATTATGGATTATGCTCAGTAGCATAACCCTGGCATATGCTGCTGAGGAGGAACTGTGAGAAAGTGCAGAAAAATAAGAACAGTAAAATTGCAAGTAGGATTGTTGAGACAGGATCATTAGTAACTCAAGGACTCCAGAGGTGAACACCAATGTAGAAGACACAAAATCCTAATCTGGAAAAACAGAATCAATTTGGGAAAGGAATTGTTGAGTTGTTGGGTCAGGTTTTTAGTGATGATGAAGTTGGTGGAAGGTGATGGCTTAGCAGTATTCAAGGATCTGTCTTGGGAAGCCACAAAGGCTGACCCTTCCCAGGTGCCTGTCTCATTATGGAGTGTTAGTCATTAATTGCTTTATGCTTTAAAGTTTATGTAGCTTGCCAGTGGCTTTTCTTTGCCCCTAGCTGAGTATGCCAGATCGTAGTGACTCATAAGAAGGGTGGCAAAAGACAGTTGAGGATGCCTTTCAGTATGAATTATAAGGTTTTGATGTTGTGCCCTGTTATCTGACCATCTCATCATGTCATATGTGTCCATGTCGTGGTGTTGTTCCCCTTCCCCACTTGAATAAGTAATTAGTAATCAGTTAAGGAGTGCATCATCTACCTGGCATCTAAGGCTTGCTTGGAAAGTGTAACAGGAGTGCTGCATTAAGCTTCAGTGTTCTCAGAGAAATCCCCTTTAGTGAGTGGTACTTAAACTCAGGCAGCTTCCAGTGTCACTGGTGCCTGAAGAAATCAGAGTGGGACTTCCTAAGTGCAAAAGAGCATCAACTGTTCAACCAGTGCCACCACTTCCTCCTGTCAGCTCACCTTGTGCCTGGAACTCTCTGCTGTGGTGAATGTGCTCGCTACATCTGTCCTGTTCAGTACCTCAGAACGGCTGCACTCCATACAGCCTGGGTGAAAATCTCTTGGCTCTGGCTTCTGGCTGGTTTAATTGTACTAAATGGCTTTTTGATTGACTTTGAGTTTGTACAGGGATGGCTTCTATTCAGTTATCTACTTAATCTCTACTGTTATTTCAAGCCAATTCTACTATCCTTTCTGAAGTGTTTGAAGTACTCTTCAGAAGGGTTACTGCTCAATATTCCATCTTAGCTATCCATGCCTGTGCTGCTGTTCCCTAGAGAAATACTTCAATGCAGTCATGGGATGCCTGCTGTGGGGTTGCCATCCTCCTCACTCATGCCAAAGGGAAAGCACTGGGTGAGGAGAGGCTTTGGGTTGGCTTGGTATGGTATAGCCATTCTCAAGTGAATAAGGTGTGCTGAAAATAAGCAGCATATGATGATCACTGATGGTGGATACTGTAACTCTGGAAGGAACTGCAGCTTAGATCAGTGGGGATGGAGTTTTGATCTTTTCTTGCATGCCAGAAGGATGTTCTCAGGCAGCATAAATGAAGCTTCTAAATCATGCCTAGTTCATAAATAGAGATTGATGAGGCTTAGAAATACAGAAATGCCCCCTCCCCTCTTTTTGCTTTGCTATTTAGTTGCCCTTCTCTACAATCAGAAAATATGTTTGGGTTTGTTATCCTGTTGTCTTATTTTTGTCATACAACATGGGGTTAAGAAACTTCAGTTTCCTCTGATCCTGATTGTACATTTATCTCTGTATATCAACAGGAATGTTTGGTGCTTTCAGGGAGGTTTAAAACTGCCAAGTAGTGTGTTGTAGGACTGGAACTTGACTTTGAAAGGAATATTCCAGAGTTTAATAATAAAGTTAAAAATTAAAGAATGACTTAGCCTTTTTTTTCTTGAGTGATGAGTGACTTGTGATTAGTTACTTCTTTTTAAAGAGACTGTTGAAGTAGTATTACCACCTATTAAAATGAATGTGCCAGATTTAAATTCATAATCAATTATCCTTTTATTTTTTATAGTCACCTTCTCTGAGGAAGAGAGAGAGCAGCTGAGAAAGTTCACGAATAAATCTTATCTTCTGGATAAAAGAAGCCGTCATCATGTGTATCTTGGATTAATTGATATCCTTCTGGCGTATTGCTATGAAGTCTGTGTCAATGAGGGAGACAAGAATGTAAGTTAAAAATAAAAATTTAGTATGTTTTACCCTGTACTATCATCTAGGAAACTTTCCTTTTAAAGTGAACTTACTTCCAGGCATCAAAAATGTCTAATTGAGCAAGCTAAGCTGAAGGACCTTTTATCTCTATATTGAGCTGTGGGGTGTGTGTGGATTAATATGATTTCTAAATACTTCTTCTGGTGCAGCATTTGAGCTGTAGGAGTAGAAGTGGAGTTTCAAGAGGCTTCAGACAATTCTGTTCCTGATTTGGTTTGTGTTGTGATGAGTCTTGATTCTGCAAATCCGGAATTCCAAAGTAGTTGTTCTTTTATATTGATGGTTTTTCCTTCAGGTTTTGGATTGTTCTGTAACAGTTGTTTTGGTAATAACACCACTCCTGATGTGGATTCTGAAAAAGCACTGGAAAGCATTAAGTCCATAGGACTGAAACTGTGTTCAGTGTTTTAAATAGACCAGTGTTATATGCCTTTAACAAAACTTTTTTTTTTTTTGTGGGGTTATGGTTGTTTGTTTGTTTTGTGGTTTGTTTTTTTTTCTGTTGGGGTGTTTGTTTGCTTTGTAAACCATGCATGCTGAGTATGGAAGGTGTTTCCTGAGACATTCTGGAAACTAGAGTGAGACATAAATTTTAAAAATTGATACACATTTAATACAAAAATAAATCTTAATGCAGTTTTCTTCTGGTATTCAAACAGTGTAGGAAAACATGTTTCCATTTTCTGGATTCTGGTGTTGCCCATCTCGTACACAAACAGCAGCCAGTTTGGTGTTCCATATCCCTGGCTTTTTACAGGAATTAAGAAAATAGCAGAAGTTTAGAATGGATTTCACACTGTTCTGTGGATAGCTTGCCTGGTACAGCTTTGTGCTAGCATCTCTTTTGCTGATATTAACCAATGAGATGTATTCTCAATACTTTTAATCAAAATATGGGAGCATGTAATCAAAACCATCCTTAGTCTGACTTGCAGGGCACAGATTTTTGTGTGGCAGGCAGAAATCTCCAGACCTGCTTATTCAACAGAATATAAACTATGATGGTTGGTGTATTGTGTGTCAGTGTTGCACAAAATTGCAAATATGTGAGGAACACAATTCTACAATTCTTTATTGATCTTCACAATAACCATATGGTATGTGTGGAAAACAGACTCTGGGTTTTTTCCTTCCCGCCCACCTCCCCCATCTTATTTCCTTCCCCACTTTTTAAAAGGAAAACCAAGGCATTCAGTCTACACAAATCTTTACTAGAGCCAGGATTATAGATCAAGGCTTCCTGGCTTTCTGCCCTAATCATCCCAGTAGACCACACTACCACACAAATACTATGAATCTGTCACATTTTAAGAATGATGACGTTTTACATGTACTGCTGGCTTTAGGACCCGCTCTGAAAGCCAAAAGTCTTGAGCTGTTTTCATAAAACAAGGCGTTTTAGCTTGAGTTCTGTTGATTCAAGTTTCTGTTGCTCAGTGAAAAAGGACAGAGTTCCACTAAAACACCATTTTTCTGTGCTGTTAAAAGGCTTTCTGCATGGGCTGCACATTTCCAATATGGAAACCAATTCAGTTATTTAATATCTGCATTGCAACATAATTTTTAATGCTGTCCTGTGGTCACTTTAATGCATGTAACTTAGTTACTCATTCATTTTAACAAAGGTTCTTAAATTCCACCAGAATGTCATCTTAAATAGTTTGCCAACAGTCTTGAATGTTGAATATTTGTTTTATGGTCTCTTCTTAAAACCAGGTTGAATCCTCTTGGAACATCAGGAAACTGAGTGCAACGTTGTGCTGGCTGGAGGTAAGTTGAAACTAAGTTTTGTATTATGTTTGCTGTATTATTTGTTGTTGGCATTGTATACTGCTTTTGTGGAAAGCTTGCTCTCAGTATTAAAGATGAATGAAGTGTATGTCATCTTCTTAATAAATGTTCCATGAAACTGGTTATGACTTCTGGGCTTCTAGCTACGAGTAGTTTCCAGAGGCTGGAGTATGGCCTCTCATGTGTCTGGGTGCTGGACCTTCTTCTGGCCCATTCTGGAAAAACTAAGGCTAAACACTACAAGGAAGTTGCTTGTCTACCCACTGTCCCGAGCTCCTGGGCTTAATTTGTAAGGCCTGACCTTTGTTTAGGAAGTAATGGTAATTGCTCTTCACCTATGCCCATAGTATGTGTGTGCCAACTCCATGCTTGGGGCAAGAAAATACACCTGGGTGAGAAGTCATAGGTTATCTTCCTGTTTACCTGGCTAAAGCATGTTAAGATATAAAGAATGTAAGGGCATAAAAAGCAGGGAATGTAATTTGTAAGTGTTCTTCAAGTCCAACTTGAGGTGGATGTTTTAACTTGAGAAGACAGCAGGCCTTGAGGCAGCCTGTTGTTCGTGTCGGGGGGGTTTGACTACTGAGCCTTTCTTCAGCTTTTCTAGCTCATCGTTCAGTGCCTCTGGCTTGTTCTGTCTTGGCTGCAGTTCAGGTGGCTTCTGGCTTCTCCATTCTGCTGTGTGGCTTCAGAGCACGTTGGAGAGTGGAACTGGGAAGCCCAGAAGCAAATGCAAACCCATTGCTCTTAGCTCTTTGAAACTGGAGGAAACAGAATTCTGTCCTTTGCATTTTCAGGCTGTTTATGGAAAGCGTACAGGCCTCTGTAATTAAGTTGTTACAGAGCTGGAAGTGGAGGGGACTTAACCTAGCCCATAATCCATTGGTTTTTATGATGACAGCAAGCTAGAAAGGACAGTCCTGTCCTCATTCCTGAAATTACTGAGCCAGGATCAAAAAATGACATTTCTGATAGGGTTTTTTGAGTTCAGGTCTTCAAACATTTATGGTAGCAGCAAATATTATGTACAGTAATAACTTGTTCTGTGACATCTTGTTTTATAGATCTGTTAGTTTTAATTTGTTTTCAATTGAATATTCTGCAGTAGCAAGTCACAAAGGGGTGCAGTTAAAATGCAGCAATTGCCTTAACTCTCCTTTTTTTTTTTTTTTTTCCCAGATCCATATCCTAATGTAGTGAAGGAGTCTTCTGCATGTGCTTATCCTATAATGTAGCAGCTCTTGGCTCAGCCTGTGCCAACAGTATATTTCACACCCAGAAAATTCAGTCTCTTGGCACCAAGCTGTTAATAACTATATCTGTTCCACAAACCATGTAGAGGCGGGTGTTTTCATCAATCTGTAAACAAAATTGCCTCAGCTATGGTTTGTTTGAACTGACTGCCATTTTGCCATGCATGGCATGTACACACCTTAGACTCTAAATATTAAGTAATAAAACATAAATTACAGAAATGCTTACCAGCAATCCATTCAAATGAAAAATGGGCTGAGGTGGTCCTATGATGCAAAGAAGTGCCAGCTGTCAGGCAAAGCATTTTTATTTTTATTAAATTGAAAGTTCAAGAGAAAATAGGTATTTTTATTTGAATTCATAAATGGAATATTTTGTCTCAAAGTGAAAGCTTGAAAGGAAATCACTCTGTTAAGAAAGTCTTTAATAGCTCATTAAGGTCTCTGGCCTGAGTAAATTGGAGGTCTTCCTCACTCATAAAGGAGGACAATGAGGTGCTTTCCCTAGGCAGCTATATTTATCCCTGTCTCAAATATCTATAATTTTCATGAAAGGCAGAGTTGTGTATCATTTTTAAAGATCTTATATGTACACATGTATTTTGTTAATATCATGTGGTTTTGATTTTTCTTTTTTCTTAAAAGGCTTTTTATAGCTTCCCCTTAATATATATAATAATGTGGGACAGATGTAATTTATTGCTTTAATCTAAAGAATGGCAGTCTTGAGTTAGATTTTGTATTCTAATGTTCTCTGCATTCTTTTTTTTAATTCCAAACCACTAAAAATTATAGGACTTCTGTTATCCTGCCATGCAAAATAAATGCACAGTGTCTTGGTTCTATTTAACATCTTGATTTCCAGATCTCTTAAAATACAGATTTTTAGATGCATAGTGTATAAAAATATGCTGTGCTGCTTTTTTCCCTCATGCTTCTATGACTACTTTTTTTCCTCAAAGGAAAAGAAACAAATAAAACCCTAATTATTTGTATGGCAAAGCACACAGACTAATTCATATTTTCCATTTTGACACACAGAGTTTTGGTAGCATTCATGATGTCCTGGTATCTTTTGGAAGAAGAGTGTTATGCTATCCCCTGTACAGACATTTTGGATTAGTGACACGTGCCTTCAGTGATACAGTGATGATACTGCAAATAGGTAAGGGATTTTTAGGGTTTGGAAGTGATGCCTGTATAACCATATTGTTTGTGCATCTTTCTTGTAACAATCTTTTGGCCAGTTTCACCCAAGTGTGACAGATACCAACATTCCTAGACATCCTGTGGCTTTGCAAAGACAACAAAGTTAATGTCCTCACCAGGAAAAAGCTCCTGAAGCAGATAATGTTTTAACCAGTGGATAATCTGTGTAGTTGTGGTATAAACTCAGCTGAATTACTCACACCAGCAAGTAAACACAGAAGAAATGTTATGAATATCTCATCCTTAGAAAAATCTTTGATCAGACCTTCTATCCTGATAAATCAGGCTAGTCTCCAACTGTGATTTGTAAAGCTTTAGGGAAAAGGTCTTCAGAGAAAACTACAGCTTGCTGTACTTGTTCACACTGTTGATTTTAAAAGTATTTTCCATATACTGTATTTCTTTTTTTTTCTTCTCAGTTGGAAAAGAACATACTATTGAAACTTCTGTTAGGGTAGGATAGATACTATAACTGGTTTAGACCCTATTCTAAAGGTGTCTGAGGTGTTTATTTCAAAGCAGGGTCACTTATTGTTACATCTGGAGTCAGGTTGTTTTCAGTTCCTCTGTGTTGTATAAATATTTGACAAACCCTGTTACAAAAGGAGTGGTGAATTTCTGATAAATTCCATGATTTGTATTCATCCAAGAAGAGTTTTTAAAGACTCCTCTTCAGTTGTTCCAGCTGTTCTGTTTGATAAGTTCTGCTCATCATGTTTTTTGCAGTTGCAAATCTGGACAGTTCTCTGCATGATTTACAGTTTGGAAGAACTATTGTTTTAACTTAACCCCTTGCTTTGGATTGTGATAGAAAGGAACCTGCCCTCTTGAAGTGCTGCCCTCCTTGCCACTTGGAGGGCAAAGGGTAGTTTAGCATTTCATACTGAGTATTGTAGTCCTCTGTAGGATGAACATAACTATCCATCCAGCAACAGTCTGGGAAGAAATGAAATCTGCAATTTGCATCAGCATCAGAACTTGTTCTGCATCATTGTTCTTTTAGCACTTCCTTTATAACCTTTTTCTTTGCCAGGAGCAGAGGCCAAAATGTGGCTTACTTACATTATCTTAGTTCTCTGCTTTTTGTTGGGAAAATAAGACATTTATAACAGCCAAGTGGAGCTATTCATAAAAAAACAAGCAGTGAAAACTATTCTCTGGGAAAAAAAAATAAATTAAAAAATTGAACTGAAGAATAAAAAAACCCTGACTACACCCCACCTACAGCCCACATACTTGTATCTTTATTTTGTTTCACATTCAGGAGTGGAGCTGTCCTCATTTTAATGAGTGCAAATTACTCTTTCATCTTGTATATCCTATTTATCCCAGACAGCCTTCGTGTAACAGCACAAACTTCCCAACCTATGGTTATTCTGGCTGCAGTTGTGCAGTTGTAGACAACCATGTTTATATTTTGGGTTATTTAAGTTATAAGTAACTTAAATAACTTTTCTATTTATTGTGAGTTCTTCTTGCTTATAAGGTGAATGTATTGAGTTGCCTGTTCTGAAAGCAGAGGTTTGGTAGCTCACTGTGCTCCATGTGCTTGCCTGTATGTAGGGTTCCTTATATTATTAAATATGACTAGAATTGCAGCCCTTCTGATTAGAGGCCCATTAAGCTAGTATAATCTAAAATTTGAAATTGTGAAGAAAGAGTACCTTTTATTGAGAATTAGTGTTATAGTCACTAATTTACATTGTTACTTGGCAGATAAGTGAGACTTGTAGATGTTGTAAATGGTTCCTGCTGGCAGCTTGACAGCTAGAACCAAAAAAATTAGCAAAATTTTAATTCCACACATCACTTCTTTTTAAAACAGCACACTACTTTTTAGTCAAAATAGTCTGGTTTGACAGGCTTGGTTTGACAAGCATTGCAGGTGATACAATCTAAAACTTCATCAGTTATATTTGGGATTTTGTTTTCATTTGCATTCTTTTCTGACATTTAAGTTGCTCTCTTCCAAACCAGCAGTTTTGTCATGGCTTATTCGTCTTTCAAGTTCTTTCTTCTTACTGCCATGCTCTACATCCTTTAACTTTCATTCTGTCTACAATTTTATCAGCACTGAACCGTTTAAAAACAAATAAATAGTGTTTGTGCTTGAACAGCAGGGGGAGTTCTGATCTCTCTCTTTTTTTTTTTTTTTTTAATCTGTAAAACGTAATTTTATCCCTGTTCAGGTTTCATAGCCTAGGAGGAGCCAGCCTCTTGGGAGAGAATTATTAGATTCCATTTGCAGTAGTGGCTGTTTGCATTTGAATGTCATCTCTGTCCCCCCCTTAAAGGGTGAATTTTTTTTTTTTTGTGTTCCAGCACTTAACCCTTTAGCAGCTTTCATCAGAAAACTTAATGGAGGAGATTCCAGCTAATTGGAGGTTGTGTTAATCAGTTCTCTTCATAAGTAATTGTGGCATATGAAGACAATCTGATGGCAGAAAGATTTCTAATTGTAGAATGAGAAAAACATTCCAGTTTTTAATCTTCTATTGCATCTATTAACTGTATGTCAGCTGGCACCTTCTTGAGCTTAAAGTGGGGATTTTGTTCAGGGGATTCAATTTGAGAAATTATTTGTAGCAAGCAAGTAGGAAAAGTTCTGCTGAACTCCAGGCAGTGGTTAGATGTTAGGTCATGGTGTCACATTGGCTTTAGGATTCCTGGGGCTCCTGTGTGCTTGTGTCCACTGTAGACTGCTTGTTCGAGACCTTTTTGTTTCCCAGCTCTGTTAACTTGTGTTGGAAATACAGGGAGATAGGTTTTGTGTTCCTTCCAATAAATTATAGGGCATAACTTTGTTTTCAGCTAACTTTTTTTATTTATAATACAGTGTACTGTCTGCATGTGCTACAGTTTGGGCTGGCACGGCTGGGAGAAGTGGAAAAGCTGGGGGAGGGGGCTTCCTCAGCTGCAGAGAATTACATGCATGACTATGCCTTGAGGCTTTAGTCTTGCAGAGACTCCTACTGAATTCAGAGGCTCCACATCCCCATCGATGTGGATACTGAAGGGCACAGCTGTAGTGCTGTCGTTCTGAGACTTCAGATCAGCTTAATGTATGGGGTGCTTGTAAATAGAGTGGTTATTAAAGCCTCAAAGGTGAGAAGATGGTTAAGATTATCTATTACAATTTCTAGTGAATAACTGAAAATCTGTTGCCAGGAAAAGCTGCAGTTTTGAAGTGTTTGCTGGACATTCACAAGATTTTTATGGAGAGTGACCCTGGCTACATCCTTAATGATCTCTTCATTACAGACTATTGCATCTGGATTCAAAAAATCAAGTAAGTTGTTAAGTAGTTATTGATGTGTGAAATGTGTTTAGTGTACTTCATCTGTGAAGAAGTGTCAGTAAAATGAAAACAAATATCCTATATAAATGGGCATGTGATCAGTCTCTTTCATTTGGTAACCTTGGCTATCCAGCTCTTCTTACTATGTAAGGAAAGACATTGTGTGCACTCTTTGATGCAGTGACACCACTGGAGAAGGGAGGGAGGAACTGCTTTTTAAATAAAGTGAATTTTTACTAATATATTAATGGTTGGGGGAGGATAATTCTGGGTAATTTTCATTCCATTGTGATTTTTCTTAGGAAGTTTACATCTGTGTGAAACCACTGATGTATTGACTGTAGCAGTTGTTCTGATTGATTATTAACACCAGAATTAGCACCACAAACCTCTGTGCGCTGTGTACTCTTTCTTGCCCGTGTGGTTACTTGCCAGCTCCTTCTCCCTGGCAATATGCTTTGGCTTCAGCTCATTTGAGAGGAAACAGTGACTCTGGCACTTCGAGGCAAAGTCCTTACACTTCTGCCCTTGTCTCACCTGCTTTCTTTTGTTGTCATCAGCATGGCTTTACTTACTTCCACAGTCCTGGGAACTTTGCAACCAGACAGGTTAGAAGAATCGGAATGCTTTAATGGCTTAAAAACCAAAGTATTGGTAGAAAAGCAGTGAGAAATATAAATAAACAAACCAAGCTGCATGGTCAGATTTTACTAAGCTTTATATTGTTTGTGTCAGATTTTGATTTTTCATACAGCTTTTGTCTTTTCTCCCTCTGTTTTATGTCTTCACAGCCTTCTCTGAAGGTCCACAGGAGTATGTGTCATGAGTAGCAAGTAATACTTAAAAGAATTGCTAATAGAAACACAAAAAATGTTGCTATACTAACAGATATGACAATGGCATATAGACTCATAAAAGTCATTAAAAATAATCTTTGTGTGACACCTCACAATTTAACAAGAGACTGAGAGAGATTTACTGAAGTGCACAACACACAAGAACCAGTGAGGGGATATAGAGGGAGCCTGGTAATAATTCTGTTCAGAAAGGGGAATATGACAGAGTTGAGCCAGCTTGCAGAGGTTATATATTTTGATCTGCCCTTACCAGTAGTGTTTAGAGAAGTAAAGGCCTTCAGTTCATAGCTGCTTACTACATGTTGTAGAAAGTGTTGGTTGTTTTCTCTGTGTGCTTTCAATGACTGTTCCTATAGGTAATGATGCACGAAGCATTCTTAAAGATGGAGAGGGACTACTTGCAAAGGTATGGAATGACAGGACAAGGAATACTAGATACTAGGAAGACTTCTTTTCCTGTGAGGGTGGGGAGGCCCTGGCACAGAGTGCCCAGAGAATCTGGGGCTGCCCCTGGATCCTTGGCAGGGTTTAAGGCCAGGTTGGATGGGGCTTTGGGCACCCTGGGGTGGGGGTTGTCCCTGCCGTGGCTGGGGCTGCAGTGGGGAGCTCTGTGGTCCCATCCCACTCAAACCAGTCTGGGGTTCTAAAGCAACCACAGGTGTTTCCAAACATTTAATTTCATCCATCCTGATTAGATACAGCAACAGCCAGGTCATCCTGCACATCATTTTTGAGGAGACCTTATATGTAAGTGTCGTACATCCATGTTTGGGTTGAAGTTGAGTTGAAAAAGTGCAGTAAATAGAGAAAGTTATTTCATGCATCTTCTTCATGAAGTGAGTCACAAGACAGTGATATCTTACTGCTGCCCATATCAATGAATATAATGCCTAGCAAGTCAGTCATAAAACCCAAGGCTTCATTTAAATAGAGCAGAGGAAAATGTATGGTAGATATAAGTGACTGATGTATTAACACATTTACTCCCAGACGCATACATTATGTTCCAGTTAAGCAGAACTGACAGCTTCTGGAAAGAGGGCAATTAAGCTATCTTATTGTCATAATGACATGGCACAATAGTTGTCTGTCATTAGGAGAACAAGCAAAAGAACTGCAAAAACCATTCCTATTTTTAGGGTCTGAATCAGGAAGGCATTTAAGCATATGCTTAAACCATTCCTGCTCAGCTCAGCAGTGAAGCGTGTGCTAGAAGTTAAGCATGTGCGAAGTAAACAGGAACACTTTGGGTTTTTCCCTTCTGTTGAAGGGAACAACAAAGTTTAACTTGTCATTCAGAAAATCCTTGAACAGCTATAGAAATGGGTGGTGATGGTTTCTTAGTTCACCTGGAGAGGAGAGGAGGATGATGCATCTTCCTTTACGGGTTATGACGGTCCTTTTTATGGTGAAAGAGTTTGGGAGGGAAGTATCTGTTAGCATTTTTGTAGTGGTCTCTAAGTGAAGTTATTTGCATGTCTGATCAGTCTAGATACTTTCTCCATTTTGTTTCCTAGCTCTTCTTTGCTCCATGCAAGCATCATTAACTTTCTTCGTCTCCATTCTCTCTTTTCATCACTGTGGTTCCAGGGCACAATCAAAAATCTGTGGAGGGTTTTCCTTTCCCTCTTTGCTGTGGAACCAAGTCCTAGTGGAGGTTAGAGCTTCTTGTTTTAAACAGTTAAAACAGACTGTAAGTGCTTTTTAGTGAAGAATCTCTGCACTTCTTTTTAAAGTACTTTTTAGGGTGTTTTGTTTGTTTTTTTTCTTTTGCTTTAGCAAGCTTTTTAGATCACCTGTACTGGTGGAGAAAAGTCTGGGAGCTGCAGGTTTAGAAAATAACTGTCACAGGCAAAAATGTAATTGGTGTATCAAGTGGTAGTAAGTGTGCAGTCCTGTTCCCAGATCAAGCCTCTAGGACAACAACACCACTGTTGGTATCAGCTAATAATTAATAATAAAATATTGTGGAAACAAAAACCTATTAGCCAACAGTGAATCAATAGCTGATTACAAATTTGGTTTGAGGTTGTGCTTTGATTGTGGCTAAAGTAGATGAATAAATGAATGTGTCACTGAGCTGGCAAAAGATTATTTTAAAAACAATGTATCTGGAATTGGAAATGATTAAGCTATTGACTAACACACACTCAGGTGGCTAATAATATGATGAGTACAAATGAGTTCTTTTGACTACAAATGAGTTCTTTTGTCTTAATCTTTAGAATTAATGATTTCTTTTGGATTCCCATTATTCAGAAAAAAGTAGATTCCTCGAAGTTTTAGACAACACACAATATTAGCAATTGTGGCTGAAACTTTGTCTTGCAATCTTAAAGCTACTTTTACCTGCTTTCTAGGTTTCTAACATCTCTCTGAGCTGGTTGTGAAGTTGCTGCCAGTGATTTGATCTGTGTGAAGCACCATGAAAAACCCTTAGTTTGTTAGGTTGAAGAAAGGGAGCATGTTGCTTGGTAAAACTTGTTAAAAAAGAGGGAAAAGTAAATGCTAACCTGAGTAACAAAAGCTAGACAGAGACCTATGGAGGCAGCTTGTAGTAAATCTCGGCAGGTGGTGTCAACATTTATGTTGAAGAGCCAGATGCAGCCAGATGGAAAATTGCATCTTTAACCCCTGAGGTCATAATGACATGTCATCACTTCATTTGATCCCCCTGCTAAGTGAGCTTATCATCCACCCTGCTGTCACTTCTGTTATTACTTTCATTTTCATAATAAAATTAAATTTAATTTGTCTGCTTTGCATGCTATTTTTTTTTCTTTAGGTCAGAGCTTTTACAAACCACTAAGATACATATGGCTGCCTCTCCACTATGAAGTTGTAACTGAATTTGTATTATAAGTCTGAGCTTTTCTCCATCTTTCACACCTTACTCTGTGAGCAGATGATGATGAGGAAAAGAGAGTGCTTTGCTGAAACCCCTGGTAATCTGATAACTGCAGTAGGGGTTGCTGAGACCAGGGGAATCTAGGTGTGGGTTTGTTGCAGACGATCCTTTCCCCTTCTGCTGGAGGCATTACATGTCTGACCCCACAGGATTTCTGTCCTTTATAGGAGTCAGAGTAGTTTACCCACTGACTCTTGCTGTGCTGAGGTTCCTTTATGTAGCCTGATGTCTTTCTCCAGTGTTTTGTATTCCCCTTTGTGCCAGTCTCTATTCACAGTGCTTTGTGCTGTCCAGTGTGTGTAGTACATGCCTTCTGGTAGCTGGGCTGCAGGATGCCTGCTGGCCATGACAGGAGTGGCTAGGTGGGAAACCCAGCAACTTCCTACAAGTTAAGTGTGTACTGTTCTACACCCCAGCAGAAGAGAAAAATTGAGCTCATGCTGATCTAAAATATTTTAAATTTAACATTTAAATACATGTTTAGGTTTAAATACATAGCACTTCAGTGTTAGGAAGTGTGTGGTTTCTGTATTCCTGAATTGGAGGTGAAGCTGTGAGTGTTCCTGGGAGTTTTCCAGGGCATAGTACACCTACACACAGTTTTGTAGTTGTGTACTTCTCAAACTCTTATGGGTGCAGCAGTGTAGGAGAATAAGGTGTTTGATACATAACAATAAAATCATTATTTGTGTTGTGCAGCTGTGTCCCCTCTTAAACTGTACCTGCAACTTGATTTGTTACACTGCTGTGTAGGCTGCTTGTATGCATGCTGTGTAGCTGCACCTTCCTGTTGCAGAGTACCTGGTCCTAAAACAAGTGCAACCTTGCTGATTTTGGTGACTCTAGGTGTAACATGCCAGTTCAAGCATGGACTACTTCTTTAGATTAAAAACCAGGATTCCTGATGGCAACCATGCAGTCTCTGTAGAAGCTACTGTCTTTATTGGAGGTAACTAAATCAGAGCTAACTTGGATGTACCTGAGCATGTTGTATTTGCTCCTCTTGATTTGCAGACAGACCCTAGAAGATAGGCTGGCTTCATAGGTCTGTTTTCCTTTTCATCTCTTTGTTATAATCGAAACCTACTCCTTGTTACAACATAATTACCTAGTCTGAAGCCAGCAGGGAGTTGCTGCTTTATGTGCAGGGTGTGAAGTTCTCTAAATAAATGTAGGATTAATTACATTCACAGCATGTCATTGAGGTGATGAGATTGACTGTGATTGTTCAGCCCCCCCCTTTTATTTTTGCTAGGTTTTCTGAATTACTCTTTCAATCAATACAGTGTAATGTAGGCCTGAAGTGTTAAGGCCTGATGTTGCAAAGGCATTAAGGACCCCAAGTATTTTCAGGGGAAAAAAAAATAAATCTCTGAGGTGTAGAGTTTTTAACTGCTTGTGTTGCTTCAGATCTGAAGGTTCACAAGTGAGGAACTCAACTGGCAGCATCGTAATTTCAGTCAATTCTGTTTGGTAGGGTGGAGACTGTCAATTCTGGCCTCTTTCTTGGCTCTGACCAACTTTCAATATTTATCTTACATGTCTCTCTGTATTTGCAGAAAAGAGTGAGTTTGAATGTGGAAGACAGCCTACTAACATTTTTGAAGCATGTTTTTGATAATCAGAGTAGTGCTGATAGTGCAGCTGCTGCTGTGCCCATTTAAACACCCTGTGTATCACACTGAACTTCCAACAGCCTCTCATCAGGTTGGATTTGCATAGCTGTAAAGGTCTGCTACTAATTGCTATTAAGTTTTCTTCAGAGTGCATCTTACTTTACCCTCTGTCTGGTTACACATGTGCCCATATCCTATTCTGTGCTTGCTTGTAGTACTAAAAGCATTTCACAGAACCACAGAACTGTAGGGGCTGGACGGGACCTCCAGAGATCATCAAGTCCAGCCCCTGCCAAAGCAGGTTCCCTAGAGCAGGTCACACAGGTCAGTGTCCAGATGGGTCTGGAATATCTCCAGAGAAGGAGACTCCACACCCCCTGGGCAGCCTGTCCCAGGGCTATGTCACCCTCACCATGAAGAGGTTCCTCCTCACATTGGTGTGGAACCTCCTGTGGTCCAACTTGTGACCATTTGAGTACAGATCATGTACAGCAGCCTTCCTAAAGGAATTACCTAAAATTTTCTAGATTTGGGAAAATCTTTAGTGATATACATCATCTTTCAAGGTTGTATATTCAAATACAATGACTTTTAGATTATGGTAAATAGAATTTTAACATATATTCCAATTATATGCTAAAATTATTTGTGAAACTGATCATCCATCTAAAACTTGCAACATTTTATCGTGTTACTGTTTGTAAAGATGTGGAGAATTTTGAAAAGTGTTCAAAATATGTGGAAACTATTTTGATTGTGCCATTTTTCCAGCTGTTTCTTCCTGGTTTTTTTTTTCTTTAATGGTTTAGGGTTTTGCAAAGCTCTAAATGTTTGAATAGTGGAAAAAAAGGCTTTTAAAAATCATTTGGTCTTTGTGGGTTTTTTTCTGCTTGTAGGGTTTAATACTAGTGAAGTTCCTATTCACTCTTTGTGGCATTGCCATGTTCCTAAGAGTGACTTAGCTGTAATGTCTGATACTCAGGACAGTACTGCTGAATGAGTAACTCCTGGTGACTGTGCACCTCTGCTACAAAAGCATTAAGTTCAGATAGGAGGATTAAGGAGCAAAGTTATCCTGAAAGGTTTTCCAGTAGCCTATTTCTAACATGTTTATTGAATTTTCAATTTATAATGGTGGGAGGCGAAACTCTATTAACAGGTAAGAAAAATTAATGCTTTAAAGCATTCTCAAATATTAGAGGAATATGCTAATTTTCAGCTGTTATCCTCTTGGATTCAGCAGGTGTGATTCAGAAGAACAAAGGCATAAGCAGTGATATACTCAGGATGAAAATCCTGAATCTTGGCTCTGTGGAATTAAACTAATTTGTAGAGCCTGTGTAAAACACTTCATACAGTTAAGACCTTAGGAAGAAAACACATCATAGTATTGTACTTTAGGTATGTTAGTGTCATGGGTCAACTGTACTTTGGCTGTAGTTCAGGTTTTACTTTCCCTTCATTGCTGCTGGTGTTAATATTAGTTTAGTGAAGGCTGTGCTAATTTTGGCTTTGATTAAAAACTTCAGAATTCAAAGTAGGTGAGCAGAGAAAAACTCAATTGCTTTCATGTTGCTGCTTGAAAGTAGCCTTGCCATTAGCATATGCTTTTAGTCTATGTCCTTATGTACCCAGTTATTTTGTTTATCAGAAAGTGTAACTACCCCATTGTCATCATTGCAAAATCCCTTCTTTTGATCTGTGTTCTAGAGGATTATATTTTTCACTGTTCTTCTTTAATGATATTGTCATTTAGGACAGACCCAATTCCCTGCCCTCTGCTCCACCCTGTAAAACAAAACAACTTGTCAGACTTGGGAGACTGTTAACTTGAAGGATTTCATTGCTGTTTTGGGTGTAAAAAAAGCCATACAAGTATGAAGGATAAACCAAAAAAAATTGGCACTGTTTGTGACCACACTTTTTCTATGAACACAGTAAGAAAGTTGTTTTATCTGGTTATACTGGCTTCACCCTTTTTGTCCTGTAGTGACTTGCTGTAGTATTGGCCTGTTGTGGTGTGTTAACTTCCAGATATCCCAGCTGGAATTCAAGCTTTTACCAATAGAGTGGCCACTTCAAGTGTCCCTGAGGCTAGTTTCATTTCTATTTCAGTGTATGTGCCATCAATCCTAGGAGCTGCTAATACATCAGAGTTCTAGGAAATACGGGAAAATGGGAGGAGAAAAAAACCCAACAACCCACCCAAACTCACAGAAACTGTGCAAAACCAGATAGGCTTTTGTTGCTTTATAAAGCTAAGTTCATCCAGAGTTTAAGATAATTTCAGAGCATTCTGTCAGAATGTACTGTCTAGTATTTTAAACAATCTGTAAAAAAAATAGAGTGTATGTCTTTTAGGTAAAATTTTCTGGTGGTACTGGATGTTATTTACTTAAAGGCAGAATCATATTGCACAGACTGATTGCCAACATTACCTTTATGTGAGCAAAGTGCATTTTAATAGTCAGGTGTAAGATGTCTGAGATGCCACATTCATAGTAAAGAGATTTTTAGATCATAGTTATGGATTGGAGAGTGTAAGACACTTGAAGGCAGCAGGTCCAGACAGGATCATGTTTGAGGGTGGCTTGAACCTGAGCAGGGTTCAGCACTCAAGAGTGTGAGTGCAGTGTGCAGCTGAGGAAGCAGTGTAGTATCATTTAGGAGAAGGAAGTGGTGTGAACTTAAAATGCATCATTTGTGAGACTGTGCTAAACCACAGGCTAATTCTAGTGTCTATTTTAAAAGATTTTGAAAAATGGAGATAATTAAGGGGAAAAGTGTTCAGCCATTGCATGTGTCTGAAGGACCTGTGTTACGGTGAGAGACTGAATAGCTCAGCAGTTCATTGGTAAGAAAGGTAAAGATTGATTTAGGCTTGTTTCTGAGTATGGTGGGACAGAGATTTTGCTTTTTAGCCATTATGTAGTCTAACAAAAAAAGAATTACAAATAAAATCCATCTAGTTCAACAGGAGAAATTCAGATAGCAACAAGCTCTCACGTTTTCCCAGTGAAGAGTCATAATGACTTGGCTCATTCTGCATAGTCTGTTGGGTCATTCTGTACTATCTTGTTTCCACCAAGATAGCATAGCTCAATAAAAACCCTTTTGCTTCAAACATTAGCTGTGGGTCTGCTGCAGAAAATATTTGAGATTCTGTGCAATTTATGCTACTAAAACAGCCTATTCTAATCTTACAAGAGGAAAAGCTATCATTTTCCTTAGAAGTTAGATAAGCTTTTGCCAGTTTATCAGAGTACACTGACTCTTGGTGCCTGAACTTGGTAGAAAACCTGGATTTATTTATTTTCATCCCAAGTCATCTGCTCTTAATCCTTAGATCACAGTTCTTTGATTTAAAAATAGTAACTAATAATTTGCAAGCATGTTATATATGTCTCCCCTTTCACTGTTTTGATGCATGTTTTTAATACTGTTTCTTTTTGTTTACTGTCATTGTGTGCTGCCATGCTTCTCATTAAATGTTGCATCTTATTTAAGGCCTGAGCTGTCACTTCAGTTGCCTGTAAAGCAGTAGGTGCACAAGGAGCACTTTGTAAATAATAATACCCAAGTAATGTAATATAGTGATGTAAAATGCTTACAGCAAGATACTGCTTGCCCTGGAGGATGAGAAATGATAGACAGGCAGGTATAATACCAGAAATTCCCTCTTATATATGTTTTATCAAGTCCTGTTAAACGTGGATTTTTAACGAGGGATTTAATCTCTCCTCCCAGCTGCTAGATGCAGTTCCCTTTGATGTTTTTCCTCTCTTGTTTTTTTGTATTTATTCCATCACTTTTCAATAGCTCATATTCCTTCAGGCTGTGTCTGCATGCACCTTGCTGTGGGTAGAGAGAAGGCAAAGAAGAAAGCCACTCCTCCCCACCCCTCAGGCTGTGGCTTTGATTTCCCAAAGTTGTTGGGAGGCAGTTCCTGTCTGCCTACAGAAGGGTCAGTGATCTGTGTGTCATGTCTCATCAGTCAGCACATCTCAGCTGACTCTTCCTCTGTTTTGACTGGGGAAGGATGAGTGTGTGGAGCTGGTGCCTTTCCAGGCAGGTGGAGTGTGCTGCTGTGATCAAAGTGAGAAGCTGATCTGCGGGCTGATGGCTTCCTGTTTGCTTCCAACCTTGGCAGGAGCTAGTGTGGACTCTTCTGCCTGCCCCTTGCAGTGATTGCCCCATAAATCTCAAGGTGGAGCAGGGGGAGAAGGAGAGGGGGATAAAATGTGGAATGAGATGATGTCTGTGTCCCAGTGCTCATTCCCCACTACTCCAGGGGATTCCTTTCTGCAAGAGCTGTGCAGAGTGGGCCAGCTATGTGATGCGGCAAGTTTCCCTGCAGCCACTTCAGTGGGGTGTGGTGGTATTATTAATTAATATTTTTTATTATTCTTCATAAGAAGTGTGATCATGCTCTAGAGCATCTGATACTGGGTGTCCCACAAACACAACAGGCGGTGGGGCAGGGAGAAGGTGGGGGCAGACTGTTCAGTTTAGCCCCTTGCCAGGAATTTGCTAGATGCTTTGGTTTAAAGTCCTGTTATACTTAGGTTGTGTGACTTGAGTGGACTGTGAGTGGGAAGGCTACAGGTTGTGTTTTGTAGTGTTGTGGGTGTCTGTCAGAAGCAACAGAGCAGTGCCAGAGTTGAAACTGTGATCGACCTCACTAGGACTTGAATTATTTGGTGGAAAAATTCTGTTGTAAATGGGTGGGATCATGTTGAAATGATCTTTTTGTAATTGTGCCTTTGTGTAAGTCTGTCCATTGTCAGTGTTGTTTTTGTAATACATGACTAGCATTATCATGATGCTAGAAAATTCACATTTTCAGCACTACTTTGTGTGAGTACCTTGTATTCCCATATTACAATACAAATTGTATAATTTCCAGTGATAGGAGGGCTGCCTCCATGATTGCCAGTTGATGGTGAAGACCAACTTCTAGGTAATGGCAGTGAAGGAGTTTGAGGAAGAGCATGATGTAGAAAAATATTCAG
>VXBZ01006559.1:97201-112908 GCA_013399135.1 Heliornis fulica
AGATGAAAGCATTTGATATTCCCCTTAAATCCATTGGATTCTCCCACAGCAACCATTGTTTTATGGTTCAGGACTGCTGTCTGTCACCTGAAGATAAGTGGTGAGTTTCTCTTGTCAACAGGATTTCTTTATGATGGATTACTGCACTTTTAATCCTGTCAATTTGAAGTGGCCTGTGGTTTACAGGGAGGTGTATTTTCCAGGCTACTTCTTGAACCCAGAGCTCTTCTGTGGTGTGTGTTCCTATATTAAAGAGGAAGGTTTGGTGTACAGTGAACACTTTTCTGATCTCTGCTTTGATGTCTACAAGGGAGAGGAGGATGAGGGGAAAGGACTCTAAACTTGTACAGACCCAAGCTTTGTGCCTGATCTCTTCACCACATCCTTTGACACCTTCACTGGGCATGAAGCAGCATACGCAGGAGCTGGTCTTGGCTCCGATCAGTGGGTTGGAATGTCCATGCCACAGCCTACTCCTAACCAAATACATGATATCTCTGTTCTGCCAGCCTTTTCTCCTGAGGGTAGTTGTTTTTTCTCTAGGTTTGCTCATTTGCATCACACATGTAGGAATTTAAAGATCTTTTTAACCTCTAATTGCTTTTAAATTTCAGGCTATCTGATATTTCCAGGAGTTGTTAGAAAGGAAACAACAGAAAGTATGGACATGGATAGTATAACTGTGTAAACTTAAGTTATTTAAGCTAAAAATCTGGATCCATTCTCTGGAGAAATGGAAAGAATTAGTCCTTACCTGCAACTGCAGAAAATACTTTGAATAGACTGGGCACACTTTATTTTAGCAGCTGCTTTTCATCAGGAAATGTAAAAATTGAGCAGCCTTCAGTGCTGTGTTGTGGAGATTGTTTCTTTCTTGTGAAGACAGTGTTTAATCTAGTAGTAAATCATGTGAACAAACGATGGGTTATTTCTGTTGTGTTTACACTCATCTTTCTTTTGCTGCAGATAATGTAGAAGATTAGTTAAAGTTTAGGTCAATTTCACCTGAGTCCTGAAGAAAATGGTCCTGTTGCTCCTTCACTAACACATTAAATTCAACTTTGTTCATATGTTACCTTCTGTACTCATTGATCAGAGCTAATGAGATTTTAATGGAGTTATTTATTGGTTCTGCCTCTTGAGATAAAAATGTATAAGAGATTGAGCACCTGAAACTGTTGAATGGTTCTGTTTGTGTTTATCTCACTGGCTGTTAATTGTGCTGCCTAGCCTGCCATTCCTTCAGAGCTCATAAACCAGAGAGGGTTAAAATGACCTAACCAGCTAATAAAGGCTGGAAAGTGATTTAGTAAGCATGGCATATTCTCTTTTCTGTTTAACTGGTACAATAAAGGAATTTGTTGATAGAGGTGCTACTTGGAAAGGGAAGTAAAATAGGTTTTAGACTTTTCATTAAGAGCCTGTGGTATTTCTGTGCATGGTGCAACTATAAAAATTATCATCTGTATCCCTCTGAATGAGTGCCTTTTGTTTGCATGAAAGGCTTGCTATATGGTTGAAGTGCTGTGTGTATTTTCATTTACTTCATCTCTCAAACTTCATCATAATATTGATGTGCTTTGTGAGGTTTCAGACATGTTTCACTATAGAGAATAGTTGTGTTCCAAGAGCTGGTTGAAATAAAAATCTGCAAATAGTTCCTCCAAATTTGTGGGGAATTGGGGCAAAGGGGTGTGTAAGGTACTCGTCACTGTAACGTGTGGAGTTATATTGAGTATTGTAGTCTGCAATACAGTGTGTAGGCAAAGTGGTTGTCACTCTGTTAGTGTTTACCAGGACTACAGGCTTTCTGCAATTAATTTCTTTTAAAACTTAATTTGGAGCTTTTTTATTCCCTGATTCTGAGCTTGCTTTTTCAAAACTATTTCACTGTGCTTGGAGATCATAGTGTGTAACTTAAAGTACTCATTAGGAATAACCTTGAAAGTGAAATAAAAACATGGTGAAATATGGTATCTCATATAAAACACATGCTAAAAGGTGTCATTGAATCTCTTATCTCCAGGCAGATTGAGCCTTTTGTGAGCAGTGACTCTTAAGGGTAGTTTAGGCAAATGGATGGTGTGTTTAGTGTTATGGGTTTCTTTCTATAATGTCCATTTGTGGATTCCTTCCTGAACTGGAAGATTTTTTTTGTTACTTAATCTCACTGGTGAACCATTTATGCTTTTGTTTTGTGCAGGTTGACTTTAGATGTTTCTACATTAATGAAGTCTAGTCTTGCATTCAGTGCCACTGTCATTATTGCTTCTGTGTCTTTTCAGTTGGGGTTATCAAACCTAGCTCTCATGTCTTGAATATTTTATTAAATCAATTGTCTTACAATTTCAACCAGCTAGAAAGGAAAAAAAAATAGAATTACTTCATTCTTACGACGCAAAATTGCATGTCAGATGTTTGCCTTTGTTGCCTCTCTCAAAGAAGCATGCTACTGTTGGTCTAAAGCCCCAAAGTCTAAGTTAAGTTAGGGAAATTTAAGAGTATGTATGTTTCTCCACCCTGGGTGTCCAGATGTGCTGCTTCAGGGGCTTATGGTGTACCTAAGAGATGAACTCAGTAGCCAGCTTGAAGAGACTTTCCCCAAAGATCACCAGTTCTGTTGTTCAAGTCACTGTGCATGACTAGATAAAATCTGACATCTGAATTTTAAAGAGGGATTTCTTTTCTTAAGTGTATATATAAAACAGTTGCTTTGTCAGCAGTGTCATTCCTGGATGAGTTTACTTTTTGTCTTTTGGTATCATGTTTGGCTGTAACTTGTTGAGTCTTCTGCTCCAAGGAAGTCTACAGTATACTTACTGCCATAGGGATATTAATTTTCATTGAGACCATGGCACTCTGTGGGAAGTTAATGCTGGCATTATCAAGGGACTGAATATTGAACAGTCTCTTCATACACTTTGTGTCTGGACAGATGGGGCTTGGGCTGGAGTACAAGGGTGGATGGAGTCCAGCAAGAACCACTGTGGGCAGGGGAAAACTACGATGATCTGAAGGGCCTGGAGAGTTTGTGCCTTTTGCAGGTGCCCTTTTGTCCACTGGTGACAGTCTATGCAGAAACATCAGTTGTGTCCTATTACAGCCTGCCCTCAACCAGTCTTGTAGCAAGGCAGAAGATTTCATTGTCTTTTATAGTTCAACTCACATTTCAATGTCTTGCAGATACTAAATTTACACATTGTCTGTATCTGAAGTGCTGAGGCTCTACTTTGGGATAATATCTGGTGATGTCTGAGATAATATTAACTCTAGAGTTGTCTTAATAGCTACAATGCCTCTGGCTAAGAGAATAATTGTGGGAAATGGTAAGCAATGCTGCCAGGTATGTAATTTGGAACACATTTAAAGTGGTTATACTCCTGGCTGCTGTTTTGCTTGGTATCTGTTTGATCTAAGAAAGAAGGTGCCTGTGAAGCCTTCATAAGGCTGGGTTTTGCCAGGCCTTGTTGAGAAAGTAGTTTAAATACAGACTGACACTTTATCCTTAAATAAGGTAATTTATCATACAGTAAATGTATAAGATTGAGGCAGTTGGGCAATACCTTGTGATCCAGCAGACAGAAATGCTTCTTCTTAATCCAATAGTTTTACTATTGGATAGATCCTGTGTGTCCAGAGCTCCTGTGAAGTAACTGCCCCTGCTGTGTTTGCCAGCCCTGCTGAGTGGCACAGCATGGTACCAGCCTGTGTTTGAATGCTCTGAAGGAAGGGTAGGCCTTCCAGGGCTGGCTGCTTGGCCATGGGACAGGCCCCTTCCTTCAGAATTGGTGGAACCTCTGACACTGCAAAGGCATGTCTGCACTTGAATTATCTGCTGGTTCTTTGGGACTTGTTTATCTTGCCTGTAGGGCTTAAAGATAATTAAAGTGTTTTACATTTAAAACAGTGCTTGTCAGCCCTGTAGAGCAGAGTTAGAGCATTGCTAGCATGGAGGACTGATTGCCATTGTAACACCATGAATATGGCCTGACAACATAGTACAACAAGACTTCAGTTGGTTCCAAGATCAGTTAGGTTCCAGCTTGATTCCAAGACCAGTTTGGTCACATTCAAACACCAGGCTGGTAACCAAGGCTGCAGTCAGTGTTGTTGCTATAAAGGTTCCCATGTTTTGTTGCTTCTGTGTTGTGTTTGAGCAAGACTGTCTGAAGCTGCCACGACAGTACTTGTGCACTGACTTGAATGTGATCAAGCAGGAGTAAATAATGAGAAAATTCTGTTGCCTTGTAGTTGTGTTTTGTCACGTCTTACACTCAGTGCACCCTGTGTCCTTAGAGAAGTAGATGTTTGTGTATATCTGTGAAATGCAGAGCCAAACTTATAAACAGTAGAAATAATCCTATTAATATTTACAGAAGCAAGCTAGAGCTTGTGCCTGTACCAGAAAAGCCCCTCTTCCTTGCACAGGGACATGTTACTGACTCCTGCTTTGCAGGGCTGTGTGGCCAGTGTGGCTCTTCACTCCCGTGTCTGCGAATCCCCTGCGTGTGGTGTAGCTCCGTAACCCCCGTGCCGTGACCGAGCGTGCAGCGCAGCCCGTCACACAGGATGAGGAGCAGAGTGCCACTTCTCCTGTTCTGAAGTTCTCTTCAGTTTGTTGGTTTTTGCTGTGGTGTTCATTTGGTTTGGGTTCTTTTTGTGGGGACTTTTCTTTAACATAACTGCTAAAGCAAGAGAGTTAGATGTGAGTATTGGGCAGAGGGAGGGCCTGGCCCATTAACATTTGTTCTTTAAATCTTTTTCTTTTGTAGTGTTGTTTCCAATTAGACCAGAAGCCTAATAATGTCTTTTTTTTATTTTTATTTTAACATTTGGGAAAATAAATTAGAGCATTTTTTGACAGGATGTATCCCCTAAGTCTGGCATTTGTTTTACACTTTCTGTGTCTAGATTGACTTTAACATCAGCTGGAAGGAAAGACAAATATTCCTCAGAAACAATCAAATCCCTAGTGTATTCCTTCTATGAGACATTTTTCTAGCATCTCCATGGTCAGGGGATAACAGCTGTCTTGATTCATCAGACCTCAGTTCCCTCCTTACAGAAGGTAAATCCAGTGCTCATAGGACCGTTTGTCTTAAGCTTCAGAAGTTGTCCCTGCTTCCCTCCCACCCTGGCTGCTGCTTGTGTCTCTACACTGCAGCCAGCCCCATCCCCATCACTTCTGTTTGGCCTGCCACAGATGGGCTTTGCTGTGAATCTGTAAGGATTTCCCTTTCCTGTTGCCATAATTCTATTTTTTTTTCCGCCTTGTTTTAGCCATCTCCCTCCTTGGAGTCTTCTTTTCATTCCAGATTCTTTTATAATCTAAGACCTGTGCAACAAGATTATTTTTTTCTTCTCCTAGTGCATGGAGAAACTCTCCTGCTGCCTAGACAAGGATTACAGCAGTTCTATCTTGAAATTTTAATTCCAGACTACATGGACAAGACCTGGGATGCCTGTGTTGTTACCTTTTCCTCAAAGCTATACATTAAACAAAACATGCATCTGATCAGTTTAACCTGTAATTAAACATTTTCCTTAAGCAACTGACATCTTGATAACTAATAATTATCATGTGTAGCACCTTTAAAGTCTATTATGCATGTTTATGTTAGAACAGTATTACCATAATAATAAGATATCATTACCACAAATGTGCATACTGAATGAGCATGTCTTAAAGTAATCATGCAATTCCATTAATCATACTTGAAAAATTAAAGTATTTGCTGTCTAATCTCAAAAACACTACTCAAAAGATTTTCTAAACAGCAGGACCTGTTTACTGCAAGATTTTAATACACAGTGTCTCATTTCTGGTGTCTCATTTTTATTTCCTGAATTGTTGCTAATCTGTCAGCTAGGGAAATCATTAGCTCAGAGACTAACAGTCTCCCGTTGAAAGTATTTCCATGCTCTGATTTTTATGCTGTTTGACTTGGTTTTTGTCCAGGGACTGCTGCAACTTTTTCTTAAGGCTGATATGAAATTCACTCCTGAAACTCAGTTCTCCTTGAAATTAGATAATTGTCTTAAACGAGATGAGCTGATAGCTAATTGCAATTCTGTTAGTCCCTTGCACAGGGGGAGAAAGGAGAAAAAACCCACAGTGCTGTTCAAGTGCTCTACTTTTTTCTTTTAATAGAAGATTGGGAAGTTGGGGAGTTGAGTTCTCTGCATTTATCTGTAAATTTGTCAAGAGAGTCACAGTTGGAGTTTCCATTTCTCATATTGAAATGTTGAGCTCCATAGACTGCCCCTTCGTTTCATGGAAGATTTGATGACCAGTGTGCAAGTTGGGAGGAAACATTTGGCCTGCTAAGATATATCTGGGTGACTGATAAGAGACTTCTTCATGCTGTTTAAATACTTCATGTGGCTAAAGGCAAGAAAATAGTAAAATCATCTTCTAGGCATTTTAATGATTTATTAGAAGATTCCTATTGTGGAAGGTTTCCTATTGTTTTGGAGAAGCCATTCTTTTATCTCTCAGTAGTACCACATCTAATTTAGTATCATAATGTGTTGAATCAATTTAGTATATCACTGTGTGTTTTCTTCCTTAACACTTCACATTGTAATCTGGAGCACAGGGAAGTCCTTCTGGATGCCACAAAGTACATACCTCTCCTTAATACTTCGGTGATGTGACATGTTCCTGTACCTATGATGTTAACTGCCTTAGAGCAGTAAAAGAGGAGGAGAGGATTTGAAGAGGGTGATTTGAAGGACTGAGAGTATCTAGCAGAAAAATATGAATGGAAAGAAAGAAATAGGGACAGACAAAAAAAAATACATCTAGGATTGGGAAGCAGTGACAGACACAATAGATGTAGGGACAAACATGACTTTCAGAATTGATTTTCCATCTGTAATGGCAATAGTAAAACAGGTACGTGAGACCAAGGTAGCTGGAGCTGAAGATACTTCATCAGAGGAAATAGTCTTGCCTACAGTTGGTTGTCAATTACATTAAAAGGAACTACATATAAAATGGTTACAAACCAGGATTCTCTGTCACAATCCATGTTTAGCTTTTGGAGCTTGTATCCTTGTGGCCAGGAAAAAGACCTGTACTGTCCTTATTAGCAGCCCTTACAGGGGAAGGGGGCACGTTCATGGACATAGGTGTAGTTAGGAGGAAGGAAAGAGGCTGTTTCAAAAGCAAAGCAAAATGTTTTCTGACAGAGCTATAAACTCTTGTGACTGGGGGTATAAACCAGCTTCTCACCAGTGTGTCCAGGAAACAGATTCCCTTGTAAGCCTGTTACTCCGTTACCACCTACCTTCAAGGCTCCATGAGCCTTTCTTCCTTTCTACCTGTGGAGCAGGGAGAATGATCCCTTTGTTCCCAATTAACTTGGCAATTTCTCAAATCCTCCATAAGTTTTCAAGAGTAATTCAAGCTCTTGACAAAAGTAAAATGGAAATATATCACCAAAAAAGAACAAATGAGAATGGTGTTAAGTAGGTAGCTTTCCAAAATTTGGTGCTTGTATTTATGTTGGAGGCTGGTAATGTGATTTAGTTCTTAACTTTAGATTTTAAAATCCCAGAAATAGAAACTGTTCTCTGTTGCTGCAGTCACTTTTGGGAAGCACTTATTTCTTAGTTTTTTAGGCTACTGGTTGAACTAAGGAAGTTTAGTATGTTGTTTTTGGGTTTTTTTTCCCAAGTTCAGCTTTTAAATGTTGCACATTTAAATTGTGCAAGAAGCTGCACTGAGTTCCCATCATCCACTTTTAAATCCAACTCCTCTAGGAGCAAAAAAATAAAAAAAATAAAAAAAATAAATTGAAGCATCTATGTTATACTGAGTAATTATGCCCCCTGGGAAATAGAATATAAAGATCTTTAAAATCATTCAAGTGAAAGAACAAGCACTTTAACTCGTGCCTCGCAGGAGTCATGTATTACATTATCAGCTCCTTGCTGCAGTGTCAGGGTGTCGTGCCTTGCAGGTTAGCAGCTTTGGCAGAGGAAATGAAACCCAGTCAGTTACAGCAGGATTTACAGCGGACCTGCTGCTGCAGGAAGTGGTGAAAAGGTGATTGATAGTCTGAGGCAAAACTCTACAACAAGAAACAGGATGTATGGTTGTTATTTTACACCCATTCCCACCTCTGCCTTCCCCCTTCTATTTGAAGTCACTCTACTTTTTGTTCTCTCTGTTGGGTCAGGCACTTAGTTCTGGTAGTGCTGACTTCAAACACCTGAGGAAACGGCTGGCCCGGGGATTTGAAGCTGATGTAGTGTGCCTGCTTTATTAGAGGTGTTCATCTGCATCATCCTGATGGTTTTTGTTGATTTTTGTCAGCTGAGTTACAAGTGCAAAGTAAAGCACATGTACAGGCAGAGTATCGAGCACCTTCTGCTATCCTGGGTGCATAAAGCCACCTGTGGAAGGAAGATGCTGTATCGCTGATCTGGACCTGATGCTCTGGGCTCTGTTGGTTTATCTCCCTTTAACAGACAGGGAGAAAACTAAAACAGTGGTGCTGTATAGAAACTTAATCCAGCAAGCACATGCTGCAAGGTTCACTGCTGAAGACACAATCCTGAAAATGTTTCTTCTGAGATCCTTTTCCCTTGCTGCACACTGCAGAAACATCAAAGTGGCAGTATCGTTTCTGGAAGTGTCACCATGGACTTTTTTAGAGGGATATTGTCTGGCTGTGTGGGAAAACTTACCCAAAATAATGATGATGAAGATAAAGAATACTTTTTATTAAAGAATACTGTGGCATCTACTGTTGCAGTGTTCCTTCAAAGAAAAAAGTTGTTTGTGAACCAAGCAAAGAGTAGGAATGCTTAAGAGTCGTGTTCTCATTATCAAATGGCAAAGTTGGGTTTGTGAAGTTAAATAATATATCTTGTTCTTTGTTAAAGGTCAAAAAAGTTGGCTGCACTCTCTGAATCCTTGCAGAAAACCACACTCACCAAGTGCCACGTGGGATTTGAACTAGAAGAGCTGGAAGCAGCAGCAGTGCTGGTACAAGAGGAAGAGCTCATACTGAAAGCTGCTGGCACAGTTTCCAAGCAACAGCTGCCTTCCTCTGAGCCTGAGACAAGTGACTCTGAAGAATCGAGCAGTACTTCATCATCTGAGACAGAAGGCTCTGATTCAGATGAGCGAGAGTCCTCAAGCAGTGAAGATGGGAAAATAAATTCTTCACAAGGCATGCTTCAAGAGGAGAGGACAGCTCCACTTATTGACTGGAATGGATTAAGGCAGGGCACAAACACTTCGACGTTTGAGGTTAGTGAGGAAAAATCAAAGGTTTCTTTGCAGTCTCCATCTGTTCCTGGAAAATTGATAGAAGAATTAGAAAAGCAAATGCACACTGCAATTAGACTTTCAGAACAGCCTGAAGGATTGGCTACTGCAAGCTGCCTTTTACAGGAACAAGAAGAAAGCTGTGTATCTGAACCTGACAGATTTTCAAATGATACTACTGGGAAGGGAAATTTCTTGGAGGTGTCTTCAAAGACAAACCCGTTGCTTTTGCTTTGCAGCACAAATGAAGGTGAGGACTAAAGGTCCATGTTAGAACATAGAGTGAGCCTCTTGTGTTGCTGTAACAAGGTGTTTCCAAGGTATCCTGAGCTGCAGGAAAAAGTTGATGTTTTTCTTTGTTGTGTTGAGGGTTTGGAGGACAAGACTGCTTGAAAAGAATTGAAATGACTGTGATAGATACCTTCATAATTAGATTTTTAGTTTTCTTCTATGAGTCAACAGAGGCTTGATTTGGACTCTGTATGTGGGAATGAGTAATTTCAGTAAACAACTAGAAATGGTTTTCATTTACACTTATTCTGTAGTAGGATGGTGTCCTAATCAAATACAACTGAAATGAGTTGTAGCATCACTTTAGCTACCTTCAGCTGTTAGCATTTACTTGAGAAATGTCCTTGCTATGTTTGTATAACTTCTTGCTGCATTTTTTAAAATTAAAAATACACAACAAAAAAAAGTTATATGTTAGAAAGCCTAAATTAATGCTGATAAATTATTTTTAAATATATATGTATGTTCTTTTTTTAAATATATATGTATGTTCTTTTTTAACAAAATAAATTTCTTTATCCTCAATGCAAGACAGACAGGTTATAGCTTATTTCTGTCATTCTTAGATAAGTTATTTCAAAACTTTTGTGACATAAAACTTTTATGCTGGTTTTGAAATGCTTCCATGTGTGGATGTTACTGTTGGTCTTTAAACAACAGAAATCCTAATTATTTTTTCTTTCTTTCTGCAAATGCTCTTAATATCACTGCAGTAATGCTACCCAAAATGACAAACAATATGGTAACAGGGATCTTGAGGACTGAAATGATACCTGCACTGTCTAGACCTGGCCTTGGTATTAGTCTGTCACGTTCCTTTGGCCATCTCACTTGCTGCTTTTTGAATTATTAAGTTTAAAATAACTCAGTCATTGGGTTTTGTGCTATTTTCTGTCAGTGGTAGATAGGCTCTTGAAATCATGTTGCTGCTACAAATTATGTGCTGCTATTCAATCTCAACAAGAGGGTTTGAGAGGGGGAGGCAGGATGGGACAGGGACCACCAGGCTTGGCTCAGCAGTTGGACAAGACAGGAATGCCCAATACCCACCTCTGGAAGAGCAAGCCACGATTACTTCTCAACCTTTTCACTATTAAAAAGTGTATAAAAATCCCAATCTTAAAGACTTACTCTTCACCAATGCTACACCCTGCTGGAAATCAGCAGGCTAGCTCTGTTCCCGTGCTGACTCCTGTTCAGTGAGAGCTGCAGCCCTCATCTGCCAGTATTTTTTATGTTCTTAAATACCTACCGGTCGCTTAATCAGTCTCTGTGTTCTGCTCCCCAGGGGAGGAACCTTTCCCATCCTGCATGTCAGTGAGCACTTACTCTTCTAAATGCTAGCAATAAAATCTACAATGTGGCTGAAATTACACAGCATATGGCTGGGGGTGTGGGAATGTGCTTATGGTTTTAAAAAGGAAAATGTAACTCACCTCTCTTTCTCCCCAAATTACAGGTATGAACTCTGAAACTTCCTTCAGCTGAACATTGGCTGGAAAAAGCTAGATTGTGATGAGTTAGGAAATACACACTGTAAAAAAGTGATAGGTGTTGGTGTCTGTAATATCCCATGTCTTTGGTATCCTTTTATTCCTTCCATTCTCCCATTTTATGGCAGATTGAGGACAATGTTTTTCTTCCAGCAGACCTGCTTGCTTGTTGGCCATGGCTGCCTCTCCAGCAAGGGCAACATCTGTTAATCTTCTTCCCCTTCTTGTCCAGTGTTGATGCTCATTGTTACCTGTTTGCAGAACTCCAGTGGTTGGGGATAGACAGTGAATGCTGGTTTATATACTGATTGATAGCAGCTTTATGTGACCTTTGTAGTGGTGCTTGATGGTAGGGGTGGGAGGTTTTTCTGTACAGGGTGATAACATTTTCACGTGTGGCTGCATCACCACACCCAGAGAGCCCACAATGAGCAGCATCCTTACGAAAGAGAAACCTTCTCTGGGAAGCACACACACACTTTTAAAAGAAAAGTGGAGCTTGGTAACTTTGTGCACCCAAAACTGAGGCTTGCCAGATCCATCAACCACAAATGCTTAGGAGAAATTAAAAAAAAACAAAAAACAAACAAAAACCAAACCCTGACACCAGCACCCCACCCCCATCTCAATCCTGTAATCTGCTGTGGGTTCTGAAGGAAATGAATAAACTCCAGTGAGGAGTCAGATTTATTCAGAGAGTTATTTGGATGAATCCATAGGAATTGTTGTCAAGTTTTCCAGGCTGGAAATCAATTGATATATGAGGAACTCAATACATGTGGAGTCTGTTCCCTTGGTTTTAGAATTCTCCTTGTTTCTAGTGCCCCTCCTCACCCCATCTGCACAAACTTATTTGTAGCACAGCCAACACTCTGGTTTAGGGCATTTGTTGCTCATCAGCTTAATCAGTCCAAAGGGAACAGAATTGGAGTGTCTGGACAAAATTCCTACTGAGAATGTTTGAATATGAGCTGAGCCTGTGAGGGGAAGTGCTGTGGGATTTTTTCTGGAGGAGGAGAAAAGGGGTTGTCTAAGGTGTATGGAGTGCTCAGGGGAGACATTAAATGGAGCTGGAAATTAACTAGTTTAATGTTAATTGGTTAATGTTATGCTAGAGATATAAGCTGTCTAAAGAGAGCATCTCTGTCCCAGCCTTGTGTTGTGGCAGTGGTGCAGAGCTCCCCTGAAGCCAGCTCAGGTGGCCCTGGGAAGATGGTTCCAGTTAACATCCTCAGGACAGCATCGACCTCCATCCTTACCTGGACCCAGGCAGAGGCAAGGTCTCACTCCCACCCTGGAGATGTTTGAGAGCTGTCCTTCAGGAAGCTGATCTCCCTGGGTAAGTGAATGGCAGCAGCCTGGATTCATGTCTGGGGCCCTGGGGGAGTCTGTTCTCCATCCTCTCTGCTGCCTGGAGTGCTGCTCCTGCCAAGGATGGCAGGAGAGGGACCTGCTGGCCCTGCTGGTTCTCATGGGTGTGTGTGCCAGCCCTGCTGTGAGCTGCCTTAGTGTAACAGAGCCCTGGCTGAGGAGGGTGAAGGCAACCCCAGTGCTCTCAGTGCCAACACTTGGCAGCACTGGGGACAACAAGGTTCATGTGTGTGGAGGGGGGGCCCTTACATCCAGGAGCTGGCTCTGAAAGAGTGGAGATGTGTTGGGGAGACACTTGTTCTTGCAGTGCTCTGAGTAAGGTGTTCAGAGGAAGTGAAATCTGGAAACAACAGGTAAGACTTGGGGGTTTTCTCCTTTTTTTTTCTCCACAGGGGCAGTGTCTCACAGGACACTGCCACCTTTCCATGTCTTTCCCCAAATTAAAAAATGAGGGCTGAATTGATAAAATAATTGATGCCCCTGCTCCCTCCCAGCTTTTGTAATTCCAGCCAGCTTTCTGAAAAGTTTGTAAAGGCTTTGTCCTATATCAAAGGAAGAAAGCATCAATTAGACTTGATTTACTACTATAAATGATAAATGTGGCACAGAAATTGATGCAGAGCACTGGAGTGAAGGGGCCAGGCAACCCTCTGCCATCGACACAGCTGAATTTTGTCAGAGCCTGAGCCGACTGTCTCAAGGCTGGAGAAAACAAACAGGGAAACACATGTCAAACAGATAAATAGCTCTGCTGTTTAGAGCTCTCCACGGAGGCCATTTGTCTCCAAGATAAGGAAGAATGCACTCCAGAGCTGTGAGAAGATAAGCTGGGAGAACAAAATGAATGTGGAATTGCTAAGGGCGTACTTGGGTGTTCAGGGACAGAGTGAATGGGGTACTCCCTCCCCGGGGGTCTCTCCAGGGAGTGGGGAGCAGCAGCCAGGGAAATGTGGAATGTGAACCTGCAGAGTTTAATAGAATCATAGAATCATAGAATGATTAGGGTTGGAAGGGACTCCCAGAGGTCATCCAGTCCAACCCCCTGCAAGAAGCAGGGACACCCCCAACTAGATCAGGTTGCTCAGGGCCTCATCCAACCTGGCCTTGAACGTCTCCAGGGATGGGGCATCCACCACCTCCCTGGGCAACCTGTTCCAGTGCTCCTCCACTCTCACAGGAAAGAACTTTTTCCTAATATCCAATCTAAATCTCCCTCCCTCTATTTTAAACCCATCACCCCTTGTCCTGTCACAACAGGCCCTACTGAACAGCCTCTCCCCATCTTTCTTGTAGACCCCCTTGAGGTCCTGACAGAGCGCTAGAAGGTCTTCCCGGACCCTCCTCTCCTCCAGGCTGAACAGCCTCAAAGATACTTCAGCATCTTCACAGCACACAACCAAATGGTATTGGTGTCAGTTGTCTTAGCAAGTCACTGGTTTTAGAAGTATTTTCCAAGCCTGTCACTGATCAATTTCTCCCCTTTTTAGTGGGAAGTGGGCTGCAGCCTGTGGTGTACGTGGGCATGTGTGAGGCATGGTTTTGTGCTGACACAATGAACGGGGTTGTAGTGCTGTGGTACCCATACATCACACTATTTCTATATTCTTAGGTTTTGGAGAGGTGACAGTACGGTTTCCATAAATGCTGCATTTGGAAACCTGACTTAGATGGTGTCTGAAATGCATCTGGTAACGTTGGTTTCTATTTCATTAGAAGTTTTCTCATACTGAAAAGCTGTGATACAAGTTGGCACAGGGAGGGAGGGTGTGAGGCCAGGAACAAAGGCCACATCCTTTAGGTGAGGACCCAGATGTCAGCAGAGCTCCATGCTGGAGGACAGCTCTGACCCAACAGCAGGTCCTTTCTGTGGAAGAAGCTTTCTTTGGGACAGCAAGTCCCAGGTTTGTAAGCTAGCAAGGTGGGCCAGGTGTAGCCTTGATAACCAGTAACCCTGGCTCTGCAGCCAGGCCCTCACTTTGCTGTTGGCAAATTGTTTTCCTTGGTTTCAGGGAAACTGGATCTGACTCAGGAAGGTCCAGGGAACACAAACACAGTGAAAAGCAATAAAGCTCAAATTGGAGAGTGGAGATTTGTCTCTCTGCTACTGGCTTTTGTTGAGCAAGGGCAAGAGGCTAGAAACCTGCGATTCTTGATGCATTCTGAAGTATCTCTGAGCATCTGGGTGTCTGACTCGGGTGTCTGAGCTGTGGCTCTCACCCACAGCAGCTGCTCATCTAAACCCCTGAAATTTAGACAGACCTGGCCAAAATTAGATGCCAGAAAGCTCTTCAGAAAGCAACAAAGGGATGTGTCTGAAGGCTTGGCTCTCTGTTCCACTCTGCATGGCTACCTCTGTCAAACAGACCTCTTGGCCCTGTGCCCGGGGGATCTGTGAGGCCTCATTGCCACTCAAACGGTACTTTGGTGGCCGTCTTCTGGAAAGCTCCTGTTCTCAGGGGATCCCCAGGCAGAGCCTTGCCTGGATAAAACCCACAGTGTGTGCAGGGCTGTTTCTAACCCTGGAAACAGATCCCTGGTGTTTCCTCTTGGCAGGCAGATCACCTTCTTTGAAGAGAGCAGAAATTTAATAGCCCCTCTCATTCCCATTGGCAGTTTGTTTCACACCGCTCCAGTCATGACCCTGGTCAGCACAGAACCACCCCACATGCTGAGCTGCTCTGGGAGGTCCCATGTCTGTACATCACTCCCCTTGTCACCTCACCAGTTCAGAGAGTGCTTATCCACAGCACACCAGCTCTTTCCATCGATACACTCTACTGCTCATGCTTCTGTTCTGCCACTCCGATACGGTGAGACCACACCATCTCCTGCCTTTCCTGGAGTGGGAGCTGCAAGGGGTGAAGGAGGAGAGGAGAGAAGCTGCTGGGCCAGGAGCACAGAGTCACCTCAAACAAGGTTGTGCCTGGGGAGCGGAGGGAAGGGAAGATTCAGGTTTGGTTGGGAGGCAGAAGCTTGGCCTCTGCCATGGGCAGGGAGGGCCACTGCTTGCAGTGAGGACTTTGCAGCCTTCACTTGTGCTTTTCAGCCTGGAGTCGGTGGTAGGGTGAATGGCAGTAAACACCCTTCTCTCTAATCACAGATGTGTGAGAGATTCAGGAGTATCACTCCTAAATGGTAACGAGATGTTAAGGCATAAATCAACTGACTATCAGGAGGGGCACAACCTCTGTTCCTGTACTGCCAACAGCACAGGTGGTGGCTGTCTGCCGCACCCTGCCAGCCTCCTCTCCTCTCCTCTCCTCTCCTCT
>VXBZ01006559.1:122944-164956 GCA_013399135.1 Heliornis fulica
TGGGTGGCACGTGGGGGTGGTCTCCAGAGAGCTGGGCACGGCCAGGGCACCTGAGCTGGGACATGGTGTTGCTCCTTGGAGAAGCTGGGAGCTGCAGGGCAGCCCTCAGCCTCTCTCATAGCATAGTTGAGCTTAAGGGTGCCCCAAAGCCCTGAGGAAGCAGGTGGGGGGTGGGGAGGCATTGCATGGTTGTAGTCCTGTATAAAGCTACGGTTCTGCTAGGAAAGCTCCCACACATCCTGATATGAGTCTGTGAAGCCCTGGCAACTGGGGATGTCTCCCACCAAAATCCAGTGGCTGTGGTGGGGAAGCCAGAGCTGCACCCCACAACACTTGGGGTTCCTCACAAGATAGAGACCTGTGACCTCTGCAAGAACCAAAACCACCGTCCTATGAAAACCCAAGATGGGAGCTGTAGGTGATGCTGGGGGGTTGGGGTGCAGGGCAGAGCCCTGTGGGGCATCTGACCTCTCCCCAGCCCCTTGATGCTGCAGCTCAGGCTCAGCTATTCCCATAGGCACCATCCCCATGCCCAACCCACGGCTCCCCCGGTGCTTTCGGATGCTCCAGGGTACGGAGCAGCACGAACATGGGACCAGACCCTTCCCAACTGGCTGTCAAAAAGGATTATTTAATCTCAAATAGCTCTCAGTAGCCTTTTTTTTTTTTTATGTTGTTGTTGCTGTTGTTTCCTCCAGTTTGTTTTAAGGAGGTTGCTGAGTGTGAGAAAGCAGGAAGCGGTGTCAATAACACAGTGGGTTTTTTCATTTCGCAGACACCCTTTGAACTCCTTTACTCTGCCTCCCCTCCAGTTACATTTACACACCCTATAAATAACCTTCCAGGGCTTTGAAATGCTTTTATTAAAGCTAAAAGGGATTTTTTTTTTCCAAATCCAGTGTTATTTTCTACATTATCTGTAGACAACCTTCAGAATAATTATTATAAATGGCTTTAGGTTTTAACCCGTTTCACTGCGTGTGCTAAATGAGAGGGAAAGCCGTGCATAAAAGCAGCAGCAGAAGCTTGTGAGGGTGGTGCTTGATGTGATGGGACCCTGCCAGCCCCAGATCTCCTGGCAGGCTGTGTCTGTGGGTTGAGGGGGATGAGGCTCAGCCTGTCCTGGGACCTTTCCTGCCCACGGTCCTCAGGGACAGCTGCTCAGATGCTTGTAAGTTCCTGCATGAGCGCTGGGTGTCTGCGTCCACCAGTCCCTGCTCTCGACATGGCCACTGGAAGGCACTGGGGGTAGTACTGGGGAGTGAAGGGACATGGGTGGGATTTGTGGCTGGCTTGGTGGAGCGAGTGGAGGTCCACCTGTGAGCAGATTCTCCTGAGTCCAGCTCTGCCTGAGCCCCTGGCAGATGCACGTGTCCCCAGACCCTGGGAGTGGCGCTGGGACCGATGTCCTCACGCCTGGGAGGAGTTCAGCACAATCTGATGTTCAGAGGGCGATATTTCTGCTGCTTAGTTGTTACTTCAGGCTTCACCTTAGTAACTCCTGGCTGGTGTAAGTCAGAGAACAGTCAAGCCTTGTGTAGCAGCTCTCTGCTGCCTGCAGTGCTGGGTGTGCTCATTCTCCTGGGGGAGCAGCAATGCAGGTCTTGCAGGAGAGCTTTGGGACACCTGCTCCTGGTCCAGCACGGTGCAGCAAGTTGATGACACAGCCACCCTTATGGCTTCTACTGACCTGCATTTCTTCCCCCAGATTTTTGGTATTAGTCATTCACTCGAGCTGTGGCTTGAAGAAGGGCTCAGTGTTGAGTTCTGCTACTCCTGGAGTAGAGCCACTGGAAAACCACACGGGCCCATTAACACAGCTCTTAACGACAGCAGATGAAGCTTTCTGGAAACTTAATGAACCGTAAGGTAAGACTCCTCCCACCGGTCCTGCAGCCTGCAGTGCTTATCTCTGCCTCTTGTCTCGCTGAACGATGAAAACCTGTTCACCATCATCACTCTTCAACACTCTGTATCTCATCAGGTTGCTGGGGTGAGGGCTGGGGGTGTCTCTGCAGGGCCTTCTGGTGAGTGTCCCTTGTAGCACCTCACCGCAGTTTCTGAGGAGGGATGTTGTGACCCTGAGGTGAGGTGTGGCTGCTCCCATCCCAGGTGACCACGTACTCTGTTACAGCATTTAACAAGCCCTGTGCTTAGTGAGAGTTTAAGGTTTGGTGGTGGGACATCCCTTAGCCAGTGTCTGAGGCTGTCCTGGCACTTGTCACCTCTGCTGATGCATCTTGTCACCAGTTTGAGCCTGGCCAGGCAGCCACTCACATTTTCTGGAGCAAAACAAGTCTTTGACCTGCAGTTTAAAAACCCCACAATACAAAGAGCTGCTTTCTTTTGAATCAAAGAGAAGAAATAAGCAGGAGATTGTGCTGCCTTGGAAGTCACCACGTGGTCTTGCTTAATTTGGCTTCACTGGCAAAAGTATATTCCTTGTTGGGGGAGGGATTTATAAAGATGTAACTGGCTTGTGGCATTAACTTGTTAAATCTCAGCAGAGATGAGTGATGTCACGTTGCCTACACGGGGTGGGCTGGCTGGATGTGCCCAGCTCTTGTGGCCGAAGCTCCACCATGTGCCGTGGATGGAGATTGGCATTTCAGAGCAGGTTAGCTACCTCATGTCAGCCTAAAGTCTTCTCACTGAAGACCAAGGAGGTGGCCAGAAGCTTGTGAGTCATTTAGAGGGCCTAGGAAGTTATCACTTCTCTCCTGCCCTCAACTTATTGATTGCATGAGCAATATTGCAAAGCCCAGGTCAAGGTGATGTGGGAGCTCTGCAGAAACCATCTTCTTTGCATTGCTTCTAACAATAACCAAGTTTTCTCAACTGCTTCCCCCACCATCTGAGTTACCAGTGGCCCCAACTCCTTGGCTGTGAAACTCATCACTTACAGTGGACCTGAAAGTGGAAGAAGGATGAGTCTCAAAGTCTGGAGGTGGTAAAACCCCCGTGTTATTTTGAAATAATTTAAATACTTCTATTTGCAAGCCATGTTTTTACCCCTTGCTTTAATATCCACAGATGTACATTTCAGAAGCAACATCCAGCTCCTTGACATGTCCTGTGAGGCTACAAAGTTGTGAAGTCTTTAATGTGATTTTAAATAGAATAAACTGCTGTAACAGCAGCACTGATGGATCAGATGTTCTCTAGTGCATATACACATATCCCTTTGCAACCAGTGTAACTGGTTTGAGCTGGGAGATTCTGGTGAGGTGAACAAAACCAGACAAGACTCTTGGAGAAAACGTTATTCTTGCTGAAGTGTAAACCCACTAGTCCCAAAATACTTCCCAACACGGTGTTATTGGGGCAGAGTGTTTCGGAAGAGTGGAACTGAGGAGGAGGTTTTCTGGCCAGGGTGCTGTAAGCCTGGCAGGTCATTTGCTATTCTAGATGTAGCTGGTGCAGGAGAGCACCAGCAATGAAGGGCATTAGCTAAATAAGAAATGATTTAGTGGTGATGGCACTGTTGGTCTGCGTATCCCACAGCTGCTAAATTTCAATATAAGCTCATAACTCTGGATGCAGAAAGAAGTGAACATGCACAAGAGACTGTTTCTGAGCACATTCCCCCCTCCCCTCTCCAATAAAGGCACAAATAATAGCGTATTTTTCAAAGTGCAAAGCGCTTTACATTGCAAATAGTTACATTAAATTTACATTTCATGGGTGAGTGGCCGTAGCCGCTGCCTGACGCATCCTCGCTGGTGACACTCCGGCACTTGTACGTGATCTACTGCCCGCTGGACCGCGCCTGCCTGGGCTGTCCAGGACTAGAGGTGCCTGGGAGCAGAGTGCTGCTCCACAAACACCCACCACAACCTTGCCTGCAAAGTCAGAAGGTGCAGGAGAGCAAGGGGGGGAGGCCAGGTGCTGGGAGGAGGCCTTGTGATGCCTTGTGCATCAGTAGTGATGGGACTGATGGGCAGGGGTGGGGCAGGGAGACACCTCCTACAGGTTGTCATTTCTTTTTCTAAGGTAGGAGGCAAGCAGCTCACTTCTGCTCTGCTGCAGAAAGCCTGTGGAGACTTGGTGCTTTCCCCATAAAGGTCAATATACTCACTGTCCCCACTTTCTCTGGAGATAATGGATGCCATGCAAACTGTGTTGAGTTCTGCCTGCCACAGGAGACATCTTCTGCTGGTCCTCACTGGGACATGTGGACCAGCTACTGTTATCTCAAGGAGAGACCTCACTCCAAGCCCCTGCAAGGAGGTTACAGAGAGGTGGGGTCGGTCTCTTCTCTCGGGTAACATGTGACAGGACAAAGGAAATGGGCACAAACTGCCCCAGGGGGGACTGAGGTTGGACATCAGGAAGAATTTCTGTCCTGAAAGGGTTGTCAGGCCTTGGAACAGGCTGCCCAGGGCAGTGCTGGAGTCCCCATCCCTGGAGGGATTGAAAAGGCCAAGAGATGAGGTGCTGAAGGACATGGGCTAGAGGTGGACTAGGCAGGGTCAGCCTGGGCTTGGACCCAATGATCTTAAAGGTCTCTTCCAACCCAAGGGATTCTGTGGTTCTGTGGGGACAGCTGCATGCCCTCCTGCCACGGGTGACCTCTGTGTTTCATGTTGGTAGAGACAGTTGTAACACGCTCCGTCGGGGAGCCCACGGCTCAGCGCCGTCCGGGCAGTTACAGGCTCCCTGATATTCCTTAGTCAGGAACATTCCCCTCCACCTCCTTGTCCATGCCAAGAGTTGCTGCTGTGCCTGAGGCCACCACAGGAAACCTGGGTGCTCCCTGGGACTGGATGGGTGCAGGAATGAGTGTGAAACATGGCCATGTCCCTCTGGTAAGTCCCTCTGCAGGGATGGAGCAACTCTTATCTCCTCCCCCACCTCCCCCAGCAGTAAGTGTGTGGGATTTTTTCCGCTCCTTTCTTTGCTGATCTGCAAAGACTTTTCTGTCTGGTCCCTGCAGTGACCTTTCTGCTCAGCACATTGTTTTATTCCTAGTCTCAAGTTTCGTTGTTTGTCATTTATCTCTGTTGGCTTTGGCACCTGTTAGCCTGGAGTATGTGCCTGAGTCACTCGTTACCTGGCAGGGATCGCTCCTCGTTAGTCTCTGTGCTGGCACTCACTGTCCTGGCAGCCCGGCGGTGCTGCTGCGTGAGGCCAGACTGTCACCGCTGGGATTGCGACCATGGAGAACGGGAGGTGACCGGAGAAACAGCGCCGAGGTCTGGTCCCATCTCTGGAGGGAGCTGTGGGGCAGGGATGTGCCCATTCCCCAGCCTGGCCCAGGCATGGGACAAGCAGTTATTCCCTGTGGGATTTATCCTGGGGTTTTGGTGCCCACCCTCACAGAGTCCAAGCCCTGTGGGTTTGCAGCCTGCGCTGCAGCCGTGGCTGTGCTGGTGAAGCTGCAGCCCTGCTCCACCGACCGGTGGGGGTTTGCTCTTTTGCCTTTGTTTGTGGGCTCCTGGGAATCTCTCCTGTTTTACTGCTCTCTTTGCTCGCTGTGCCTGTCCCCACAAGCAGTGCTGCAGCACCACCGTGTCACCGAGCCACGCTCCGTGTCACCAAGGTGCTGCATCACAGGACCAGATCCTGCTCCAAGCACCATAATTTCCAGAATGGTCCCTCTCTGCAAACGATCCCAGGCAGCACCTTAATAAACTAGTTCCATGTATAAAGCATTTAACTGTTGTGTAATTTCCTGGTAAGCCAGCGGGTCCCCTAATAAACGTCGGAGTGTCGTGCTGGCTCCCTGCCAGTGCTCCGGCATCCCGGGCCAACTGCTGTGCTGCAGCTCGTAAAACCCTTCCCGTCCCCCTCCCCGTGCAAGCCCTGTGCAGGGGCACACAGCCTGGTAGGGGGTCCCTGGGAGCTCCCTGAGTCTGACTTGAGACTTGTCACCCCATGCTCTGCGGGGAGAGGGTGAGAGCTGGACAGTGACACTAGGCCACATCCCCGTGGTGTTTGTAACAACCAGTTTTTCTCCCCGGGGTTTGGACACACAAAACCTTTCCTTGGGGGTCAGAGGGTTTCTGGTGTTTGTGGCAAAGCCATGGGAAGTATCAACAACTTTGGGGGTTTTAGCTGTTTCTCACCTTTTCAGGCAGGAGGAAAGCATGGACTCATCCCACCTCTGAAAACCCAACCAACACCCAGCTGGGAACCGCTGGAGCCTGGGGGGGTGAGTTAAACCTCTGCATGCTCTAAACCCAGGTTACAGTTTAGGGGCCTGACTCAGACACCTCAAACCTTGGGGATACTTCTCCATCTGTGGTGTTCCCATGAATGTCCATCCCTTGTGACATGATGCCTGGCTGAGGGCACCATGACCAGACAAGGTGCTACCGGGGTGCCACAGCCACCCAACCTAGCAGTCACCGGCCATGCGTTGCCACCAATGTGCTGGCCAGCTGATGGAAGCACGCCGGCCGCGCCGCGTTTGAACTGGGAGGGAGGTGGGACTGGGATGCAGCTTCAAAGGCTCTGAACCAGTTGCCAAGAAGTTCAAAGTGGCAGTGTGAGGCTGAAGCGATCCAGATTGGGGGTTATTTCAAGGCACACGAGGGTCTTGATACGGTATTTTCTGAGCTGCTTGGACGGCGTTACGGCGTTTGGAAGGCTCTCCTGGCCGGGCTGGCTGCTTGGCTTCGAAACAGGTCGTGTGTTTGCTGCAGACCATCCACCCAGCAGATGCAGCGTGCTGATGGGATGGGCAGCAGCCCCTGGCAAACCCAGAGGAGAGGGGAGGAGGGTTCCAGATGCTGTTATGTGTGAAGTGAAACCAGCTGGAGACAGACAGACAGACAGGCAGGCAGGCAGGCAGGCATCCCACGCTGGGCTGTGTGAGCCCAGGCTGGGCAGTGGGGGCTCTCTGGGGAGGAGGACAGGGAGAGGAGGACATGGGCTGTGTGAGAACACCCAGTGTTTCCCATCCAGCCTGTGGGACAAGGGGACTGTGTCTTATTCGAGTGGCTGTGGGACTGGGCAGACTGGGCACGCTGCTCTGCCTGGGTCTCCTGGGCTGGGTCCAGCATGGAGAGCAACACACTGGAAACACTTCCCTGCATCTGGCATCAGTTGTGATTGTCCCATTCTACTTTTCTTCAGACTCTCAGCATCTCTAAAGCAACATCTACTGGGGTGTGAGCAGAGATCACGCTGCAGAAGCTGCCTGTGACTACCCCGTGCCTCACCCCCACCAAAACACATTGTGAGGGAGATTTCCTGAGCACACCAGGCCCCGTGCAAAGTCCACTGAAGCCGATGAGTTTTTCTGCTAACTTTGGACCCTGCCCTTTGGCACACATGTCCGAGGGCTATAAGAAGCCATTAGTGCCCTTTGTGTAAGAGAGGGAACTGCTGGGAAGCCCTTTGAGCTCTCCCATCTGCAGCATTTTATTTAAATACTGGACACTGTTGTATCCAGGTCTGTTTGTTGGGGAGGTCAGATAAATGCACACGTGGGATCCTGATTTCTTACAGGGTCTCTCACAGCATTTGAAAGGCCACACTGGCCTGGATCTGCTCAAGAAATGCCCTTGTGCTGGGGGTGATTTTAGTCTCTTTGGGTATTTTGTGCCAAGACAGATGAGAAGTGAGATCATCCTTCCACAGATTCAGTGCTCGCTGGAAGGGTTCCGTTCTCCTGGGACTTTTGTTAACCAAAATTGGCTTCCTGGTGGGTGGCACTTCTCAATTTGGCAATTCCTACACCAAATGCACAAGAAGGTAAAAACCTGTGGCAGACCTTCCCCTAGAGATGCTCTCAAGCCCTCAGCTTTCTCATTTCTCATCAGCCAGGCAGTGAAGTGCACATTTCAACCCTCTCCACATTATGGGGACATATACTGGCCCTTCCAGGCAAGTCCCTTCCCAGCAAGGGAAGATGCCTGAGCACCCACTCTGGTGCTCTGCTGACCCACAGCATTAGAGGGCTTGTGGCCACCACACAATTCAGGGCTTTATTCACTGGTTTGTGCAACACCTGCTTGTACCTTATCACTTGGTGTGATTTTTTTCTCTCTTTCCAGGCAAGCTGCAAATCAATTCCTTTGCCTTGCTTGTCCCACAGCCCTCTGGTACCACTTCTGTAGGTTTTGTCTGGACACACCATCCCATGAAGAGAACAATCGTGGTTTTGTTTGAAATCCCTCAGAAGACAACCAGTTATACATAGTTCCTTATTTTTGGTTAAGTGGCCATCACCTCCTAATTGTAGTTTCTCTTGTTTTTAACTACTGTACTCAATTTACAGCCTAATTGCCCATACCTTGTTTGTTTAATGAAGCTTATATAATGATTCCTGTGATCTTCATGAAACGTTGCACGGGGATTTTATTTTTCACTTTATAAACTGTGATTTTATATTAATGTTTTATAACCTCAGGTTTCTAATCATAAAATCATAAGGAGTTTAATTGATTTGGTACTGGCCATGCCCTGAAGTGTGCACATGTCAGATTGATTCAAATTGATCCAGTGTGTTTAAATAAAGCTCATGCCAAAAGCACGTAGTGCCTTATGCTACCAGATATTTGCCCACAGCCCTCTGGTAACTTAATTACACTGCCATTTCCCTATAATAAATCATTGACTAGGACATGGGGTTTATGTGTGTTTGTTGTAGTTAGAGAAGCTGGAGAAATCCCCTGATCCTGACAGACAGCGCTGACACAGCAACCAGTTCAAACCCATTTGATGCTGGTGCCATGACGAGCGCTGCGGAGAGCTGAGGCTCCGGTCCCTGCAGCACTTGCAAGTGTCCAGTCACATCCATGTGTCTCCTCACAGCTTGGATTTGTTTGGGTACCCTAAGAAGCTCCTTTTGCCATTTAAAGAAAGGAATGAGAGGTCAGAGAACGTGATGTTGCAGAGCCAAGCTGAAGATGGCAGAAATTGCCTCTGATTGCGAACTGAGCGGTCAGCCTGGAAACCCTGGCAGTCCTCTACATCTGATCTGCCTGGTGTGACCTCTGTGCATGGACCTGCAGCATTTGTTCAGGTCTGATGGACCCAAATGGTATCAGATGGCAAACACCGAGGTCTGTCCCGCTCAGAGGCGCGCGGGGTCTGCTAAGGCTGCAGTCCCCAAGTCGGTCCCTCGAGCTATAACTGGCTCTGCCTCCCACGAGATGCTAAATTTGGTACCTCTGGCTGAGGGATGCAGCAGCTATTCCTGCTGTTGGGAACATCCAAGAAATACCCAAAGCTCATGAGTGGATTAACCCTCATGGCAGAAACTCTGCTGAGCGGGGTGAAGCCTGAAGGTAAGGTCGTCATCAGCCATTGGAAATGCCCTTTGCAAAGTCAGATGTGACCCATGCAGCACAAGATGCAACATGCCTGACCAAATACCTGAGCCTGCCTGAGAGGTGCTCAGGTTGTACCACTGGGGGTGTCTCACTGCAGACCCCACTCCTCCCCTGGTGTCATTTACAGGCTTAAAAAAAGCTCAATGGGCTGAGTAATACAAGTTTGTGAAGGAAAATGATGCCAGTTTAATCTAGTTGGCCACAGGTTTTTGTCTTTAATTAGACCTCAGTATTACTACTGGATTTTTATTTATTCTTTGGATGGATTAATAAAATAGTTACATGTGTTAGCTGGGATGGATGAGCAGGGACAAAACACAGCAAAGTTGATTATGGTGACCAGCACTGAGCTGGCTACAAGTAACAAAGTCCTTATCTTCAGCAGTTTTTCCCTCAGAGACTCGTCCTGATCCTCTTTCTCCCAGCACCGCTGGCTGGGTGGCTGAGCTATGAGATGTGTTCATGCAAAGATACAGAAAAAATAAATAAAAAACCAGGTGAAGGCCAAGCCCCTGTAACTATGTCCTAGTGCAGCCCTCCCCTCTCAGCCTTTGCTGCCCAAAGAGCTGAGTGACTTCTCCTTCATCACAGGGGTGAGAGGTTCTGGTGCCCCCTTGGAGCCCTGGGCTCTGTGGTTGGCCTGAGTCAGCAGAGCAGGGCTGTAGTAAAATGCAAAACCCTAAGCACCTGATTGCCAGGTTTTGGGGTAAGCAAGGTTCACAAGGAACCTTTGTAGTTGATTTTCCCAGGATCTGGAGTCAGACCAGGGCAAGGACCTGGCACTCCACTGTGATTTAGAAAGTGCTTTTTGATCTTCAGGTGATGGGAACCTCGAGTACGACTGTGCCTGCCCGCAGCTCCGACCGGCTTCCATCGCTCCACATGCTCTGAGGCCGGGCACCGCTGTCATTAACAGCACTGGCCTTATCAGAGAGGTTTGTTTCTCTGCCAGAACTCAGCCCAGTCCCACACATCTGGAAAGGAGTCACAGATGAATATATTTTATCTCAGTTTTCAGCTTTGGGAACACATGGAGCGCCGAAGGAAATCGCTCTGCCGAAGGTGCTTAAGACAATAAGAGAAGATGCAGAGCTGCTGCGGATTTAATGTTTTTCCTCTCCCTGGATTCCTTTCTTGTTGGGAATGGTGCTGTTAAAAACATTTGCAACTTTCCTAGCAGGAGAGACCCACGTAAATCCTGGTGTAGACTGTCATAACTCCACAGGCCAAGCAGAGACATCGTGCATCGATTCCGGGGAGAATTCCCCACGGAGCACTCGTGCTCACGCTACCCGTGTTGAGGTAGCCCTCTGTATTCATTGTGTAAATCACACACCTCAGAGCTGACTCGCTAGTAAAATACTGGAGCTCTGGAAATAATGTGCATTGCTCTCAGGAGAATATTTTTTATCAATTGGCCCATAAAAGTTCGCCAAGGAATTATGCGAGTACCAATATATCTCTTACATCCTCCCACTGATGATAGCATCTATTTGGTGGAGATGAGATTGAATTTTAATTTGTTCTCTTTCACACATGCAGTTTGATTCTCTGGGTGTATAGATGGAGCTTATGTAAAACAATGAGTCTTCTGGGCTTTGGTTATACACTTCTCATGGCTTGGTGGCATTGGCTGAGGGCAAACACCGTGGGCCTTACTGTGCCCAGCCGGCTCCGGACACAGCCTGCCTCGTAATCACTGCTGAATCAATTGGAAGGGACAGATTCCCCTGGGTGGCTGTGGCAGCCATAGGTCCCTGTAGCACCATCCACTGCCCATGCTCTGGCCTTCACAGCGCTGCAGGCAGCGGCTGTCTCTCTATGCACGGGCTGCACCAGCCTCTCGCACCTGAGGACATCTCCGTGCTGCTGTGATGGCCCCTGAGTGCTGGTGGGGAAGTTGCCCACATGAAGCCTGGGCTGCTCTGACAGCAGCACTGCTGGGCTGCTGCTGTGCTGCATCCAGGCAGGCTGTGATCCCAGCAGCACTGGTGTGCTTTGGATCATGGCAAACCTCTGGAACAGCAGTAGGGCAGACCTGAGCCTCGGCCCACGTGGCTTTGTGTGTCCTATGGAGGGTCTGGGGCTGTTGGAGGCATCAGGGGGAGATTCTCATGGATGGTGTGATACAGATGCACTCCACTCACAAGAGAGAAGCAGTAAAGGATTTCACTAATGACCAAGTTCAACGGTGAATGTGGCGGTGCCCCAACAGGATCTGATGGTGAGGTACACTTCACTGCAGAGAGACAGGGCAGTCAAACTGCCAGGGAGACCTTCCCCTTGAGTTGTGAGGTTCAGAGATGACCCCCTTGCTTTGAAACTCCTTCTCAGAGAGGAGTCTGGGTGCAGCTGGACCCAGTCCTAGTCCCAGACTGGGTCACTGGTTTATAGCTGAGGGATTACATGTGCACAACCAACACTAGACTATCAAACTCTCAGTGTGCTTATTCCCAACTCACTCACCGAGTATCCAACACAGTAAGGACTCTCTCATCACAGGGGACTAACCTTGATGTCCCCCCTCAAAAGAGGGTCCTGGTGTGCAGCCATTACCACCATCACTGGTGGTTATCACTTCATCAGGGTTCTGGGAAACAGAGGTCAGGTTGAGGGGGACAAGCACACCGTCACCAAAATGCACGTCATGGGGACAGCTGTTTCTGTGGGGGTTGTGTCTGGTGGGACAGTGAGGAACCAGCACATGCTGTCCTCCTGTGGAACCTGACAGGCAGTTGGGGTTGAAGACACAAAGGGATGGTGACACCCCTGAAGCTGGTGAGGGTTGCCTGCAGCAAAAGGGGCATTGCCCAGCCAGTGCCTGGACCCCAGCCACCCCTCAGACCCCAGCCTAAAGCCAGCTGCCTCCAAAGAGTTTCTCCCTGAGCCCATCCAGGTGTGCACCGAAGGTGAGGTCGGCAAGAGCCATCTAGAACAGGGCACTGACAGCTCAACTGGAAATTACACACTCCCTTCTTTCCCCACTGCGGGGAGAGCACCGAGATGCTGGAAAAAGACCCAGCCACACTCCTTGGTCCTGGCTCTCCCAGCTGAATTGTGTGAGGGCTGGAAGGGGCCGAGCAGGGGTTAGGCATAATGGCAGCGTGAGGACAGGATGATTTATCCCAAGTCACTGCTCGGCAGGGGGATATCTGTATCTCCACCGAGCCCCACGGCCGGCTGATAGAGCACAGCTCTTTCTCCCATGATAAGTGCTGGGGGCAGCATATATAACTCTTGCAGAGGTTTCCTGCTAACCTAAACAGAGATTCTGCAAACTTTATGCACTAGGAAGATAAAAGGTAATGAGACTCCATACATTTCCTGGCCGAGCTCCTTCACCAACCTTTCAATTGCTTCCAAAACGCCCTCTCGTAACCTCTCCATTAGAAATAGATTGGAGGTCTTAATTCTCCTCTTATCACAGACAGCACCCTGGGGAGAGAGCCATGTCCTTCCCCTCCTTCTCTCCAGGAGGGATTTGCTTCCCGGTGAGGTTGTAACCCGGAGCAGGGCCTGTGCTTCAGGCTGTAAGGCACAGGGGCGGGGAGGTGGCAGGGATTGGTGGCACTTCATATATCTGCGCTGATGGAGAAGAATTAACGACACCGGCGTGCATTGAAAGCAGATGACTGTACTCCTGAGGGTGGGCTATTACATTTTATTTATCATTTAAAAATAATACATCTGCTGCCCTTTGAAACCTGCTGAAACCCAGCCCCACTGGTATGTTCCTTAATTCACAGAGAAGAGCAATCTCTGTTCTTCATTAAACAACGATGCCATCAGCTTTTTTTTTTTTTTTTTCCTTTTTGTTCTGTGGTTCAGAGCTCCTCAATTCTATTTTATGCTTCCTGATTGTTTGAAACCGTGGCTGGTGCTTGGCATGCCCACCTTTCACTGCTCCCCAGTCAAGCCAGTGAACGCTTTGCTTACACCCAGTTCAGTGCTGACTCAGAAACTTAGGTCAGATCTGGAAGCAGCAGTCCAGCTTCCAGCACTGGATTCTGTCATTCCCGGTCTCTCTGCCTCTGTAGGTGAACAAGCTGAGGTAAATGAGCTGGTTCCCACCCTTCAGTGTTTCTGAAGCAGCCCAGGAGCAGGTGTGTGTCCTGCTGCAGGTGCTCAGGGTACCCACGCTCCACGCTGGGGCCAGCTGGTGGGTGATACCTGCTGCTGGTGTGGGCTGGAACATGTTTCACATAAATCCACACCATAAACCTGTCAAGGCTCTGGTCAGGCTGCTGCAAGGTGAGCACCCTGTTTTCCTGGGACTCTCGGATGAGCAGAAAGTGCAAGGCGTGCTCTGCACTGCTGGGGGGGTGACACAGGGCTCCACGGGACCTCTCCAGCCTGCTCAGCCGTCTGATGGGCTGGGACCAGCACAAAATGAGGCTCCTGAAGTTCTGAATGGATTTATCAGACTGTGCTGCTCAAATGGCTGGAGAGCGTCTGCCCGGGGCCGTTCTGACCCTTACTGGTTTTCACTCACTCCAGACTGGCAACTCGACCTGCTCCTCCCAAGGCATTGCAATGCAGGGAGCAGTGCCAGCCTGTCACAATGGCTGTTGATCTCACACGACTCTGAATTGTGGACAAGAGAACGGCTCCATAGCCTGGCTGCGCCCTGCGGAGAAGAGAAGAGGCACCAAGGGGCCGGTGGGCCCTGCTGAACCATGCGCGGTGGGTGCCAGCCCGAGAGTCCCTCACTGCCAGGGCCAGGCCTCCACATTAGAATCATAGAATCATAGAATTTTTAAGGCTGTAAATGACCCCTAAGATCATCCAGTCCAACCATTAACCCACCGCCACCAAGTCTACCCTTAGACCATGTCCTCAAGCACCGCATCTCCCCGTCTGTTAAACCCCTCCAGGGATGGGGACTCAACCCCCTCCCTNCAGCCTCCTCGTAGGGCCTGTTCTCCAGACCCTTCCCCAGCTCCCTCAGCCTCCTCGTAGGGCCTGTTCTCCAGACCCTTCCCCAGCTCCCTCAGCCTCCTCGTAGGGCCTGTTCTCCAGACCCTTCCCCAGCTCCCTCAGCCTCCTCGTAGGGCCTGTTCTCCAGACCCTTCCCCATCCTCGTTGTCCTTCTCTGGACACGCTCCAGCACCTCAACATCCTTCTTGAAGTGAGGGGCCCAGAACTGAACACTTTGCTCCTGTGTAGCGTGGATTGAACACTCTGGGGGGCTGTGCAAAGCACTGGGGGCACGGGGGCTTCCCTTTCTGGGGGTCTGTGCCCACGGGCACAGGGTCTTCCCTTTCTGCACTTCTGGAGGTGCAGCAAGGGTTGTGTAGGTGCTGCAGTGGATGTCGGAGAGCGCCTGTTGCTATAACTACAGCGCTCACGTATCCAGCACGTGCGTCTGGCAGGCAGCGCTCCCAGTGTGGCACAGAGCAGAAGGGTTTGTTTGCTTTCATATTTATGGTATCAATTATGGTGAACTCGTGTCTTGAAACCACATTCTGCTGGGTTTGGAGCTGTGTTTTGGAGACCCCAGGAGAGGCTGGATGGATCCCCTGGTGTTTGGGCTGCTACCCGGATGGGAGGGGAGGGTGTCCTGTACCCACTGTGCCCCTGAGCCCTGGCACGGTGCTGCCCCAAGCCACAGGGCTTGTCTCCAGCTGCAGGCAGGTTCATTCCCTGGAGCCATCACAAAAAGAGATGTGTGTCTGGGACAGGGCACTGAAGCGATGCTCTTCCAGCACCTTGAGGAACCAGGACACCTTTGGTTTCATGCTGTAGAAGGTGCTGCCACAGCTTCCTCTCCAACTCTCTAATATCCTCATGCTCACCCATCGTATGAATGCAGCTCCTCTCCCTGTCTGGGGGAGACACAGTAAGAGCAGAGCTGACGGGAGTGGACAGTCCTGTCCTCACCCCTTGCCTCCCCCTTGTCTCCCACCTGCCCAAACATGCTGGAAACCCCCTGCCCATCCCTGCCATGACTGGTCTAGCTTGGAGACCTCAGCAATCAGATCAGACTCCTGCTCATGCTGGTCCCTGGGATAGAGTTGGTTTCTCCTGACAGTGCTGTCTGATCCCAGCGATGTCTGATCATGATGCTCTGGCACAGGTCCAAGCTGGCATCTCACACGTGGCCTGCTCTAACCCCTCAGTCCCAGGCATGGTGGGGGATGTTCTCCTGCAGGAAGAGCTCTGTGGCAGAAGGAAGAAGTCAGTTCTGTCTTTGCAAGTGGTTCGTCAGGAGGGATGGCCAAAAGCTGCCATTGCTTTCCATTGCCTTTCTAAGCTGCAGCAGCCTGAGGTGAGAGGAGAGAGAGAGCTTGCAGAGTCACTCCCAGGGCTGATGCACCCCAAAGTGCAGCAGCTGCTCAGTCCTCCTCCACCCCAGGGGGGTCAGCTGGCTGCGAGGGATCAGAGGGCACAAAACCCTCTGCAAAACGTGGCCATGCCAGGTCAGGGGGGGTTGGGGCAAGTTTTAGCATCAGCTCCTCCTCTCTGCTACAGCAGCACTGAGGTGGTCACTGCACAGGACCAGACCCTCTTTGGGAGACCAAAGGTTTCCTGGGCTAAATAAAGTCTCCAAATTAACCAGCTCTGTAGCTTGAGGAGAAGTGCACCCTCTTGCTGCCTCGCAGCCAAGATCTGAAATGACTCTGCTTGGCTAATTTAGCCCCTGCCCAACTAAATATTTACAGGCCCTATTAGCTTGTGCTAAACACGGAGCCTGTGGACTTCTCAGAGCCTTTTCAGGGCAGCATCCAAGGCAGGCTGCCAGCAGAGCAGGCTGCAACATGTGCAGAGGGTGCTGGGTCTGGTGTGGGAGTGCCCAGGGTAGGGGAGGTCTGGTGGCAGCCAGCAACTTCATTTTCCTCCTCTCCTTTACAAGGAGGGAGGAGGAGGCCGTATTGGGCAACATCTTTCAACTGCACCTTGAACTGAGTAATAAACCTGTGCTGAGGGATTCGTTTTTGGTGCCTCGGGGCACCGCTCGCAGGGGAGATGTGGGACATAAATTCCTCTGTTGGGTCAGGCTTTGCAGTGAGGGGGGGAGTGTGGGGCATGGCCACTGCTCCAGTCCTCCTCCTCCATCTGTGGGGTGACCTTGTGTGTTCAGCAGCTGTATGTCACAGGCTTGGGCTGGGGGGGTCACCTGCCACCCACTGCAGGAAAGCGGTGGCTGAGAGGCTTGTTGTCCTACTCAGGCAGGGCTGCACTTGCATGCACAGGCAGGCATGGGATGCACATCCATGCATTCGTGCTGTTTGATGAGCTGGACACCGTTTATAGCTGCAGCACCCTGGAAATGGCAGCAGGAATGGGTCTCCCTGGGCAATGCTCCTATGGGATGCAAATCCTGGATGAGGGTCCTGGACCCCATCCACACCAGCAGCAGAAGGCTATGCTGCTGACCCCTGGCACCCAACCATGCACTGGGGCAGCTCGTGCCCACGCCTGTCCCGATGTGGCAGGGTGGGCAGGGGAAAGCCAGGCACAGAGCTGGCTGTCCTCTCCCACTGGGACCAGACACCTCGGGGCTGTGGGCTCCTGTCCAGCCTGGGAAGGGAGAGGCAAGTGAGGATATGAAAATAAAGACAATTTGTGTGGTGTGGGCGAAGGCAGTTTATGGAATAAACAGCTACCAGAGCTATGAAATGGCTCCAGCTACGGTGTAATATACTGCAAGCTGAGGGAGAGCGTGACAGAGTTATCCAGGGATCAGTGACTCCCTCAGAATTTATTAATGGCAAAGGTTTGGTATTTGAGAGTTAATTGTCTGCTAGACCCAATGCCACAGACAACACATGACTTATTTTCTCTCCTCAGCTCTAAGACACACGCATGCTGCTCTCTCCCCTGCTCTGAGAAGGGATATAGCACCCTCAGAAACTGCTGGGGGATTTTAAAATGTCATTGTCCAGCCTGGTAAGTTGGAGAGGGACCCACGTGTGCTTTCAGCATCACGACTTCTCCTGCAGCGCCGCGGCAGAGCTGGCGCCACGCAGCACGCCGCAGACACGGGGAGGAGTGTGCAAGCGTGGCTGTGACACAGAGATGTGTTCATGAATGTAAAAGAGTTATTTAGCAAACTGCCAGAACTGGAGGCTAGCTGATGTTAAATGGAGCAGCTGTTGGCTTCTATTTTCCTCCAGCAGCTTATCAGAGATCATCTCTTCAATCAAAGGCACTTAAAAAATCTCTGACAATCAATTCATATTCTACTCTGTGCTGGGGAGAGAAGAAATACTAATAAAAGACCTCCCATGATTGCCTCTGTAATTTCCTTTGTACAAGATAAGTTTAGGTCCCAGTTCGTAAAGTACAACACATAAGACATTAAGTTGTTGTTTTATTCAGAAAAATCTTCCAGCCCCTAAAGAATTCAATTTTGTGATTCATTAAACCTTTATTCCACGTCTCTATATCACACCCTTTGAATATATAATCCCAGACAGGCTCGATTGGTGGAAAGATAATCCTATTTTTAGCTTGGAAAAACATCTATACAACAGCCAGGAAAACTTTCATAGCAGAGGAAGGGACAGATAGAAGATCCTGTGACATTAGGGTAACAACAAAACACTCGTTAAAACTGATGGCTTTATAGTAGCTAACTGGAGCCAGGGAAAAGCCCGTTCCTAAGTACTTGAATGGTACTTTGTTGTGTCGTTATCCCTTATTATTCATGTCCTTGAAGTATCTCCCGCAGGAAAAAAGCCCACGATGGGATCCCAATGAGATGAGTGAGACTCATGCTGCCAGCGCAGGGGGACAGCTTGAACATCCAGCTGGGCTATGGGAGGAAAGGTGACAGTCTGCTGCTTGCTGGGGGTGTGAGACAGCTCTTCTGCCCGAAGGAGCATAGGGGAGGATCCCGAGGGGTTTCGGGGTTAAGTGACTCTGCTCTGCCGCAGCCCCGTTCACCCTTTGCTCCGCAGTGAGACACCTTGCAGGCTTCCCGCTGCTCCCATCTGGGCTCTGCTCTTGAGGAATGAGCTGGGCTCTAGCAGTTTTATTGCCTTTTCACCTTGGTTGGTGTCTTGACAAGAAGGCTGGTTTGTAGCTGACCGCCCCAGCGTGCTGCCAGGATGCTTCAGGGAGCCGGGGGAACACATCGATGGGGAAAATGCAAAGTCAGCGGAGAGCAGGTATCAGGTGAGAGATATTCCCTCTGTCCAGGTGTTTGTGTTAGGAGACAGTCATCTGGAGGAGCTGGCTGGGATTTAGCTCTCTCTCCTAATTGTGAGTAATGGGAAAGCAGATGTTTAGGGCTATATTCAGCCAGGCACTCGGGTATCTAACTACCACTCCAAGGTTTGCAAGCCCCAAACACACATCTTCAACTCCCTTCCTCCAAAATCTCTACAGGGATGATTTTTTCAGGAGGAGTTTGGTTTCTTTGACTGTTGTGTTGTGGGTTGGGTTTCTTTTTTTCCCTGAACGATGTTTTTTATCAATTAGAGATCAAACAGAGGAGCAGGGAGCCAGGTGTCTGCCGACAAAGTTGTGCCTGCAAGGGCTCTGCTGCGGGCAGGCTGCTGCCGCCCCAGACCTGGCTCCTGCTGCCCCAGACCTGGCTCCTGAAACCTCCCCAGCTCCTCGGGGCACGTTCAGGTATTTCCTCTGCAATTTGAATCTCTGAACCGAGTAGCATTGGGCACATGGGCACAAACTCCACGAGTATATATAGATATACACATCTATAGAGCCTGGGTGCTGCTGGGCTTGTTGGCACTTCTTCAGATTAAATGTGAGTGTTTTAAATAAGACCTGAGGTGGCCAGGACACCATGGCCACAACCATCACCTCTGTCTGGTTCCTTCTCCAGCTCCAAGAGAAGCTGGATGGGTAATAAGGGAGATGCTACCACATCCCTAGCACTACAATGCTTTACACTGCCTGAGCGCTGGGGCTGGGGGGTGCCCAGCTCTCCTACCCTGGCCAGGACCACCTCCCTAAACCCCCAGGATCCCTGTGCACCCACTTCTGCCTTGCTTTCTCCCAGTGCTGCTGGGAACAGAGCTGTTTGTGTCTCCTGATTGATGGTGGGCATAAAACCCTCCTGCTGAGACGAACGTGGTTTATTGCTCTGTAATTCATCCCCCGGGGGAGGTGGCTGCCCTGCGCCCTGACCGTGATACCCGGTTGTGGTGATATACAGCTCGAAGGCCACCAAGTGCCCTGCAGTCCCCAGCCATACCCCATGGTGGGATGGGGCTGGTAGGGGTATATGTAAACCCCCCAGGGCTGCAGAAAGGGTTTGGTTTAGGCTGCTCTGTCTGGAGCTCTGCCATGCACAGTGCCAAGGGGTGTATATATATATGTGTGTGTGTATATGTGCACTCATCTGAAGACCCTCTGCCCAGTACCACACGTGGAGGGTGTCCAAAATCTCCCAGTTAGCCAAAAATTAACCTCTGGGCCACGCAAGGGGTGGCAGCCTGTGAGCATCTGCTGTCATCTGAGGGCAACAGGTAGCAGAGCCAGCCGCCAGGCAGCGAGCGCCGCGTCGCCCGCCTCTTTTTTCCACGGGGTTTTAACGAGGAAGCAGAGCCATAACTCACCGGCAGCATCGCCACCGCCGGCTTAATTGGTCTCATCTCACCAGCAAAGATAAAGCTCATAGCTGAGTTCAGCCAATATGTTCTCCATATGGAGAAGAAATGTTGCTTTTGTGTTAGCCATGTGCTGAAGCAGGGCTTCTCTTTTTATTTTTTTATTTTTTTTTTCCACGGGGTTTTAAACTTCAGTGTAGCTAAGCACCAGTCATTAAAAAATAGCTCCAGCTATGAGAAGAAGTTATGGTATTTATAGGCAGTTAAAAGAAATCGCTGCTTCCCATTTAATGCTCCAGTTCAGCAAATCACTTAAGAGCACGGTTAAATTGCGGCGTGTGATGAATCCTCCCCACGCCGGGCAAAGCATGTGCGCACCTTCCCTTGCTGGCAGAGGGACTCTCAGGAAGGGGAGAGCGGCATTTATGGGCTTTGCTCGGGGCTGGGCTGAATCAGGGCCGGTTTATTAGCAGAAAACGAAGAGATTTTACATCAAAGCAAGTGTTATTTATAAAGAGCCGCGTTCCGCTTTCTGATGACAAGACAGTTGTGAGAAGTGATCAAAGGAGGTTGGGAAGTGAAGGCGTTCCTCGGGTGGGACATGGCAGAGGACATCCTCAGCCACTCCGGCTTACCTGCTCGCCTCTGCTCACAAGCTAATATTGGCATGGCTCCCAAACGCCGTGCTCACAGGCACCTCTTGTTTGAATAGTGGTATTTAACATAACAAACACGGTAATCATTGTATCAACACTCGTGGCTGGGAGGCTTTGCATATCTGAGGAGGGTTTCTGCCCCGGGGCTGCAGGGAGGATCACTGGTCTGGGCATGGTGATGCTTTGTCCCAGGGAAGAGGGTGGCAGGGACAGGGGGTGGCAGAGGGTACAGGACAGAGGTGCTCAGCAAATCTCTGTCCTTGGCAGCACCCCTGCAGCAAGTCCCAGCGGAGCAGCCACAGAGGCATTGAGGGGGACACAGGGTTTGGGAGCTGGTGGCTGGTCCCTGCATAATGGCAGGACCTGGCAGCACTGCATCTATGTAAGGGGCATCTCTCCTCAGAGATGATCTCAGCCAGAGAGGCCTGGGGGGACCTGTGATGCTCATGCCCAGTGCGGGGAGCTGTGGGTCATCTCCCCAGATCCTGATGCCTCTGGCAAAGCTGAAGCCTGGATTAAAAACCTGAAGTCTGAATTCAAAAGCCAGTCCCAGAGTGAGGATGCAAGGGACAGGGACAGGGAGGTGAGGAGGTACCATGGGTGGTCCCAGAACCCAGCTCACACGCTGCCTTCCTCAGGGACCTCCCACCACATGGGACAAGTCCCCAGGCCCAGGCAAAGGGTTCATTTACCTCCCAAGAGGAAGATGGGGAGTGCTGGCTAAGCATTCTCTAAGCATCAATAGCTCTTGCTCTGCTAATTACAGGTCAGGGTGCCAGGGCTGTGGTGGGAGAGCAGGCACAGAGGGGTGGGAGAAGGTGGGGAGGGAAACCAACCTGCCCCCATGCTGAGCAGCAGTGGCAGAGCACGTTGGTGAAGGCTGAGCGTTCCAAGCCCACCCCATCTGACTTTGTCTGTCCCTTGCAGCAGGGATGACAGAAGAAGGAGCATTTCATCTGCAAGATAACTCCCAGCTAGTGCCAGCTTTCCTCAGAACATAAATTCCTGGATAATCTCAGCTCATCTTCTTTTACTTCCCTCTCGGGACTGAGGTGTGGAGGATCAAGTTCCTCTCCCTCCTTCCTGGAAATGCAGCTTATCCAAAGAAATCCCGTCATTCCCTAAAGAAATGGTGTCCACAGCACCAGTGGTCAGAGCTGATGCCCATCCTGGCCAGCTTGGAGTTGGGAGTGTGGCAGCTGCCCAGCTCACACGCTGCCTTCCTGCCACACTGGGCTGTGAAAATGGACAGCCACCAGCACCAGCCTGGGTTTCACTGGGGTTGAGGTGAAGTTTGATTGCTTCCTTTGCAGAGGGTGGTAAGGCTGTGACCCAAAGGCTCGGGAACATCTCCGCTTCCTGAATCCGCTTCCCTTTGAACGCTTGATGCCAAAAAGATTAAAAAAAATGAAAATAAAAAAGAAGCAGAGGGATCTCAAGACATTTTGGTTTCACCACGCTGGTGTCAACACTGCCTGAGCTTGTAATCGTTCGTGTTGGAGGCAGCAGGGCAGCCCTGCCCAAACCCGGGTGGCTGGTTGGGCAGAGCCGCTGTGGGCTGCCTGGGAGGGATGTCTGCATCCAGGGCCACTCCTCCCTCAGACATCTGTTAAGGCTTTGAGCCCTGGAAATCCATTATTAAAAACTCTCTTTGACTTCAGCAGGAGCAGGATTTCATCTTTAGTCCGGGTTTTGAGCTGAGAAGGGATTTCAGCTTGGGGAAGCTGGGCTGGATTAGTCTTTTGTGTATGGGCTTCAAACATCTTTCATATTCACTTTAGATTTACCTATGTTGAACCAGGAAATAAATAATGTATATGGGAAGAAGGGTAATGCATTGTGGCACTGAAACCCTGGAGATGGCTGAATAATAAATAAAAGCCTTTTATCAGTGGCTTATGTCCTTGCTGGCTGAGTATCAAGCTGGGCAGACAGAACAACAGTGTAAGGGTGAAGGGAGAGAGCAGGGAAAGGCAGCAGGAGCACAACAACTCTGGGAAAGCCCCCGGAACCCCCGGGACAGCAACGGGATGCGAGCGGCACTGCCAGCCTGGATCAGGCCCCTGGGATCCGTGGTTAGCAGCCACTCTTGTCCCCAAACACTGCTGCCTAGCACCATGCCAGTGTGTGCCCAGAGAGCAGTGCCATGCCTGCAGGGTGGTGCTGTGACAGGGTCACTCATCGTTTTACATGGCTCTATCACATGCAAAGCTCAGTGCATATGTCGGGGTTTTGTCCTGTAAAGCAGCGTGTCACCCCCTTGCAGGTGTATGTGACCTGTTTTCAGGCAAGCACTGAGACAGGGCTTGGAGGGGGTTTGCTCATTACAAGGCCAGGGTGGTCCTTATGAACCATGGCAGGGGACTGTCAGCACCTCCAAACTTTGGAGGGAATTCAGTTCAGAGTGACCAGTTTATGGAAAAGCGTTAACTCCTGACCTCCATCACACCTGGAGTCACACAGGGAATCACAGGGGCTGTTCAGCCTGGAGAAGACTGAGAGGGGATCTCATCAATGTTTATCAACATCTGAAGTGTGGGAGACAAAGGGAGATGACCAACCTCTTCTCAGTGGCCTGTGGGGACTGGACAAGGGGCAATGGCCACAAGTTGGACCACAGGTGGTTCCATACTGATGTGAGAACTTCTTCATGGTGAGGGTGATGGAGCCCTGGGACAGGCTACCCAGGGAGGTGTGGAGTCTCCTTCTCTGGAGACATTCAAGATCCATTTGGACACTGACCTGTGTGACCTGCTCTAGGGAACCTGCTTTGGCAGGGGGTTGGACTCGATGATCTCTGGAGGTCCCATCCAGCCCCAACAGGTCTGTGATTCTGTGACTCTGTGAGCAGTGTGTGCATCCCAGCAGCCGCTCAGCTCCTTCAAACAGAGGATGCTCTGGAGATGGAGCAAAGAGCTGGCAGCTACAGGCACAGATCACTTGTCTCCCTGAACACCTGTCTCCAAACCTTGTAACTGCATTGTTCCTATTTAGGCTGCGGCAAAGAAACATGTTCTCTACTTATTTGTCTCCTCCAAGGAGTGATGCCAGGGGGCTGGCAGGTTTCTGGGACCTCATGCCCTCATATGTTCTCCTAGATGGTTTGGCCTCAGACATCTGAGAGATAGGGCAAACAAAGGTTCACCTCAAGGTTCTCCTCAGGGAAGGACACACAGGGGGATGCCAGACCACCTCCCTGAGGAGAGAAAAACAGGGAGGAGTTTGTCTCCCTGAGACCTGCTGAAATCCAGATCTTTTGTGCAAGCCTCCACGGCCGCTGGAGTTAATCGATGCCATTTGTTTGCCTTTGGGGCAGAGGGTATCGATCCCTTTTGTCTCCCTCCCTCCTTATGTGATGCCAGGTGTCTGAAACGGGTCCAAGTTGTGCCGGTGCCAGGCCGAGTGGCAGCTGAATTGTCACCTGGGTCACGTAGTTGCTGTTGGAAATGCACAATAACCTCACAGCTAAGAGAGAGAGAGAGAGAGAGAGAGGAAAAAACACCAACCCCAAACAAACTCTCCCTGAGCAGCTGTCCAGCAGCCCAGGAACAGTGTCCCGACCTGCTGCTTGGAGGGGGTGTCCCCATTCCTGGGGACACGGGCATCCCGTCCACAGGGGCTGTTTGCTCTCTGGGGTGCAGGTGGCTGGGGCTGGCTCTGTGTGGGTGCTGCACCCGTGGGAAGTGGCTGTGGCTGCCAAGCTGGGAGTGCTGCCTCTGGGGTGGCTTTCCCTGCTGTGGGACCACTCTCCTCCTCCCAGCAGCTTCACTCTTGTCCTTACACAGCTTAAAGAAATTCCCCTTTCTGGCTCTTTCTACAGCAGGTATGAGCTCTGAGGAGGATAACTCAAGGGGCCACGAGTGCTGGCTTGTGAGCTGGCTGAGCCTTTGCATTTGTCAGGCTCCCAGCAGGTTTTGTGCAGGGGCTGGAAGGACAAGGGTCTGGGACCCACCCTGTGCACACAGATTGTCACCAGTGGACTTCCACTCTGTCCAGCCACAGAAGGGAGCAGGATGAGGCCACTGGTTCTGTTTGAGTGGGTGCCCTAAGTGCCTGTCTGTGATTTCTGTGGCCAGCCATGCACATATACATCTATTGAGTTCAGAGTGATCATATATGTATATATATACACACACACTATATCCATGTACCCTGGACATGAGCTGTGGGGGGCTGCAGCAGCCTCCCCTCTCAGGCTGTTGGATCCAGCATGGTGTTTTCCTTTTTTCCTCAAATCCAGGGCTGTGCCAAGTCCTTAAAAACATGTAGTAGGTGCTAGAAATAGTGACAGTGATCTGAAAATCTGAATGCTAAAGAGTAATTATTTATCAGTTCATTTGTGCCATGGTCATTAAGGTTACACACGGAGCAGCTTTCGAGGCAACCTGGAGAAGCAAGGGAGGGCTCCATACAGGACAGTGACAGTCACAAGGCTGCTGGAGATGAGGGGTTTGTGCAAGGTGATCATCATTAATTTCCCAAACAGCTAATGAGAGATAGTGTTGCTTTCAGCACTAGCAGTGGTGGTGAAGCCAGTTCTGGTGGTCACTGTCACACCAGCCAAGCCTGAGCGACCAGAAGACTCAGCCTGTGCAACTACACCTGGGATTTCCCTCCTGTTTGAGCAGAGGGATGATGTGACAGCACCTCAAAGCATCCAGCCTTTGGATGCTGCTCACCTCTCAAAACTGGCAAAGGCACCTGTGAAGCGCTCAGAAACCCATCCCTTGATCAGGCTGGATCCGATGGGAGTTGCCTGCACACCTCCAGGAGCAGAGTGAGCACTGAAGTAGCCAAGCGTGTTATTCCAGTACAGAAACCCTCCGGAGCGCCCCTGGAGGGCTGAAGAGGCAGGTTTAGTGCCTCTTGATACACAGCAGAAGCATTCATAGAGAGCAAGGACCATTTATCAAACACCTGAAGCACACGCCTGATGGGAGCCAGCTGCATGTGTTTATACTGGTGCCCTTGCCGGGAGAGCAGAGACGGGTTTCATCCTCTGCAAGGGAGTGCTGTGTAAGCTGTGAGTAAGTGCATTTGGACTGGGGCTGCTGGGCTCTGGCCTGTGTCACTCGGTGTGATGTGGTGTTACAGGGAGTCAGGGCTGGGTTGTGAATAAATGGGCAGGGGAAGCTCAGCATGGGCAGGTCCCTGAGCCCTGGTGGGCAGAGAGCAGCTCTCTGAGGGGGTTACACCAGGCTGACTCCCATCAGTCTGGGTAGCAGGGGAAATCCCACACCAAAAATGAACTTTCTCTAAAGCAGCTGGGCTGCTCGGGCACAGCACTGTACCCAGCACTCACATGCCTTGAGCGCTGCTTTTCCTGTGGGAAATAGCAGAAAAAGTCCTCCTCCTGCTGGAGAGCTTCCAATTTCTGTGTGGCTGGGAACATCTCTTAGCAGAGCCAGGTATCTCATCGCCACAGCCTGGCCCTGGGTCTCCGTGCTGCGGCAGAGGGGAGATGCGCAGCCCTCGGGAGGTGCCTCCCGCAGATGTGACGATCCCAGCCTGATCCGCGCTGCCGGCTGCATCGTGTCCCCAGGCTGTAAGCGGGCGAGGGAGGAGGGGCAGAGTGACACACGACCAGCAACACCCACAGGCGCTGGGGCTGGTCACCACGTTTGTCTTCTTGCTGCTCGGTCAGGCATCGAGTAACACGGCCGCTCTCTAGATGGGATTTCAAATCCTGTGCACACGTTATTGCCATTCACCAAAAGGTATTTTGACAGGGCTCTGTGATACAATAATTAGAAACAGCCACTTAAAATCCACATCTGAACGTTGTGGAATTGCGGTTCAAGGAGTGCAGGTTTGCTACAGACACTGGATTCCTAAAGAACAATTTCCCACACCTAAATAATGATGTTTTCCATCATGTTACATCCATTAGCTGTAGCTTGGCAGTTGCATCCATCATAATATGCTATTTCAGGGAAATAAATGAGTGTATTTTTCTCTGTGAGAACCAAGGCAAAAATATCTTGCTTCTGAAATATTGAGCAGGTTTGTACAACTAGACCAAGTGCAGATTATTAGTTTAATACATCGATTCAGCCATTAACATACAGCATGGACTAGTCTGCTTTCTTATAGTCCTGTAACTTCAGAACTAACATTTTCCTAGTTACTACTTATTAAGTTTGCTTTTAAACTATGCAATTAGCCTCCCAGCAATGTTATTAAACAATATCATGACTCCACCAGAACCAGCCTGTCTGTATTTATAGCTGCTCCCAATAGCTGAGGCACTTTTCAGTCTCCTTGGTCTTGGGAGGACGTCTGCTTTCCCTTTGCTTTTTAAAAGCGTTTCAATTGAATTTCCCAAGCCCTTCCCTGCCATGCCCATGTGCCAGCAGGTCCCTGAGTTTCTGTTTCCAGAAGGAGAACTTGGATAGGGCACTTCAGAAGGAAGAGGGATGCAGCTCCAGATACTTCAGCCTTCCCTGGTGTCTGTGTGCCATTGATGGGACAAGCATTGACATTCCCATTGTACGCCATCAGTGTCACTTCTGCTTTGCATCGCAGTGGGACCTGCTGCTCGGGTGGGACAAGCTGAGGAGAAGGAGTGGAGGAGCATTTCCCTGTGCCCTGAGCAGCACCCCTCACGTGTGGTTCCCTGGGTGTCCCTGTGTGGTTGGCCTCTCTCATTTTCCCATCTGTCAGCTGGAAATGAACGCTGCTCCTTGTCCACCCCCGTGAGGATTAGTAGCCTGCAGGGCTTGCAGCACGCAGGGACACCAGGTAAAAGCTGCATCTTACAAGCCCCCGGGGCCTCACCCAGCACCTCGGAGGTTGGTGGGACTTGCAGTGGATTTACCACCCACTGGAAGAAGGAGATGGACCATCTGGAGATGATTTAAAACCTGCCCAGGCTGCAGCTTAACTGCATCCATGAGGCTGCTGATGCGAAACTGCTCCTCGTCTGGGAGGAGGAAGAGAGAGGAAACAGTGGCTTCCAGATGCTCCCTGCTTCCCCACTGGTGCTACCCAGCCCCTCCAAGCATCATCATGGTGCATCATCTGCTGGGGTGCAACCAAATCATGGGTGAGGTGGACAACAGGGAGTAGGAACGAGGAATTAAATATACAGCTTCCTCCCAGCTCCATCCGCTGGGAATCCTTTCCCTGATCAACAGCGGGTAAAATAACACACGGGGGATTTTAGGGAGTTGTGATTCTGCCTCGCTCTGGGACTGACACCCAGGTGATGCTGTACAGAAACGGGTGTATTGGTGGATGGAGAACCCCAGGCCAATTGATAAATATCCCACAAACAGCAGAGAGTTGGGAAAATGTGCCAGTGAGACATCTTCAGAGATGTAATCACAGGATATTTAAAAAGCTCGACTCTCAACAAGCCTAATCAAAGGGACGTTCCTGCAACTCAGCTACAAAGCGAGACCGCACGCTGTAACAAGGAGTGCTAATCTCAGGGGCTTTTACAGAGGATGAGAACAAAAAATGCTCCTGGGACAGTGAGAGCAGACACCAGGCAGAGTGAGAAGACAGAAGCTGGCTCTGGAATCACCACCTTCCCCTCGCACACCCGGTGCTGATACAGGAGGTGGGAAATAGCACCAGCATCTTCTGCTTCCAACAGTGCCGCTCCTCCTGATTCCTAAAGCAATAAAATCGGCCTTTAGTCAACCACTGCAAAGTTGCATAAAGCATATTTGATGGATTACACCTATCAAAACTTTTAGAGGGAGGAACAGGTACAATTAACAGGCTGCGTACAGGATCTTCTCCGCAATTTTTTCCTTGACATCATCAGTAATTACCTGCACTAAACATGCTGCTGCTGCGCGCGGGCTTGTCAATCAAGAGGCAGCTCAGACCCAGAGCATCATAAATTCACTGTCATAAATTCTGCTGCCAGATGGAGAGAGAAGTGCTGTCAGAGGGGTACCTAGCATCCACAGGGTTCCACGTCCCTCCCCATGCCCTTGCTGCTGAGGCCGGGGAAGCCAATTACTGCAGAGCTGTGCCACACACATGCCGGTACTTCCAGCTCCCCAGAAGAGCCATCCCACAATTACCTTATGTGAGCCTGGCAGTTCCCTCCGCTGGAGAGATACAAGGTTATTAAGCAAATATGATTAATGAATAAAAAGAACCTCTGGCACGCTGGAATGAGGCTCCGAGACCTGCCGGGCTCCAGGAGGATTTGCCAGCTTGTGCTTTGGGAACTGCGTCAGGTTTCTGCAGTAATATGATTAACACGCTGTGTAATGGGCTAAATCCATCCCAAGTGTCCCTCCAGTTAAGCCTCTGCCTGGACACCTGGGATGAATTTGGCCCTTTTACAGGGAATGCACTGACAGAGCCACTCTGCTGAGCTGGAAGAAAGGAGGGTACCAAGTTACTGCCTCAGCCGCGGAGCGCGTGGCAAAAAGGATGGAGAAGAGGGATGGATCTGGAACAGAGCAGAGGATCCCAGACCAGCCCCTGCCACTCTCCTGGAGCACAGGGAGGGCCAAAGGGTTGGGGCAGATGTGTGCTGAGCCAGTGTGCCTGTGCTACTTTGCTCTCCATCCCCGTGACCACACCACAGTATCTCCTGGCCAAAGCCATGGGACTCAGCCACATGCTCATCTGCTGTGCTGCTGTCCCCAGCTCCAGAAAACATGGAGCTGCCAGAGCTTGCCGGCTGGAGGAACGGGAAGGATGGGGAGTGCTGCCTTCCTTATCTGCAGGGCCAGATTGTGAGCAGCTGTGGGCAGATAAAGAGCGATGGAGATCGGCTGGAGGAAGGCATGTGCTTCCCCTGCGGAGCAAACTCTCTCTCCATCTCTCCATCTCCTCTGGCAGCAGTCAGGCTGCCTTCTGGGCAGGGAATCTTCTCCGCTGCAGGGGGAAAGCAAGAGGATGCATGATGTAAGAGCAGGAACTTGAGTGACTGACTTCAGCTTATTTGCAGCCTTCTGCTTTATCTCACCTTATCGGGCTGCTGCAGCTTCCTACCTCCCCACGCCTGGGGTGGGTGTCCCCCGTGGAACGGCAGCACGACCGGGAGCAGCCCAGCACAAGCCACAGGCTCATGAGTGAGTTTTGCTTCGGTGCTGCAATGCTTTCATAGGTAGGCTCTGTCCTGCTGTAGTGTCCTGCATGGCACTGACCACAGTGTGATATTTCTTACCCAGTGCAGTTTTGGGTGGGTGAGTTCCATGTTTGTGTGCTGTTTTAATAATCCCTAGCAAGTGACTCTGTGTTCCAGCCTGGGATAGCTTCATGTGCTCGTTTGTTGTGGTCCCTCACAGTTTGCTTAGGTCTTGTAATTACTATGTGATTGTGAGGAATAAAGTCATGTAGGGGAACTGCCTAGAATGCGATTAATGACAACCAGACCTTGTTAAAATCCCATTGCCACACCAATTCCCTACACTTACAGAACCTCACCACAGTGTGAAAATTGATATTTATGCTGAGGAGTGTCAATGTGCTGCCCGTGCACCGTTCCCTGATTTACTGTCCTCTGGGGTTTGGCCTCTGAGCCTCTGAGACATGCTGCTTCATCTCTGAACCCTGAAAATGACATCACTGTGCACCCAGACCCTCCAGTGCTGAATGTGATCACAGCACTCACACCGCTGGATTCTGCTGGTGGTCAGCCTCCAGCTCAAAGTCACTTGATTTCTTGCAGCCCTTTTCCCTGCAAACTTGTTGAACTGCATAAAAGCAGCCAGGTTTTGTTGGATTAGAAGTCGGTGGTGGGCATGGTTTAAATTCCATCCTCTCAGCTTGTGTTCCCCTCTGTCCCGCTGGCTAACAGGAGGCAGCCTCAGCTCACTGCCGACAGATTTCCAAGGAGGCCAAACAGTTGGGGGAAGCTTGTCTGGAGGTGAGATGATGCTCCAGGGATGCTGGAGACTCCAGGCAGCGTGTCCTGTGGCTGGCTGAAACGATCTCCCTCCCTGAGGCCTGGGACCGGTTTCAGAGTTTGTTGAAAATGATAAAAATCTCTCCTAGTTACCAGTATGATGACACAACAAAAGAGAAATTTTTTTGTTATATTCTCTACAGTGGAAAAACTCTGGGAAAAAGTGTCTGCTGGCTTTGAGAGTCGCTCGCTCCGATACTCTTAACAGATGGACGGCCGCTCGCAGTGATGTGGCTGGTCTGCGCTCGCAACCCTTTAGCTCCCATGGAGACATAAACCTCTTGTTTGGAGAGAGCAAGTTCAGCTGGAGAACACAGCAGTGGCCTCTGGGACATGAGGGAGGGTGCAGGCAGGAGGGTGGGACACTGTTACTCCACACCTTGCAGGGCACAGCCCACCCAGCCTGGCGCAGGACCCCAAGCGCCGGCGTGACATTTATACTCGGTGGCTCTTCCCCGGGATGCTGCTAATGTGGGGGTGGAGGATCTTGCTGGGAAGGATGAAAGACACAGGCACTGGAGCAGGGGAGATGGTTCCTAGGAATTGTAGTGATTCTGGTTTGACCAATAATGGATCTGTTAAGGTAGTCTCTGCTGCTAGGAAAGGCAGGTTTATTTCTGTTCCTCCCAAGAGACAAGCTGAAGCTATTATAAAGTCATTAAGCTATTATTATGCATAGGTATTAAGGCTGAATGACAAAGTTGAGCCTTATGAGGGCACACAAAAGAGAAATCTCAGAGGTGCACAGGAAAAGTTTGGAGAAGCAATGGTGCAGCATTTTTAGTGGGAAGGGGCTGTTTTAGCTGTGGGACCAACCAAAGCTAGAGAAGATAAACCGTAAGTCACCTTTGAGCTCTTGACAAGGTGTGTAAACCACTTCCTTCTCCTAGATGGCTGATTTGTGAGCATTTCTACAGGGAGGGGAGCAAAGGAGCTGGTCCTGTGCTGGGGACATCCAGCTTACCAGATCTCAAAGTGCTCTTATCTTCTGTGGCCAGAGCAGAGACCAACCGAGCTTTGACATGCAGGGAGGAGCCCACCTGGGACTGCACTTCTTTATGGGTCTCTGCAAAAGTTATGTTGCAGTCTGTAAAGTTTGTATATTTGGTGTGAGTGAGTGTGCAAAGCTTGTAAGGTCTGAGTTCTACCACCTGGCTGGAGGAGGGAAGCTCCACAAGAAGGATGCTACATGGAGCTGGCACGTGGAGAGGACGCCTCAAAACCCAGTGTGGGCAGCATCTTGGATCCACTCTGAGCTTAGAAGAACAGCGGGATCCAGCAGCTGGATCCAGCAATCTGAGTATCCACCACAGGGAGCAGAGCCAGGGCTGTGACAAATGAGAGTGAAACGTTAGTCAGAAAGGACAAATGGAATGTGAAAAACCACCAGAAACTCCCAAAGTGGGTCAAATTCCTTGATGCATCTAACAATAGATGTCGGACGGGAAGGGCAGGGTCAATCTGGTTGCACGCCCTCCTGTGCCTCCTGAAATCTGGGCTCCACTGTGAGCCTGATTCCCTTGTGGTAAAATTGAAAGCAGGCAGCTGAAATTGTGGAAGCCAGAGGCTCTGACCATGCCTCCTGCACCCGGGTCTGCCTGGCATAATATTAGCTTCACGCCTGAGCAGGGAGGACTTGGCTTATTAAACTTAAGCAAACCTTCCTCGTGCTGGCCCTTGGGTATTTAGGAGTTCTGGGTCTCTGGGGCAGGATGCTCTAATGTTACTTTCATGCCACATCTACCACAATGAGGCCTCCTTAATTGGCTTGTGGTTCCCACCAGCACTGCAAGCAAAGAGCAAGTGATGGAGAAAAATCTGCCAGCACCACCGGCTGGTGTTGGTGCCTTGTTCACAGGTTGTCTCTCTCCTCTGAGATAAACAAGCTGAGTAGCTAAAAAGATCTGAGAGGAAGAGGTGCAACAAAATCCAAGCACAAGAAGTGTGTGGGGGTCATAGGTGGTCCTCATCTGCAAGACATCCCCCTGCCCAGTCTGGTTGCTCCCCTCCACTGAATCCTGACTTTTCTATAGCATGGGGGGAACTTGCAGTGATTTTTTTTTTTATTATTTTCCCCCCTATTTAAAGAGCTCCCCCCCTTTCCTGCTTTAATCACTTTAAAGCAACCCCAGAGGAGCAAGACTAGGGTAAATAAATGTGGGAACCAGGGGAGTTCTTGAGCTGTTAAAGAAATCAATATAAATCACAAAGTAACCTTGCCCTGATATCTTCCTTATCACCTCTGAGGCTCTACCTGCCTTTGTCTAACAACAATCTCAGTTAATTAGATAATTAATCTAATTATCTAATTAGGTGGAATCACTAATAGCTATTCCACCTAATTAGGCCAGTGGCTGTATCTCAGCAGCAGTGGTTCTCTTTTTTCTGGCTAACCCTCCACCTTCTGCCATGCCTGAAACCAGGCACTGAAACAATTCACGGCTCTTTGTTTGCTTTAACCAAAACCACCTGGAAATGGTTTGAAATTTTCTCTCTGGATTTCCTTGAATGAAAGCAAGGTGGTTGGTTGGAAAGTAGAAAAAGGAAGCTCTGAGCACCAGGATAACTTTTAGTAATGAGTGCAGCAAGCTCTTAATTTTTTTCTTAATTCATTTTCCTGCTGTAAGATTAATTTTAGTTCTGAACACAGCAACTTGTTATGTTTGACTTGATCCTAGGGAAACATATTGCTCTGATGCTGGGGAAACTATGTAAGTATCTTTCCCCACCCCCCTTTATTTGGACAAGTCATAGCTGTGGTCTCAAACATGGTCTCTTCCCTCCCAGAAATGTGGGTTGTTCTCCTGCAGCAGATTTCCCAGCCTGTCCTATGTGTGATGGGACGAGGGAGCTGGACAGAATTAAAGCCAGCTGAAGGCTATTGGTTCCCCTGGCAGCAGAGTCCCAGGGCTTGTTCCTCCAGGGATGCTGTAGCTGGCAGCACTGTGACAACAGGCTTGGAGCGGTGATGGCAGTACTGCTGTCCTCTCAGGAGCCTTTGGGGCTGCAAAGCTACTATACAGCTCATGGGCTCTTTTCCCTTAATGCCTAAATTGGATTAAAGGGTGTTTTTTGTACGTGCCAAAACAAACCAGCAGCTGTCTGTGAAGCCAGCAGCCAGACTTGGCTCTGAGCGGAGATCGATGTGCTCACGCTTCGCACTTAGAGCTCTGCTGTTCTCAGGGTCCTACCTTTGGCACCAGCCTGAGGGCAAGAAAAGCCATTCAACATCTGAGTGGTCAGGAATGTAGACTCAACTGTAGACAGCCCAAGGAACGTCTGATGGCTCATGCCATCACTGTCAGTTGCTGGAGAGCCTTGCTGGAGACACTCTGCAGCCAGTGGCATGTACCACTTGGTGCAGTGCTTGAGGAAGGAGATGTTGGGCTCAGAAATGCCCACTGTGCATTGCAGAACCCGTGGGAGCCCTGGCTGGAGTCTGGAGAAGATAAAATGGCCAGGTAGATTCTCCAAGAACATTTTTGTGGTAGACCACTTGTCTCTCCTGGAAACGCTTCCTTCCCAAAGTGCTCCCAGGTGAATCTGCTGCAAGAGCAGCCAGAGCTGTGGTCTGGTTCTGGGGAGAGAGTCCTGCTCCTGCCTGCATCCTCCTGTGTGACTGGGCTTGGTGGGCAGCACATGAATCCATGGCTTTTTGATTTGATTTTCTTTTTTAATCTATATATAAATGTATATATATAACTGAAGCACCATAAAATATCTCCTTGGGGTAGTTTGATTTTTCTTTTTAGGAAAAAAAGTAATTTACTGCTTGGAGCAAAGTTGTCTCAGCTTTCTCATTTCAAACCCCCCATATTGAGGTGTTTATCACAGCACTGTAAAAAATTCATATATAGTTGAAACTTGGCAAATGTGGTTTTTTTTTTGTTTTTTTGGGGTTTTTTTTGCAAGTTTTTAAATGGAATAACTACAAAGTGTTTAAGAGTTAGGTTGTTGGGGTTTTTTCTCTTATTTTTCTTTTCAAAAAGCAACACCTTCCAGAGCTGAGCTCAGAACCTCTAAGCCAGCTCTGCAGCTAGCATGAAAGCCATGAGTCAAGCACAGAGCTCCAGCCATTCATACTTTTTCTGACACCCATTAGTGGAATGGGGGGAAGGGAATTCAGCTGCACTCTGCAGCAGAGGGTTTTGTTGTTTTGGTGAGCCCTGCTGTGCTCCCACCAGATGCTGTTGATCCTGATGCCAGCTGTGCAGAGCACAGCAGCTCTGATCGCCCGGAGCCAGACCCTTCACAAGCCCTGGAGCAACCTGAATTTGCTGTACCTGTAAGGAAATTGAGTGTGTGCCAGGCTTGTTGTTCTGTGACTTAACTCTGTATCCAATAACGACATTCCCAGCAGGGCCTGGGATCACTTTGTTACACCCTGCTGGCATAAACGCAGTTACTGCTGATCTGGTTTGTACCACAGCCTCAACATCGATGGCCCAGTCTGCATTTTGTGTGCAGAGCCATCTTTTACAATGTGAGGACACACAGGGAGGTAACTGTGCTCCATGCTGTGTGTCCCACAGAGCAGGAATCACCTATGTGGTCCTCTGATGGGCAGAAAGCTTTGCTTTGGAGGACTCGCTACAAGGCTGCAGGAACATGTGCATGGAGCTCTTGTGGGGAGGCTCTTCCACAACCCCTGTTTCTGTGGGCATGGAACAGCCCAGAACTGGTGGCTGGCACTGGTAAGAAATGGCTATTTCTCAGCAGCACTAGGTCCCTGGCTGCCCAGGGGAGCTTTATGGCACTGCTTCCTAGCCAGGAGATGGATGAGGATGGAGAGAGCAGGTAGCAAGATCTTAGGTGTGCATCAGTAGGGTCTGCCTTGATGGCCTTGTGTCTCCATATGGACGTGGGCAAACACTTCAAGAGACAGCCAGGACCTTTCTGTCACCTGAGAGGTTCCTATCCCAAACTCAAATGAGATTTCTTCTGAGATTCTCAAAAACTGAGTTGCTTTTTGAGTTTGGGTTGTTTTGGTGCTTTTCTCCACTTCCAGTTTCTAGCAGTAGCCAGAAGTGGAAGTACCAAAGTGTCAAGAGTGAGTGTTTTCTCTGGCTCTGTCTTGCAGAGAAAGCTTGAAGAGATCAGATAATTACCCTTGGTTATTTACCCACCTAGTTTCCCCCAGGGGGTTCACAGTGCCCTGCCTGAGATGGCTCTGTTCTCAGGACTGTGCAGCAGAGCTTCCTTGGATAGGAAACAAACAGCATCGGTACCTTCAGTTCAGTCCTTTGGGTGCTTTTTATACTTTTGCTCTCCCATTGTATTTTCCAACACAGAATTGTGCCCATGCCATGAAGATACCAACTTTTTACCACCATTTAGTGTCACAGGTATGACAATTTCCCTGCAGTGTTTAAGATTCCTCACTGGGATACCTGCAGTTGGACAAGTATGAATTTGGCTCTATCTATATCCGGGATTTTCAGCCCCTTCCACGACACATAATTTGCTTACGTGATCAAATTGAAATATTGACTTGTTGACTTCCCTTTCTTTTACCCACACCCCTGCCATGTTATCCTAATTTTGTTTATTACCTGTTATTTTTGACACTGTGTTCCTGTGTATTGTTGCTAGGCAGATGCTCCACAGACCTATTTATTGTTTTCCACTTTCTGTGGAAAGTGGAAAATTTCCACAAAAGTGGAAAAATTCCAGCGTGGAAATTTTTCCAGAAAGTGGAAAATTTCCAGTGTGGAAATTTGATTAATCTAGTCAGCAACTTTGTGTCTCTACTCATCACAGGCATCCCTGTTCTACACATGGTGTGGAGCTAGAAGATCAAGGTGCTTTTTCCTGGTTGCCATCATCTAGCACAAAGGGGGAGGCAGATTTGGAGACGTTGCTTGTTTCTATGGGTAATAATCAATAAGACCCATTAGGAAGACAACTACATACATCACTAAACTTTGACCTCTGCTCTCCAGAGCAGTCCCAAGATGCCTATTCATATGCTGGTGACATCCAGATTGCACTATTGCAAAAGCCTCTTTGCCTGGGAAGGGATTACAGATTTAAATTGCACAGCCTTTGCTATCTGTAGAATACAGCATGCAGGATGCTTAGCTAGAGCCTCTAGTTTTTGTTGGCTCTCTTGTCTACTCAGAGTTTTATATTTAACACTGTTGCATGCAGAGGTTTTTATGCCTCTCTACCTTTTCAGGCCGTTTTCTGCTCCTGTCTGTCTGGCATTTTAAGGGTTTGTAGACCTCGGAGATTCTTGGCACTGGCTGTTGCTTGCATATTGCTCCTCATCTTTCAGATCCTTTTTCTACCACGTTGTTCTTCAGCAGGCTGTTTCTGATAGAAAGTTTTTGGCTTGGTCTTTGAAGTTCCTGATAGTCGGCATTTGATCACTTGCTAATTCAGTTCTAAAACTATTTTCCAAAGGACCCATGAAAGACTATTTATAAATAGATTATATTAAAAAAGGAAACTTATTTTGATGAATAGAGGAAGTTTTAAGGTTTCTGGGAAGAAAAACACTTATCAAAGGTAGAAACAAATTGGAAATCCCTGGGAGTTTGAGAAATCCATTTTTAGGCACAAAAGCTGGATGAAGAGCTTTCTCCTCCCTGTACTTCTCCATTTCCCTTGAGGAAGCATCTATTGAGATCTGTCGGCTGGAAACATGTCAGACAAACTTATTTGGTGTGAGTGGGTGAGGAGGGAGAGACAGGCCTCTGATGGCAGTGGCAGGGTCTGACCTCAGTGGGATCACAGGGGCAGGAGGGACCGTGTGAGCTGCTCCACTCTGATTCCTTCTGTGAGCGATCAAGGTCCATCTTTACATTGAGTGCCTTTTTTGCTCCTCCCATCACGGGGCTCTTACTGTTCTTGCTCCTCTGCAGGTTACAAACAGATGTCTAGTTTCCAGCCTACATGTCCAGCATAGATCAGTTGTGCTCTTTTGTCTGCTAGCTCTTCCATTGCTGCAATGTGCTGCCTCCTTCCCCAATGTATCTTTTAAATCCGCACCCCCACCCCCAGCCTTTGTTTCCCTAGGTTGAGCAAGTTTGTTTGTAGAGACTTCTCTGATAAAATAGGCTTTCCATTCCTCTGATCATCCTAGAAACTCTTCTCCATGCTTGTCCCAGCTTGAATGCATTTTTTCCTTCAACTGCAGAATCGTCTGGAGAACGGTAATTCCAGCAGGAATTCACACCAGTGCCACACAAACACCTGAGACAGGTTGTCTCTCTCCTGCCTGCCAAACCAAGGAGCTTCTGAGAAAGATTTATTACAGGCACCCAGCTGCCTAAGTTGGCAACACTCTGTTTCATCCCATTTCCATTTTGCTCTCTCTCAAAGTCATTCTCTTCCTCCAACATAGCACTCTACTTCTCATCTTCAGCTTATTAGCACAACCCTTCCTTTTCCTAACGGGGTCACTAAGGGAAATATCAAGTAATGTTCATCCCAAGGCAGTTTTTTGGAGGAGCTCTACCAGTGATCCTGATCCAGCCCCGTGGTTCTCCTTGCTTCATCCCCTGCCTACTTTGCTACGCCTGAGCTCCCAGTCCAGCTAAAAATATCCCGTCTGACGGCGCATCCGAGTCTTGACTGAGGTCTGGAAAATGGCATGCTGTGTGGTAACTCTGCCTTATCATTTCTTCTCTCCCACAATTATCAGTGAAGTCTCTTGTTGTCCCTGTATTAATCAGAGACGCTCGTTAATTCGAAATGTTTTGCTGGAGCTTGCAGAAACCTCTGCGGCGCACCAGGGCCATCCATCAGCGAGTTCTGTGTTTACACAATCCCTCGCACAACGCTTTTCCCCAAAAGCTTCCAAAACTCAGCCTGGGCCACATTTTTAAAGATTCTGTCAAGTGCTAAGTGAGACTTCCAAGAGTAGTTTCCTCCCGACTCCTCGCTGGCGTCAGCACCTGAAGCCGATGGCAGTGAATGCTGTGCTTTGAAAGCAGGAGAGGGTGCGGTTAGTTGGCCACCGGTGTCTCTGGCCAACGTGTGCTTTCTGGTTTGGTATTTTGTTTTGTGGTGAAGACTTCCAGGCTTCTGAGCATAAGCTCCTGCCTCCCTTGCCAAGGATGCTCTCACAGTAGGGCAAACACTATTCTACTTTATGTGAAGTTTTCACACAGCTTCTTTTTCTTCTGCCTCTTGATGTCTTCTCGTCCTGGAAACCTAAGGAGGTCAAACGTGTTTAATCCCCTTCAGTGGGACATGGCAAAATGAATACTGGCTGTTAAGGTGCTCTAGTGTAGCTGGTTCACCGTTTCTACCCTCAATTGCTAATTTCCCTCTCCACTCAATTTGCTGAAAGGTGCTAATCGTGTGGTGATACGCAACTTCCCTGCCCCAGAGAGCAGCAGCAGCGCTTCTGATCCTTTTAGCTCCAGCTAAACTGTTAGAGAGACCTGTGTCCTGAGCCTGATTCCAACTCCTGTGTTACAAATTCCCTATTAAATCCACAGAAAAGTCATTTGCCAGTGGTTAGACTTCAGGCTGTTCGAGACAGCAGTCACTTCTGAGAAGTTATGCGTATCTGATGCAAAATTGCGTATTTACCACAGCATCCAACGGGCTGAGAAGCTCAAGTTAATATTTATATTTGGCATTGGACTGTATGCACAAATACTGACTTTGGCTACATGCATAGCATCCCAGTTTATTTTTACATCCGTTTATACTGATGGTCCAGGTGCAGGGATTTATCCCTGTGCTCTCAGCACCCCAGGTTTTGGAGTCTCACTGTACTGAAGAGGCTGGTATCAGGGTGTTCAGCTCAGGGATTTTCCTCCAAGAATCCCTGGCCAGCTGTTCTGGGGATGGTACAGACCATCAGCTGCTTTTGAGGCTGAAGCAAAGAAGCAGGAGTGGCTGTGGTGTTGGTGGATGTACTGATGCACAAAGTTTTGCTGGGCACAGTTATTTGTATGTGAGTTCCCATCTGTAGGCTGTGGCAGCCAGGTTGGCCCAAGATGTTCGTGCCTTGCTCTCCCAGCCCCTGGTGATGTGCCCTCTCCAGGGCTGTGTCTCTTTTAAAGAGGTGGTTCCAGGGTGTGACAAGGGTATCATTAAAAATCACATGGTGGGGGGGGGGGAGGGGGAAAGAAGGGAGTTAGCAGGATCTTCTTGTAGTTGAGAGTGCTCTCAAGCAACAAGTGTCACAGTTGTCGCCACTGAGAAAGTGGCATCTTCTAGAGGCAAGGGTGGGATTTCCTCAGGCACCGCTACCACCAAGGTGGCTTTGTAAGCCCCCAAGAGCCCAAACTCCATTAAAAGTCCCCAAATGCTCAGTAGGGTGCACTGCCCATGCCCCCTCAGGGAATTTTGAGGCTGGCAGGATAACTCACCTAACTAACACCTGTGGTGTGCTAACACCACAGTGTGAAAGAAACACCCTGCCAAGGCAGCTGTCATTCACTTTGTCTGTACTTTTAGCCCTGACTTCTAGCAGTGGTTCCTATCTTGATACATCAGTGTCTGGAGGGAGCAACAGAGAAGTGATGCCCACATCCCTAAAGCTCCAGCTGGATGAATGTGTGAGCTCATGGCTGGGCATGGTGCTCTTCCAGGAACCGCTGCACCCACCTGCAGCTTGAGGAGTGTTTAACAAACCAGGAATGATCATCTCCAATTGCATGTACATGATCAAATGAAGTCATGCTGTACTTGGATTGCCAAGCTTTTAACATGTGATTTTTGAAAGCATTATTTGCTGAGGAAGGAAGGTTTCTGGGGGAATTGATAATAAAGGATGTAGTAGGTTTTTGGAAAGAAAACAACTTTTGCTATGAAAAGAAAACAGCAAGCCTGAAACTTTTTTTTTGAGGAGATAAGCTGCTATCTAAAAATGAGCCATAGCTCCTTGGTGTTTCCACAATAACTTAGTCTGTGCTTGTGGTGGCTGTCACTCTGCTTAACCAGGCAATGGGGAGCTACAGGAAGTGGTTGTGGCAGCAAACAGGAGTCAAATCATGCCTGGATCTCCTCCCAAGGCAAAACTTCAGCACTTCTGGCCTTTCTGTGCTTCTTCTCAAGTTCTCTTCTGACTCTGTCCCCAAACACAGCATTCTTCTCTCCAGAAACATCACTGCCATGAAGGTCTGGTAGTGATTGTACACCAGGACTCTGTGCGCTCACCAGACCCCAAGAGCATTGCTGACTTACTGTTCCCACACAGATTCCCAAAGCAATCGTTACTGCTGTAATCTAAAAGAGCAAAAATGTTTGGAAAACAGCAGATGCAATGGGAAAATGACACTTCCTACATGTGATAATTGCAGAACCTTAACTCTGCCCTTGGAGTATGTCTACTACTCGCTGTATTGTTCGGGAACTTGCGTGGCACAGAAAAGTCGTTGGAAGTCTTTGTTTGTATGGTTGAAGCCAGCAAGGGTTAAATTACCTGTGTGGGGCTGGGTAGGGCAAGCGGCATGATTTGCCTGTTAAAATGGGCATCACTGGAAGGGAGAAAAACCTCTGTGGCTTGTGAGTTAGTCTAGATCACTAAAGCTTGAAAGCATGGGACATGCTTTCCTCCTGGAGGTAGGAGCATGTCCTGCCTGAAGCCACTTCACTGCTTCGCTTTTTAAGTAACAGTTTTCTTCGTTAATTTTTTTCTTGTGTTCAGCCGTAGGTTAACTTTTCTCCGAGCACCTTCACCCTCACCCTGCAGCCCCTCACAGCCCATAAACTTCCCTCCTGTCTGCGTTGTTTCTCGCCTGGGGATGAAGTTTGCTCTTTACTGGTGGGAGCTGTTAGCTTGGCTTAGTTGCCACTGAGAAATTGGGACAGCGTGGTGAAGAAAGGTCTTCCCTGTGAGGCTTGCTCTCATGCAGCTAGGACAGGCTGAGCTAACTTTTATCTTTATTTACTGCTCATTACCCTCGTCCTTCCCAAGTTATTCGTTGCCCCCATCTCCTCCGGCAGCTGCCACTGAGGAACCTGCCCCGTGTGAGAAGCGGCTCCACAAGGATGGCAAGGTTCTAGTCCTCGGCCCCCAGCCCGCCATGCCAGCGTTTCCACAGGCCCAAGGGGGCAGAGGGGAACAGGGCTGAGCTGCTTTTGGGGGAACGCCGCTTTTTTGCCACCTTGGGAACTTTGTGGAACCCGAGCTTGTGCTTTCATTGGAGTTGGTGGATCACTGAGGGATAAATGGGAACATTTCTGGAAGACTGTGGCACGGCTGTCGAAGCGCCCTGGGCCCTGTCCAAGCTAGTGACCTGACCCACGGCGGGAAGCACGCTCCTCCGGGGAGCGGCACAGGCAGCCCCTGCCCGACGAAGGGCAAGGAGCAGGAGTTCGCTCCCGGCTTCCCAGCCCTACGCCCGAACTTCCAGCGCAGCCGCACGGCGGGGCGAGGCAGGGGTTTGGCCGCTCTGCCCCTCGGGGAGCGGGCCTGTCCTCCGCCGTCCTCCCGCTGACTGCCGCCGGTACCTGCTGCCCCTCCCGCCGCCCGGGCAGGACGGGGGCCGCACGGCCGCGCTCTCCCCTCACGGGCTCCCGCCCGCAGCAGGCCAAGAAGGCGGGGGCACCGCTGGCCTCAGCTCCGCTTCCCCGGGGACGGGCAGGCGACGAGCCCTCCGAGGGGGAAGGGACGGGAAAGGAAGGGGCCACCCGCTACCGCCGCCTGAGAGGAGCCCGCCCTGCCGCCGCGGGGTCCCGGTGCGGGTGGAGGAGGAGGAGGAGGA